>JANEYF010002804.1:1147500-1500000 GCA_029963845.1 Rhamnusium bicolor | reverse complement strand
ATTTAGTACCCAAAAGAAATATAAGAAAAACGTGTATATTGTTAATTTAAACGTACACGTAACAACTTTCCTTAAAACAGTGTGAGACTGAATATCAGTTATAGGTACGTACTTATTTTCATATTCTAGATAATCTATAAATATTATATAATATATAACGATATTATATGATACAGAATACACAGGGCTAGATTGTTAGGACATATCATATTCTTATGTTAATACGTTAACATTAATATGTTAATACATTTATACAAGAAACAAAAATAAACTTATTTATTTATTACATTTAAGAGAAGAATTTAAGCTTCTGTAACGGTAGATACTAATTAAGTACTAAAAGAATTTTTTCCAAAACATCAACTTCATCAAGTATATCCCGGAGGAAACTAAGACGATTTATCGGTTCCAGATGAAGAGATAATGCGTGAAACAGTGATTTTCAACAGCCTACCAGTGTCGGGGAATGGCGCCTCTGGATGCTTATCGCACCTCGTAAAATCAAGTTGAACCAACTGAGTTTACAGCGCAGCGGTTCGTGGTATTCTTGGAACTGACAATATACGGCAATTGTTTAAAAATTTAGATAATATTCACACGCTATTGAGCAATAATTTTTTTTTTTAATTAAAATACAAACTAATCTCATATAATAGATCCTTAATATTTTGACCATGTAAGAAAATCAAATACAAATAAACCAAATACATTTACATTAAAACTTAAAAAAAAAAATCCCAAAGAGGTGTTTAAATATTCATATTTCCTTGTTAAAGCTTTTTTTATTGTTTTAAAATTACTGAGAAAGTTGAGTATAATACACAAAGCTATTCACTATGAAATATTTTAGTTTCACGAAGTGATAAATACAAATTTTTAATAAAAAAGTTTATAAATTCAAATTATCTAATTAGCAAAAGATAACAAAACAGCAGTAATTAATTAAAAAAAACTACTAATAATCAGTACCAGTAGGTGCTCCAGACGCTCCCTCCATTCATTTGTAGGCACATGTCGGCCATTTCCTCCAAGAGAAACGCATTCTCTCAAAAATTTCTGAATTATTTCTAATTTCGTTGCAGGCATTTTGAATCCGTTCTAACAATCGGCATTTCCCACATATTTTATTTGCTTATCCGATAGTAGTTTACATTAATATAAGCTTACAGAATTTTTTTTCGTTTTTTTTTTGAGCCCGGAAAGGGGTTAAAAAACAAAGTTTTGAATTTTAGTCTTACGACGTCATCCGGCTAGGTTTGGCACCAAGCAGAAGCAGCCAGTGACAGCGAATATGGTACCGCAGTATTGCCAGTTTTACGAATTTTTCTAAAGCGCGATTGGTGAATGATTACTTATTCAATTATAAATACAACTATAAATCCATTCACATTGAATTTTTTTTTACCTTACTACGAAGAGAAAATTTTATTTATACCTGTTTTAAAATTTCGACACTTAAATATTTAAAAAAATCAGCAGAAATCGAATGTTAAGTGATGTTATATATTTATTCTCTGTTACTGTTACGGAATTGGCGATTGAAAACAAATATTAATTATTATTATAATCATTGTTATCACCTGAATATGATTGTATTTGAATAGTATTGGAGCGTGCATTTTATTTAAAAATCGTCAACAATTTTACCGTCTTAAAGAGAATTTAAATTATGAATAATGAATAGGAATAGTAAATCAATAACAGAATCATTTTCCTCGCAATTTATTAAGTGAAATATAAATCTTAATAAATACGACCAAAAAAATGTACAATTATTGAAAATACCTATATTATGTATATAATATATACATTAAGTTCAAAAATACCTGAATACTTACCTTTTATTTGGTAGCCAAACTAAAATAGTCTTAAAAATTTTTGATGTAACACAAAAATTAATGTACAAATTCACGAAATCATTCAAAATTACAAATATTCACAAAGAGTTTTCAGCTACCAAAACAATACTTAAATAAAGAAAATATGGTAATACACGTTCGGCCATATTACAGGGCGCATCATTGGTTGTTTAATTGGCGGCAATTTTAACTGAATCCAAACATAATTTTTTTTGTAGTTAATTTTTTTAAAATCCAACCACTTATGGAAACTGACTACATAAATAGTGTAAAATCATATACAATAAAAAAAAATACAACTTTTAATATAATGAGACATCCCCATTACTCCTCTGTATTAAGTGTGACTTCGAATGGCTCCACAAGTAAAAATCGAGCGGGTTTAAATCTGGCGACCGCGACAGTTAGACTGGACCGCCATGGCCAGGCTACTGGAACACTACGGCTAATCTATCTCCGTCCAAAAGTTTTATTCTAATGCACCCGCATAGGTAACGAGCAATATGGTCTGATAATTCAAAGAGCTATTCTCTGCAATGGATTGGATGTAATCGAATGAAATTTACCAGTAACATTCCTCACCTGGGACTTGTAAGTATGGCCTATTTTGTTTTGAAAAATCCAGGGCCGGACTAAGTAAAAATGAATTGTCAGACTAAATGCATAAAATACCCTGTATCTTCTTAACCAGTAGGCAAACAATGTTTTCCTTGTAGATCTAGACTTGCTTCGAAATTCTCTATTTTTAGACCAAGTTGCTTCGTGGATTTTTAAAGTTCCCTTAAAGACTCTTAATGGTTTGTTTTGAAGAAAACTGTAGCGGTCGGATCATGATGAAGGCAATCAGACAATATGCAAAAAGAGACTGCTTTTATTTCAACTTCTGTTGTTACCTGGTATACAACTACCCTGTGGAGAGAATTTGGGGTTTAGACTCTCCGAAATGAACCGATTGCACCTTTTGAGAATATTTGCAAACAAAATTCTCCGAGAAGTCCATGTGGATTAAAATTTCATTAGATTGTAAATTTTGTTTTATCGAACTTATTTCTGCATATTGATAATTGATATTATTAACATGCAGCATATACTTAATAATGTTTCCAGTTCTGAGAGCAGTTTACCTTTAGTGCACCTAATTATTTCCTTTTCTGTTTTCTGATATACTTTTTCTTTGTCTTTAATATTAATCTTTAATCTTCTTGTAGTCCATTTGTCATAACATGCTCCTTCGTTCTTATCAAACTGATTCACTTTTATTGTTTTCGTTTTGCAATCATTGCATTTTCTTTCTAGGCATGCTTCTTTTTGTTCGTTCTGTTTCACAGCACAAAGTTTTAATAATTTCATCAGGGGTATCCACATCAATTATATTAAGGTATTTTTATTTTGAAGAATATAATTTTTCATAACAAAAAAATTAAGTTACTTTCTATGAAATCGCTTTTTTTTAAGAGAAATCATGTGGTGACATGAAATATTACATTTCAGTGAAAATGACTGAAGATTTTTTTCGGAGTTCATGTGGATTTTTGGGCATAGCGCGTGGACTATAATTAATAATATTGTAACATTTTATCTTTATTTAATTTTGAGTGATACATTTTGCTCTAAATGAAGTATGTTTCAGTCATATTCGTCGGAGGTATTCTCCTTTTTATAACAAAACATTAACAAGTAGTTACAGATAATTTTATGTATACTTATATTTAATTCTCTGTTTGCCGCAATAGCAGCTTGGCGCTTGCTTATAATGAATGGTTCACTTAACATTTTAATAGATTATAAGCATTTGCGATTATCGAGAGAATGTCCCAAGAATATTTCTGCAATATTGATACAGAAAAATTTCAAGATTTCGTGCATGTAATAAAATTATATCTTTGGAAAGTTTAGTGAACTTTACAGACAAGATAACAGTGTTTAAATTGCAATATTTATTGTAAAAATGTTCAGTATTCAGTCGTTAGCCCAATCGTTCTGGACATTTATCAACTTAAGTATTGTTTTCGTCGGAAGCAGAAGACTTTAATGTGCCTTTAACTGAACTTAACTTAATTTTATTAGGTTCTCGTCTCGACCCATATAGATGGTAATATTTATACTCAGGTATTTAAAAGTTTTAGACTCCCGTCGAGATATTGTGTCGTAAATTAAAACGAACTGCAAAATCATTATACAGCGGGTGGTTTCTTATTTGCGTTTTGTTCTCACGCATATCATCACTGTCTGCACCTTGATAGTATCTATTTTTAATTCCACAAATAATCTATTTTGAAATATTTGTTACTGGAAGTTTAGTAAACGAAATATTTTCATACCGTATTACAAGTTATTGATTAGTTGTAGTGATGTAAATTAGCCATATTGTCTAATATATCCCAGTATTTGAAATTGTACTGGAGTTTTATTGATTACCTAGATAGTAGACACACGCAGAAATAATCGAATTCGTATCTCAAAATATAGCGTATCGCTATATAAATAAGCTAACGTTGTTTCTATAGAGGCTTCGCTATAAATATACAGGGTGTCTCACCAGAAACTGCATCGAACGATATAGGAAAAGTACGCACCAGGAAAATTTTGAAAATTTAGGGAGCTACTAACAGCAGTGTGGCCTATCAAACTAAAATAATTACAAGCATCTGGTACTTCCGGTTATACCGGAAGTCGATACCAACTTGCTTATTATAAATGGAACACCCTATATATTTTAGGGTTTTCGAAAAAGAGCATAAACTTCAGTCAAAAACATGCCTATGCCTAAACCCAACCGTTTCAGAGATATTTGACATTTTAAAAAAATGTTGACAGATGTCATGGTTTACAATAACCTATAATGAATGAACAAACAATGTTTGTTCATTCATTGTACGTGGCTGTTATCTTATTATTATTATCGTATACCTATTTATTTATATGTTCAGTTGTTTACTGTTTTACAAGGAAAACCTGTACAAAATAATCCTGAAGATGTCTTTAAATAAAGACGAAAGGTAGACATATTTTTGAAAGTGGTTTTATTTTTGAATTGACTACACCCCAACAATTTACCACATAAAACAATTAATATGTATTATTTTTAATAGCAATAGGTATATTTAGACTAACCTTATTTCTCTCGTTACTGGAACGCGCCTAGCCAATCTCGCGGTCTCAACCTGCGCCAAAAGTTTGGCGTTCCAAACGCATATCGCACAAAATAAAGATGCTTTAATCGCACCAGTTTTCATACATTATTAACCAGAGCAGCATAAAAATGTTTGTGTAAACAAAAACTGTCTTGTTTGTTCCGTGTTAAAAATTCCAAAGGGATGTGACAGTTGTGTGTGACGTGGAAAAGAAAAGGTAAAATTAAAGTCGCACTATGCTTAGCTTAGTTTGTTTCTCGATTTGTGTACCTACTCCTTAGATTTTATTTTCCATAAATACAGATAGGATCTATACATTTCTAGAAATTTAATAATGCAATCTTTTCACCAATAACGAGAATCAGTCATTGTTTTTCTTTCTGTAAATACTCACATAGCATAAAAATATGGCTATGATCATTCCATTTATATTTCCTGCAAATATTGAATGTACTCTGCATATTCAGAAAATAGAAGAAATATGTGCATATACTCTCTGTTACCTATAATGAATATACATATATAAAATTTTATATATCATGAGTCTTTGTACATTTTATTCATGGCATATGAGTATTAATTAAATATGAACGAGCACAGTATATGCAAAATATATTTAAAGATTCATATGTTTTACACATATACTTAGCACGTCTTGTGCTATGTGTGTACATACAAATTGAAATTATAAAAATATTATTATTTTACCAAAATGTACTTATTTTAATTATTATTATTTAACTACAGTGAGCGAGGAAAACGCACACGAAAAGAAGTGTGTGTAACCGCATGGAAAATGTTTAAACGGTTGCTTAAAATCTTGCAAGTTTCACATCGTGCTGATCACGTGGACGGCTTTTACACATATGGCTTTCGTGCGCAATTGGCTGAGTGCGTTCCGTTTAACCACGAGCGATTGTTAGTCTAAAGATACCTAATCTTTTAGTTAAATTATTGCCATGTTGTACAATTTTTACTTCATCAAATAGGAAATTCTTATTGTATTGCGTAAGTAGATAATGCTAAAGAGTATATTTAGAAATGTCATAACGATGACTGTACATTCTTGATTTCACATCTTGCTTCGTCTGGCCAATCTATTATATATTTTTTTAAATACTTTACGTCACATAATTTATATATAAATTAGGGAAGTGGTACCCGTGTGAGTCCATAATACTATGATTACTGATTTAAATAACAGGTCCTTTATCTCACAAACTCTTTATTAATAAAGAGTGTGAGATAAAGGACCTGTTATTTAAACCAGTAATCATAATTTATATATTTTATGTTTAAATGGTTTTGTAATAATAATCTTTTGTTGTAATGGGTGTAGAAATTTAATATTCTATTAGAACTTATGTTTTTCTGTAACATTCGGTTTTTATATTTTTACCATCTCTGAGATATTTACATCTAAAGAGAATAACTGACAGTTATGCTCTTCAACTGTAAATTTAAAATGTATACATAATAGTTAAAAGAATTTAATATATCTTTAATATTGTTTGGTATTATACAGGGTGTAACATAATGGAATGCCATTTAAGAAGCAACATGTCCAAATTTAAGAATATTTTGCCATATAAACATTTTTCATTAGAGCTTACGTTTTCATGATACAGGGATTTAAAGTTTTCAAAATAAAAATTATTTATTCACATATATTTTGAACAGTTTAAAGTATTGAAACGGAATTTATCATGGCTAAGCCAGTTTACTTCTGATGAAATTTGCAAGATAATTGTCAAGACCGTATCTCGATTACTCCCATCGCATTGAAGATATTCTTCTTTAAAATTACATAACAAAATTACATTATTAGATTCATTTGGCCAGCAGTTTATAAGAACATGAAAAAGTAAGTATAATATATTATCGTATTAGGTTCCTATTAATTTTTTCTTGCAAAGATACGATCAGTTTGTAACAGGATACATGCAGGGTTTTATTTTTGCTATTTTCTACATATGAAGTTAATCCAGGGGAAAGTGTTAACATAGTTATTGAGAAAAACTCGAATAATTGATGCCGGTGTCCAATATCACCCTTAGTTAGTGTTATGTAATGAAGTGGATTGTATTACTAGGGTTAAATGAGTTCTTTATACTTAAATATGAGCAGGATTGCTTCCCTCCACATTTGCACAACAACTAATTATTACGAAATCAGTGGTAAATGAAACTGCATAAAATAAATACCGTTACGGGTCTTGCACTTACCTCGTGATGAAGGAAGAAAAAATAGCGGATGGATGTCACTTCTTCCACCGGCCGGTGTAACGTGAGAAAAATAATCGATAACGATATCGGCAACTATAACCATATATATGTATATGTAACGCACTCGTCCAGGACGTACTCGTTTCTGTCTCTCCACTCTTGTCTTTTTTTCACACATCAAAAAATGTCTATCCAAAAAAAGGAACAGGAGATGGAGAGGGGAAAAAAGGGACTTTATTTAAAGCAGAGCAAGACCTCTCTTAAGCCCGATTTACAGTATGGTAAAATGAATATCATTTAAGTGATAAATGAATTTACAAGGGTAGAAAATACAACAACTTAAAACTAATAACAAAAGTAAAAATAACAAAACAATTTGTAAGGGCGAAACAGTTAGAGTTTTTGCATTGACCCCAAACTCATAATAATTTGAAGGTAGTATTTTTTTACTGGTAAGATAAGTCGTTAAAATAATACGTTAAATCTATAACAAAGACTTTTCACTTCTTCAGTCACGTTATGTTATGTATGAAGTTATGAATCATTTACAATTGATACACAATTAGTAAAAGAAAAGTACCTATTATGCCGTACGACCCAAAATGGAATCAATGTTTAAACACGCTGAAACAGTGAAGAAGGATGATCAAATAGAATAATATTGGTTGTTATATATCAATTAATCATTGTCATTAATTGTTATATACAACCCTTAAGAAAGCTATATATTGGTCACTACTTAGTATAACTTTCTGGCAACATGACGACAGATTTGTTAGGTTCATTTGTCTGTAGAACGCTATATTTTTAAACCAATGCAACTGGAAGGGATTGATGGAGCAGAACTACTACTACCATTAATTTATATTATCATTAAAAGTATCTAGGATCTAGGCCTGAAATAAAGTAAAGCAATTTAGTTAACAAGCTCACGATATCTATCTCCTATGTAGTGTCGGCGCATAATTTGGCATCATCAAATTAAGAAGGGTAGGCTTACAACAAAATGAATAGCTGGTTAGATCGAGTGTCGGTTCCGGCGCCCGTAAACTATCAAGAATCTGACTAATAGCTGGTCACAGTCGGAACAATAGCACCCTTGCCAAACACCGTTTTGTCAGCATAAAGGAGGACATTTTTCAAAACTAGACTTATGACTCTTAATTTGCCAACAGGAGAAGTCGTTTACACAAGAAAACCATTGTATTGTTTAACGTCTAAATAATTAATATGATGACTGTTTAGATTTAGGTAAACAGAAAGTGTTTTAGTGATATTTCTCTATGCAACAACATTACGTTTTATAAAAAATGTAGCAACGGACTGGTAATTAAAGGGATTGGTTCTTTCATAAAAGGTGAGAGTAATTTTTGAAAAGTATTTTTATTATTAGTAGTTTCGAAGAAATACCAAATTTTTCCTTTGACAGGGTCAAACTAAAAATCGTCTCTAATTGAAAATGTTTAGTATAATTTTAAAGCAAATTGACTATTAAGAATTAGGTATTATTTTTACTGTAATCTTGAAAGCAAAAAAATTTGTATCAATTAAGAGTTTTTTATATTTTCTAAACGTTTTTTGTGGCATTCTTTAAATTTTTCTTTTTCTTCCTTGGGATTAACTACCACATGAATAATTTTTTTCAGTTCAATTAATTCTCCGTGTCATAATTTAGCAAAATTTTTACTGAAAATTAATCTGTTTTCTCGTAATACCGAATCGTATATCAAAAATTGCCAATATTTTTTGGAGAAAATTTATGCAATTAATATTCATGATAGACATCTAATGGTGAGTTAGTTTTTACTAATGTCCCAGTAGAGAAAATTTTAGTAATAATTAAAAACAAATTGCTAATGATAACAATGATAATAATTTGGCGGAAAAATTTGAACTCAGTGTAATGAGTGTAATGGAATTATTGACAGTATTGAGAAAACTTATTTTCAGTTGGATAATGACTTCTATCAGCAGGATTTCGGTATGGTTATGGGATCTCTATTATCTCCAATATTAAGTAGGTAATATATTTGTGGAAGACTTTGAAAATAATTATATACTAAATTACTTAAATCGATTATTTGCTGTAGATATGTCGACAATAGTTTTGCAATTTGGCCTCATAATATTGAGTTATTACATATTTTTTTAGAAAATACTAATGATGTAGAACCATCCATTAAATTCACTTTGGAAGTGGAGAATAATAATGTTTTACCGTTATTGGATATTTTGGTTAAAAAAATTGCTAACATATTTGAAACTGATGTATGTAGAAAAATAACATAGTAATAAATACTTAAATTTTAAATCTAACCAGGCAATTAATGTTTAAAAGGGATGTCGTCAAATGTTTGTATGACAGGGCAAAAATAAATTCATTTAATGATCAAATAATAAATAACGAAAAATAAATTATTAAAGAGGTTCTGATAAATAATGAATATCCTGAATCTTTTGTTGATATAACAATAATTCCTTATGTAGAAGGTTTATCTGAAAAACTGCATCGTGTTGGAGATAAGTTTCATGCTAGGACAGTGTTTCAAATGAGTAGTAATACTTTGAGATTCATTTGACTAAAAACAAAACCAGTAAATTGTGAGCAAAATTCAAAAAACTACTGTATTTACAGTATTCCTTGTGAGTGTAATATACATTACATATGAGAGTCATCCAGACCTTTCAATATAAGGTTAGGTGAACATAAAAATTGTATTAGGAAGGGTGTTGTGCTTCTAGTTCCTTATCTTCGAGTTGTTTTTTTTTTTAAATTTCTAAATTAAAATCTGACGAATTAATTTGATTAATATTACTCATATGTGACAAAAAATTCCCCATCTGTTCATTATTTACATTTTTTTGGTTAATGTTACTTTTTGACTATTTGACTGTTTTGAAGTTAACATTTGTAAATTTTAAGGATAATACGTCATCTACACGCGAAATCGTATACGCGACGATATTGTTTTTCCTTTAATATGTCTGATGTCATTTGTGAACTGTGCGATGTATTCCAAGTGTCATGTTTATCTCAGACAGATGAATTTTCTACCCTCTAGCATAAATCTATAGTACTTTATGGCTTCATATAGTGTTAGTATTTCTTTACCGAAAGTTAGGTATTTTTTTCTGAGACTTTGATAATTTTGGAGAAAAGAAAGCTAAAGGTTTACATTCTTCATAGGATATCTGCTCTAATCTGCTCCCATAACCATATTAGAACAGTCTACCGTGAGAGTTAATGTTATATCATCCCTGTTACTCAGATGTGTAAGTGTAATGGCATTTGAAAGTGCTGTTCGTACCTTGTCGAAATTATCAGAATATTCCTTTGTCCAATTTTCAATATTTTTAATATGAATGTGTTGCAGTTCAGTACTAAAAATTAGTAATAGATTAAAAATATCGGCAAAATTAGGAACGAAACGATGATAAAAATTGACCATACCATTAAGTTTTTGTAGTTGTTTGAGTGTAAAAGGACGAGGAAAATTTTTTCAACTCGTTCTTCTGCTGAGAGAATACCTTTTGATGATATATTATGTCTCAAGAAATTCAATTCTTTTATCCCAAACACATATTTAGGTGGTTTAATATTAATACCAAAATGATCAAGTCTTTCAAATAAAGTCATTAAATACTCGTGATGTTCCTCAATATTTATGAATCTTTGAAACGTTTGCGTTGCATTTTGTAAATCGAACGGCATTCGTAAAAATCGAATACTTCAAAAGTTGCTTTCTTAGATATATCTTCTTCCGCGACTAGTATCTGGTGATATACGCATACTAAATCAATTTTTGTAAATATTTTATATCCATGCAATCGTGAACTGAAGTCATGAATATGCAGTAATGGATACCCATCTGGGATCATAATTAATTTAATTACCTATAATCTCCGCATGGTAGCCAATTATTTGGTTTCTTCTTCGCTACCATGTGCAGGGAAGATGCAACAGGCGAATCTGAAGGTTTACACATACCAAGTTCTACCATTTACCTAAACTATTTTCGGGATATCGAACTTCTGAATATCTAATCTGCGCGGACGAACATATTATTATGTACGGTTCCAATATTTTGATTATGGGAGATATTTAATATATCGGAATATATTTAAAGTACACCCAGTAGAGATAATATTTCTCTGCAACGATTTATTAATTTTTGTAACTTAGAGCAGCACAATAAAATAATTAATAATAACAATAGGCTATTGGATCTAATTTTGTGTAATGTGCCATGCAGTGTTAAGAAGGCAACATCAATCTTATTAACAGAAGATTTGCATCACCCTGCCCTCTGAATAAGAGCTCTTATACAGAAACAAAATGTAGATAACTTTCCTTTATCAAGCCATACATCTTTTAATTTGCAAATTTTTCCGCACTTTATCGTGAATTAGACTTAATTGACTGGGCTTTCACGTTGGATATGTTGGTTAATAAAGTTTTATTTGAAGTTTATGAAAAAATATATGCCGTCTTCAGAAATAATGTTCCCAGAAAGATACCTTGCCACAAATAGTGTCCACGCTGGTTTAATTATAACACGATTAGAGTTTTAAAACAGAAAACTAAACCCGGAGTAAGTATATGAATTCCAAGCAACAGGTTGATTGCAACCATTTTAAAAACTTAAGTTTACTTATAAAAATCTATTCGTGATGCATATAATAGATACATTGAAGAGGCTGAGAACTCTGTAAAGCTAATCCAAATAAATTTTTGGGATTTATTATTTCCAAAAATAATACAAGTATTCCCGGGTAAAAATATGATAACGGGCCATTTCATGTCCCAGGTTGCTTAGATGTCTTAAAAATCAAATTTTACAATATTTTCTTAATATGAGTTAGTTAATTAATAAATTACAAAAGATATAGAATATTAGTTAAGAACTGAAAAAATATACTTTTACCCGCAAAACGTAACGACCGCGATGGTCCCTTGTCCCAAGTCGCCTATTTGAACATGTATAATGGTGTAAATTATCTATTATTATTAATATCCTCAAAAACTATTTATTTTAGGCATTAGAACAACATTATCTATTTGACACAACAATATTCTTTTGAAATATTATATAAATGTCGAATCTAAAAAATATTTAAATGTGCCCCATGGTTTTAAATTTTACCGGGCACTATTAGTTCAACAGTAAATAACAGTTGTCGCTGTTCACTTAATGCTTTTTTTAAATATTTTTTTCAACTGTCAGTTAGTTGTGAAGTAGATGTTTAATGGTAAGTACTTTTGTTTACTGTCATATAATTAGTTGTTAAATTGTTTTTTTAAATATTTTTGAAATATGTTTTTTAATGGTAATATCGGTCCCTAAACATATATCAAGCAAGTGCTATTTATTTGGATCTAAAATGATATTGGGAAGTAAAGAAGTATGAGTAGTACATAACCTAGCATTTTCGTAGCTTTCCATTTAGTTGTTGATTTAAAATATACGTATTTTAGTAGAAAACATAACGACGGTCTCTGTAACGACGGTCCCTTCCAAAAAGGGACCGTTGTTACGTGGCGGGGGACCTTCATTACATTATTCAATGTATATTAATTAATGTCATTTTTTAATAGATCAGAACTAAAATAGCAAAGCGATTTTGCAGTTATTAAAATAATATGGAAAATTAAAATGAATACAGAGAGTACGATCGATAATAGTGGTGGAACCAGCCAATTAGGACAAACAAAAGAAACGTCACAGAAAAGAGCAAAAAAAACGTAAGATAGTTGAAGAAAAAGAATATATGAAAAAGAGAAAAAAAGGTGACAGAGAGCCAATATGACGGAACAACAGAAAGAGATAAAGGGACAAAAAAGATAATGAATACAACATAACAAAACGGAAAAAAATTGACGATATGAGTGATCGACAAAAACGAAAAATGAGAAAACAATGCAGAGAGAAAATCAGAAGATTTAGAGAGAAGTTAAAGCAATGTAAAATTCAAGAGAATATCATGCGGATGAATACTTCACCCCAGTCTGATAATGAAAATATTCCTGCAAGAGAAAACCGATTAAATGAATCTAGGCGATTAAGTGGTAGAAGAAAGAAGAATAGGAATAGGTCTAAAAACTACAGAGACTTAAAAGCAGTAACGTTAAAGCTTCAATTAGCTGAATGCCGAGTTGAGCGGTACAGAAAATGGCTTCAAAGAATTAAAAAACAAAAAACGTCGGTCCTTTTAAAACGTAACTACGGTGTCCATGAATTTTTGTAAATCTTTCGATAATCAATATTGTGCGTGGACACACCTTTAAGTAAGTGAAAAACAATTTGTTTTTATCAAAATTTTTTAAAAACATTCTTAAAATATTTTCAAAAAAAAAATAAGCAATTTGACACATTATCGTATTTTTATCCTCCCAGTATTATGAATTATAACAATAACAGCCTTGAAAAACCTCAAGACATTGTCAATTCTTTTTCCAATGCCTTTATCAATTCGAGTGAATATATATCCAGCAACGGCGTACGTAATAATAACATCTTCCGTATTACGCAGTTTAGTGAGAATGAGGTACTTAAGTCAATTAAAAAACTGAAAGCACATATGACCACTGGACCTGCTTAAGTTCCTGCATTTATTATTAGAAATTATGCTAGTGTTTTTTATAAACAGCTCTGCATTATTTTTAATTTGATATTAAAGACTGAGGCATATACAAATGCGTGGAAACAATCCAGAATTTGTCCAGTATTTAAAAAGTATAATAAGCGCGAATTTGAAAATCATCGTCCCATTACAATCTTATGCAATTTCTCCAAAGTTTTAAATTTTTGATGTATGATTATATTTCATTTCATACGAAAACTGTAGTTGTTGAAGATCGGCATCACAAATTTTCAGCATGGATTTATTCAGGGACGTTCCACAGTATCGACCTTGTATGCAAGACTCACCACTTTGGGATTAAATTTTCGATTCAATCGAAGAGTATCTACTAAATGTGTATTTTTCTCTAATAGTGCGTGTGCTAACGAGCTACTTGTATAATAGTTGTCATTGTAAATTGTGCGTCCTTTATCCAGTAAACCTTCAACGAGAGTAAGCACAAAATTTCGAGGTAAAGACTGACCTTGCACCTTGTCTTGCCTACAGTTACCAGTATGCTATACGAATACTCATTCTTCATGCACAATATGTACAATTTTATGCCAAACTTATGTCTCTTGTTTTTTATGAATTGCTTGAAAGTCAAGCGTCCTCTAAATGGTACAAGGGTTTCATCGATGCATAGAAATTCATTATGAATGAGCGGAACCTGAAAATTTTCAATGTTTGTCCAACAGTGGCAATGTTTTCTGTAATCTTTTATTAGATATGACATTATTGTAGTGGAAATGCCACATTCCAAATAATAATTGAAAATGGTTCCTTGAAAGGGCAGTTCTAAACGAATTCTTGTAAATATCCGACTTCGACCAGTATGACTCGATACGCTGATACTGACATAATCCCATCAAAACAGCAAACGAATAAACTTCCTCAAATCGGCAATATCTGTATCTTGCCACTGATGTATTCTAGCTTTGAGCGCTGTTTTTCTTTAATTTACACTGAGTGGCATATCTGTTGATTTCAGCAGTCAGCATAATTAGGACCTCTTCGTTTACAAGTAATTTATAAAACTCACATGGAGTTTTATTGTAATAGGCTTCATGTATTTGACCTTTAACTCCAATAAAAGTAGATGTCTTCGACCATGTTACGTTCCAAGCAAAGTCTACATCGTCATGAATATCATCTTTGTCACTACCATTATCAACTGAATAATTCCTAATAACCCTGTTACGTTCAAAGCAAAGTCTGCATCGTCATGAATATCATATTTGTCACTACCATTATCAACTGAATAATTCCTAATAACACTCTCAATTGTTTCCATTACCAAGTTATCGTTTTGAGTAAGATTTGGGTCAGTAACATTCAGCAACTGTGTAGCGCTTCCGTGTAGGTAATTCATTGCTTGAATCATCTGATTCTCCACTGCTACTAGGAACGTACTCATCAGATGACTCAACGAATAGGATATCAACTTTATACGACAAGACATCCTATAAAAATGTATTTGTAGTACTCACACCTCATTAATATATTTAGTGATTTATTTACCTGCCATAACATCACTAAACGAGTCTGTTCCTGTTCGTAACTCATTTTGTTTACATACACTCAATTTACACACAATTCGGCCAATAACAGCACTAGACTGCAGTCTCCAAGGGATCTGTTCTCACTGTCGGTGATCCCCTCCCCACACTCAGTCTATGCAGTGCTGACAACTAAATTTACGTGAGTCATTGAAATCATCTCTCGTGGCTAATATAACAAAAACCTATGGATATAAGCAGCGTGGAACCTACGATGTGTCTCACAAAAAAAAAGTGATATATATATATATATACATATATATATATATATATATATATATATATATATATATATATATATATATATATATATATATATATATATATATATATAAAACAGCACATTAACATAATAGAAGAAATGATAGTAAAGAAGTAAAAAAGAAAAATTGTTTAATATGATCCCCATTTAGCTGAATATTTATGGCATCTATACCTAACTGAGCTAATTACTCTTCTGAGAGTATTGGCATTTTTCTGCCGAAAATGTCCCTAACTCTGTCTTCCAAAATATCGATAGTTTCCGGGCTTTCAAAATCATACACTGCATTTTTTACTGTACCCGACAAATAAAAATCAGGAGAGGTTATATCAGGCGAGCGGAGAGACCACATATTACTGGTCCTCTATTTGAAATTATGCGGTTACCAAAATTTTCCTGCAATAACCGTCTAACATTATTAGTATTATGTCAGTGGCGGCTGGTGGATTTCGGTTATGCCATATCTTAGTATTGGAGCATGGAACTCAAGCAATATTTTAAGACAGGACTACCAGTATGAATGAAGAAGTTTTTGTGGAAAAAAAAATGAAAAAAAAAATTAAGAAAAAAGTTACAAAAATGCGCTTCCGACCCAGATTACTTCTAAACCATTAGTAAAATATTTGCAAACTTTTTGTTTCCTAATCAGAAAGAACATTTATCACTCCGTTTTTTTTTGGTTTTCGAAAATTTGGATTTTTTTTAAAGTTATATGACATTTTGAAATTTACACAATGAAGAACATAAATCTAAAATGTCATAAGTACAAAAAATCAAAATTTTTGAAAAAATAAAAAAAACCGGGTGATAAATTTTCCTCCTGATTACGAAAAAAAAAGTTTGCAAATATTTTACTAATGGTCTAAAAGTAATCTGGGTCGGCAGCATATTTTTCTCTTTTTTGTTTTTCAATTTGTTTTCTGCAAAACTTCTTCATTCAGTACTGATAGTCGTGTCTTACAATATTGTTTGGATTCTATGCTCCAATATTGAGATATGGTATAGCCTAAATCTACCAGCCACCACTGTATTATGTGCAGGACAGTCATCTTGTTGGAACCACAAATCGTTTATGTCTTGTTCTGTGAAAAGCTGTCTTATTTTGGGTAAAACTTGATTTTCTAGAAGTTCACGATAGGCTGCTCCCGTTAAATTGTTGTAAAAAATGAATAGACCAATTAAATGGTGATCTAGAAATAGTAATTAAGGAAAGGGTTATTTATAGTCAGATCATAGGAGTAGAATAGGAAAAGAAAAGGTAATACCTATCATGCCGTACCAAACATTGAATCCAAACCTAGTTTCGAAACTTCTTTGTGTAGTTACATGCGGATTTCCTGTGGTTCAGTGGTGATAATTATTGTACTTGTTAAACTCTCCACAATTTGTAAAACTGCTTTCATCGATCCATATAACCCTCTATTGAAGATCAGGTTGTTCTTCGCATTTTTAATTAAATATATAAAACTCAAGTCTTCTAATAAAAAACATTATTGTTTAAAGCTTTGACAATCGTAGGTTTCTTTGGATGATATTTTCTTTGTTTTAATGTCTTGTGTACAGTTGTCTTAGGAATATTCGTTTCTCCTGCAATTTGTCACACTGATGTGTGGGGATTATTGTTAACAGCTTCGAGAATATTATTTGTGCGGTCAACATTATCAATATCATACCGGTCTCCTTTATTATCAAAACTGCCGTAATTTAACAAATTGCTTACAATTCTCCCAACAACTGTTCTGTGGTTGCATTCTCTCCAGAAATTTTTCTAGATAGGAAGCCTATGCGTTTTGCGAATTTCTATTTTTACTTTTAAATAACATTCTAACATATAAAGTTTTTCTTCATTTGAGAATTTGTGCGCCATTTTGCAATAGTCACACTCTTGATCAGTAATAATAATTTCTCGAGTGTGACATTTTTCCTTTTTTGGTGATTTAATATTCTTTCAATCTCAAAAATTTTTTGCATCTAATACTGAGAACATTGTTATTTAATTCAATGTAGTTCTTACTCCTAGACTGAGTAGCTGTTTTAATAGTTTCAATAATAAAATGTATTGGAAGTGTTGTTTTTTGATTTATTATATGCTTAAAACTATTATACTGGCATATTCAGATAAGAATGTCATTATAAAATATAAAAATATATAGGTATTTATTATTAATATTATGTTAGGTTTGAATGAATGCTTTTGTAATACCCAATAATTAATTTATTATTTTTTTTCTAGAAATGCATAAATACGAAACAATAATACGCCAGATTTTTTGTAATAGTAAGTATCCTTAAATGATTTACAATAATGCCAGTACTATTTAGTGAACTGTCAACTAACAGTTATGCTTAATTATTTGTTTTAAACCACAGTCTACTAAACTGATGAAGAGGATTTCTTTGTTCAAATTTTGAACATTTTATTGACAATTTTATGACAAATAAAACCTAAATGATCGTCTAGAAATTGATGCTTTTAGAAAATTGTACAAATAAAGTAATTTACAGTAAATTTTAAGTACATAGATTATAATTAGTCGTAGTCTGAATAAGCAATTTCCTTGTCTCTGACTTTACAAAAACTTTTTGATTTTCCATGGCCTACTACTCTGTTTTGTTAAGCAATGGATAACTTTTCCTAAATTAGTCCTTCGAGAAACAATTTTCTCTTGGCATATGATACATCATCAGAAAGCTCTTTTTTTAGAGCAATCTGAAAAACGAAAAAATGCAATATGGCTGCCATAAGAAAAAGAAAAGTTACCTCGGATATCTCGAAAACAAAAAACTATGGAGCATTCGTTTCTAGACCAAAATATTAGTCTCCAAAAAAGTGTCTTGATAATGTAAAAGTCTAAAACCTGTCTATTGACCAAGGATTATTTGGCTACAGCCAAAAAGAAAAATCACAAAATTTGCGTTTTTTTGGAAAATCCCAAAAATTGTTTCAGTTAGCCGTGATTTATTAACGGATTTGGATTCAGCATAAAATTTGCTAAAATTTATCTCATTTAACCAATTTTGTAGCTCTTACCGTTTCCGAGATCCCAGTGGTATCGAATTTGAGACACACGGTATTCTAAAAATTTTTTTGACAAAAAAAAACAACTTAATCCAACCTAGAAATATATAATGAAGCTAATTCAAAGTAAATATATATGCGGCCGGTCGGGTCGATTTTGTTTTAACATTGTGGCAGCCAACATAAAATTTTATTTTTATAATCCACGGTTTGTATTAATTGGTTAGATTTTAATTTTCTGAGTATATCTATGTGTAACATGAAATTGTTCCGAGTTAACAAGAAAACAAGAAAAAATCGACTAAGTGAATATCAGCAATACTTGCCCAACATCAGGGAGAGGAAGTTGGACCAGAGTCTAGGGCCGGTAGCTACTACTGCTTCATGGTTGACGGAAGGATATACATATGATGACAACTAAAAGCAAAAGTATAAAATGAAACACATACCGCTTGATACAATTTATTATTTAGAATGACTGAAGTTTGCCATTGCATTAACATATATTTTCATAATTAATATTCGTTTTGCATCGTGGCTGTTAAATTTGTGCGATTTGGTCTATACATATGTTTGTACAAAGGAAATGAATGTTCCATATCTACGGAGGTTAATGATGCAAATTCTAAATAGTTCATATCGGCAATTAGCCGATTATTAGAATATCTCGAGATAATCGATCATGACTTCTAAAAAATTAGTAGTACTTATATTAGTAGTTAAGAAAATTAGTTGTACACAAGTATTGCACGATGAATGTAGCGACGTCTGATTCAATTATTCTCACGGTATAGAGGTTGAAACCCTCGATTGATGAACACGATAAAGTACAGAGTAGGTAATTAGTTGCAACAATAAAGTACATCAAACCCATAGATTTGATTTAGCAGACCAGATACAATAATTGGTAAAACGTAGCATTCTTTTTTATAAATTGTATACATACTTAGTGTGAAATAATTTAATAGCAGTTTAAGTTTTAAACAAGTACTTATTGTTGCCCATTTGTAAAATGAATAAAACATAAAACACACTAAAAAATTAGTACGTAATACTATTTATTATAAATAAAGGCTAAAATTACTAAAATTAGTACTACTAATATTAGTCGATAATTTCGATTTAATATACGATTATTGTGTGTGTGTGCGCGTGCGTGCGTGGGTGCGTATGTGGGCGGGTGCGCGTGGGAGTGTGTGTGGCGTGGGGGTGTGCGTGCGTTGGGGTGTGTGTGCGTGAGGGTGTGAGTGCGTGGGGTTATGTGTAAGTGTGTGTGTGTGTGTGTGTGCGTGCGTGCGTGCGTGCGTGCGTGCGTGTGTGTGTGGGGTGTGCATGTGCGTGTGCGTGTACGCGTGTGCGCGTATGCGCGCGTGTGTGTGTGTGCGTGTGCGTGTGTGCGTGTGTGTGTGTGTGATAGAAAAAAAAGAAAACGAAAGTTAGTCAGCATTCACCATTGCATACTCTAAAAATATGTATAGTCATACACGGTATTTCCTTTTTAGCTGGATAGTAGTCAACTTTGTTAAGTTAAATGAAACACTATATATTATTACATATTTGGTTAGCGAACGTCAAGAGATTTTCAATGAACTACCATAACATGTACTTTCTCTGAGCAGTTCAGGAGTTATTTGAAATTATATGAAATTTTGACGTATTGTACACCTTTACAGGAAACCTTGTATTCTTTTAATTTCAAATGTTCTCAAATGTTTCGATGCGGTAGTGAATTACCATAGAAAAGGCTTTCAAACCATGTATTCGGTTTTAATATTTTTTTTTCTACAGGATGTCTATAATTTTATGTCAAGATTTAGAAACCTTAATAACTTTGTTATATCAAATAAAACACCCTGTACGTTATTTCATATTCGATTAGAGAATCACAAGAGCCTTCTGACGACCTATACTTAATATTTATTTTCAATGGTTTTGAGAATATGATCATTTATGTCCAAATATATATATATATATATATATATATATATATATATATATATATATATATATATATATATATATATATATATATATATATATATATATATAAGTACAGGGAAATAATTAGAAATTTATATATATATATATATATATATATATATATATATATATATATATATATATATATATATATATATATATATATGGGGATGAGGTATGGACATCCGTTTAATTTCCGATATTCGATCAGTGTAGTTAAGCAGCACTGATCGAGTCCGGCAATTGGATGGATGAACGATAGCTCATCTAACAGTCGGTAGGCTGTCAACAGACAATCCCGGGAAGGCCGCTAGCCTGATGCAGGCGGAGAGGCAAGCCCGGGTGGAGGGTCGAAGAGACCTACCCAGGAGGTTTGCCACTCTGCTAGCGGTGCGGGCGGGCAGGCTCAGGCGGTGAGAGTTAATTGACAGTCGAGGACCGTGGTTCGGAGTCCACGCTAAACTGTAGGTCCCTAGGTAAAAAGGGCCCATTGTGGCCTACTTGCCTAGTAAAATAAGTAGCTACTACTACTACTACTACTATATATATATATATATATATATATATATATATATATATATATATATATATATATATATATATATATATATATATATATATATATTGTATTAATTTAATTTTATAAATGCTCTTTAAAAAAATAGGATTTTTTATATAACTGCCGGCCCTGAAAAGGGGCAAATATTTCCGCTGCGTACTCATATCATATCTAATTTGAAATGAAAGAATTAAATTGTTTTAATTAAAAATATCAATGTTATCTTAATAATTTTGCTGATTTCGTGTATTTTATTTACTTCATTTATTTGATTTATTTAAATTATTTCAATTATTTGAATTATTTGGATGATGTGAATTATTTGAATTATTTAATTATTATTTGAATTATTGAATGTGTTTTGTTTGTCTTATTGTGTTATATTGTTTTTCCGTTTTATTCGGTTTAATCGTTTTATTCGTTTTATTCATTTTATTCGTTATATTAATTTTATTCGTATATTTTATAAGTATTCTTTTTTATTACTTTTATTACTTTCTTGTACGTAATATAAGGAAGTATAGTAATCGTGTATTTTTTCGAAATGAATTCTGACTATTTTTTTTTAATTAATATCATGTAGATATACGAACAAATAATTTTTAAAGTATCGTTCAAGAGGGAATCTGAAAACTCTTACAGTTGTTGTGATTGACCAATATCAAAGATAATACCGAGTAAATGAGTTTGGTGAGCACCCTGTAGAGGGCAACTTGTATAACAATAAGATTTGTTCATTTTATTGGTAATATTTTAAAAAGTTAAACTTTCAACATGTAACTTTAAGACTATGAAATGAGGTAGAATTGTGTAAAGCAATAAAATCTTGTGTTTATTGTTTTCAAAATACTTTATTTTCATTTACATATCTTTATTTCAGTATTACATGGTTATTCATTTACTCCTCAGTAGATAATTCTTATACCGAAAATGGTAAAATCATAATTTTTTATTGTTTGTTTATTTTGGTAATAGCCAACTAAAGTAAAAATTTTATGTCCTCAGTTCAATTTATTTGAGATTGTGAGTTCTAAAAACATTTTACTAACATATGTTTAATTTGTGTTAAATTTCGTAGTAATAATAACAGTAGTAACATGAACAGTCATAATAGAAGTTTCGTCGGCATTGTGGAACGCTATTATTTCAAATTGTTTTCTGCATATAAAATAAAAAAGTGTGCAGTTTCCGTTGTTTACATAAGGCCACGCAAAAGGGACTGTAAGCATCCGACACCGATATGATAATATGCGCAAGAGAAAAGAAAAGTAGGAAGCTTCAATAACGTCCAAAAAAGTGTTAATTGTCATTATATTAATATGCCTAGAAAAAAATAAGGATTTAATTTCTGTAGCCTCCAGTCACTAGAGTACGTTGTGTATGTGACAAAAATCAAAAAATCAACTTTTTATTTGGTATTAATGAACCACGCATGTCTGTTTGGAGTAAATAAATTAGCAAGTGAAGCATGTCAGGACTTCTTGCTTTTCAGAAAATAATGTCGATGTGTAAATGGAACTAATTTTAGTTCAAATTCGACTTCCAAGCGAGTTGAAGTTTGTGTATTGTGGAAAGCGTAATAATTTTATATTTTCAATGGAGTGTTGTTGGTAATAAATAGTTTTCAATGTGATTTTGCTTTTTTTGATTTCCTTAATGTAAAGTTGCATTAGTAAGTTGAAGTGGCCCATTAGAATTATAGTAAAAAAATCAATTTTAATAACATTAATTAAGCTTCTCTAAAATAGTCCACAAAACTCCCCCGTTAGGTTGACAATTTTTGTACATGCATCCTGCATAAGATCACGGAAAAATTACCTGCACTCAACTGCTCTTTAATTTTTTAATTATATTTTTCTAGGAAGCCACAAATAAAGACATTTTCGAGATGTGGGTTTTAAGTGAACCAGACTAAAATTTTTAATTTTATACAAACTTTTTTCGTGGTTAGAAGATTGCTCCAAGGATGTTAGTAATAACTTGAGGACATTTTGTGATCCATATTGTGCATAGGTGTAGATATACATTGTAAATCTATTTAATATTTTGTATACAATTCGCTTAATTTTCTCCTGTGCAATTATGTAATATTTTTACTTTCTTATACCTAATATAGGAAGTATAGTAACATAACTTTATGGAAAAGAAAATCTGTCTGCATGTATGTAGTATCGCGACAGCAACCACAGTTTTTGAGATAAAGTTTTAAAATTTGGTACACGTATTCTAAAGACCAAACATAATGATAAAATCTGTGATGAGCAAAATTGGCCAGCTGAAAGGTGTAACGAAATTGCAAGCCATTTCATTCCAGTTTGTTGTTGTTCCATGATGAATTAAGTTTCTGCCAGTCTAGTCTAGATGGTGCCAGTGATTTCTGCTGGAACACTTGGGTTTGCAGATTTTTGCACTAAATATCTATCTATCTTTATTGCTCATACTCTACTCTCAAATGTCTGTCTCTTTCCAAACTATAATCGAGTTTAGGTAGCAGAATACTACGATGCTACTTTCTTCTTACTAGGGCAGCCAGAGACAGTGGTTGTCTTTGGTGCCGCGTTCTGATGGAAACCATCTCTAGTTCTGCGGTCTGGTAAGATTTATATGTTTTCTGGTATTATCTTGTGATTTTATGCTCATCATTATTTAAAAAGTTGCTATATTGATTTAAAGTACGTTTGAGGTAATTTTCATAATAATATTGTACCGTAATTATCTTAATTTACGCCTTGGGCGAATTTACCTTTTCGGTGATCAGTTCACCTTGGTTGTTCTTTGGAACAGCCATAATTGATATTGATTAGTATCAATTTATCGTGCCTTGCTGGCAGTTTATCTAATATCCCTTTGATATTGTAATAATTTCGGGTGTTAATTTAAACTAACTTTCGGTTATTGTAAATTTTAGATTTACTAGGCAACGGATGTCGCCATTTTGTATCGTAGTTAGTTGTTTTCTGTCTTTGTATCTTGATGTTTTAGGTCACTTAGCTACGTTGGTAGCGCTCTCTAAACAGTGGTGACTGGTGACATTTGGAGATTGGTACACCTGGTTGGCCCAAACCTATTTGTTTATAACCTGTGAAAATTGTGAAAATTATCTAATTTGGTGCATTTGTTTTGTGGTGGATTATTTTATACCAGTGCATATAATTATCAACCAGACCTCAGAAACGTAAGGTTTTTCTAAATTTAAAATATCGACTGCTTCCTTGAACGTTTACTTAGTATTTAATCATGAACGCTGCTCTAGTGGAACTTTGCCTAGTTCTCTGGCAAAAATACCTGTCTAGTTATCTGGCACTTGATTAACTTTTAATTATCTAAAGTAAACATATAGTCAAGTATATATCTTCATTTAACTTTATCTGCAATTCATTAGAACCTCTCTCCGAGGAACTAATAAATGATTTAATTTAACGTTACCTCTAAGTTGAAAACTATCGTTTTATATTTAGCAAATATTTATTTACGTTATCTTTCTAGTTGTCTGTCTGTATACAGACATTCTAAATTCTATTTTTTTTGAAGATTAACTTCTTTTAGTAAAAAAATATCTTAACATTTAGTGAATACCTATTTCACTTGTTCATTATCGTGGCTACACCTAGTTTATTTGTTGGACTAGTATTTTTTTTCTATTTAACCAGAGACTATAGTCTCTGATTTAACGTAACTTTTATTAATACCTAAGTTAGTTGAAGTCTTCAACTTCCTAAAATATTATAGGATACCGATCCTAATTTGTTTAGTTTGCAATTTACTCTGTAAATTTGTGTTAACTCATTTTGTCTACGTAGCTGGACAATTCAAACGTTACAGCTTTTAACTTTGTTTTGCCTATAATACTGATCTCATAGAACTCTTCCCTTTTTATGTTAATATCTGGACCAAGAGAAGAGGATAACTGGTGGATCGAACTGATCATTATATACTGGGTGGAGCAGAAAAACGATATTTTACACAACTGGCATTTTTTTTTCAAGGGTAACTGCAGTACTGACAGTGGTGAGTCAAATTGACACCGAACCCATTAAGAGCATAGCCGTTGGTGGATTCTTCGCTGGACTAACCCATTGGAAATACGTAAGATCTTCGTCCCCAGTAAACATTATATTTGGTCAGAAGAAATTTGTGTTGTGAGAGATCAGGCATTTCATTTTTCATTTTTTTCCTCTTTCAATATCATTTTTTTTTGTTAGTTTTTGGTTTTCAACCACAAGTAAATTTTAATATCTTGTATATATTGTACATCACATATACCAGTCTTGATTATACTTTTTATAAAATAATATCTTTTTATTCCACTTCCTTACCAACTGAATTCAAGTTTTAACGTTAACTTTACCTTTTAAAATAAAATTTTAATTATTTGGTACTTGCAAAAGTCCTGGCGCCCAGCCTAGATTTTGGTGATAACTCAAATCAATCGAAGCCCTAATTCACGACCTGCTCCCTGAGCTACCGGTCAATAAGTACAACCCCCAGCTTATTGTGTTATGCCAACAATTGGACGGGGGGTGTTGCAAAGGGGGTCCACGGGACCAAAACTTTTTTGTATTTATCTTTACAAAGAAATATATTTTTGATGAATGATTATAAATCATGTCTACTATATCAAGTCAATAAAATATATTTTTTCAAGTACTTAAATAAACTGAAATTTTTTACACATTTGACCTCATAAAATGGGGTTAGGATAAATTTGGCAGTTTGACATTTGAAATGTCCAATTTAGTTACAAAAATGTCAAAGTCAATAAGAAGAAATTATTAAAATATATGACATGAATTATATTGACAGCATCGATAATAATTATTTAAAAATTTTAATGAAACAGTTAAGGGTATGCTATTAAAATTGAATTGAGGTAAGTGAAGAATAAAATAGAAAATTTTTTTTTACCAGGATGATATTATATACTGGTATAAAAAAAGTTATATGCTGGACACATCAGATATTTTTTTGGTATTCGGTAATTGGGTATTTGACCTGTTGAATAGTGTAATAAATAAATAAATGAATAAATAAATAAATTTAGTCGAAAATGGAAGAAATGTAATAGAACGTTTTTACAATAAAATCATATTGTTACTTATGTTTGATCTCCTCATATCCTAGAAAAACTACATCTTCTAAAGCACAAAAAGTGGATGGAGAATTTACAAGTTATTTCGCTGATTGGGAGGCGACACATAGTGCCGAAGATGTTTTAGAGGGGTAGAATTTGGGTGACTCTGGTGATGAAACTCGACTGATGTGACAACCACTAACGAAGATTTAAAGTAGGAAAACTGAGGAAAATGTTATTTTTATTAAAACAAATGCTATCTGCCTGTTTTTAAAATATTTCATATTTGGTATAATGTTACGTTTTTGATTTTATGAACTATCATATAATAAATATATATGAACAAATTATTGAAAAAATTAAAATTCCGAAGGTTGATTTTTGGACACAAATTCTCTAGACTCAGCACACCGTGGACCGTGGCAAATCTAACGCTGGCCACAGACGTATGTACAAAGACAGCAAACACTATATGCGCACATGCACCAGATATAATTGATATCTCTGCGAGCCATATTCCAGTCTGCTTAAGTATTTCATCGCAACAGAGGGCCAGAAAATTCGAAAAGCGGACACAAATTTGAAAATGGGCTAAAGGGCTTTAAAGTCCTAGACTTTACATGGAAAAAATAATTAAAAAAAATTAAATTACCCGCAGGTAACTTTTAGGGGGATAAGGTTATTAACTGAATTTACTAGACTTTTTGTACATTGTGCAATAAACTATTTATAAACAAAAAAGTTACAAACAGAAGTAATTGAATCTCAATAAAATACGTTACCCATTACTAAATACAGTATAATTAATAATAAGATTGATACTAAAAATCTGCCACTGACGTCCTCGTCTTCCTCGTCGGATGAAGAAATTTCGCTGCTTCGCGTCTGAGGCTGTGGAACTCTAGGAGATTCTGATTCCGTTGATTCTAGCGAGGATGCCTCTAATAACGAAATAAGGAGATATATTCGAATAATTTCGTGGTGGGCACTACCGCAAAGATAAAATTACTGGATCGGAAGTTATAAGGGGTCTGTTCAGCAAATCTTGGTTTCCTGTTGTACGGGAAAATTTTCGAGTGTATTTCTCTCTAAATATTTTGAGATCCTTATTTCTTGATTCTTGGGCCATTTCTGACATTAACCTATAGGTAGAATAGCTTCTTTGATTATTATGGCTCCATGAAGTAATATTTTATGTCCGCTAGCGGGCATATAATACCACGGATATTTAGCGACATACAATTTTGCGGTTTCCAAAGCATATCCGTCAAACGCTTTCACATCGATTGCATAATCACGAGATAAGGTAATATCACACCAAATCATATAAAAACTTCTTCATCTATGCCCGTAATTTCACTGGAAAGTGAGGGATTAGCAAAAAATTGTCGAGCCGTGTTGCCACCATTAGTGGTTCTGCTACCTCCACTCTTAGGTATATCCACGAGCAATCCTATTCTATCTCTGAAGTTCTGCTGAATGATACGTGTATTGTTTTCGAAAACTGCTTTATTTTCGGTTCCTCGAATTTGCCAAACTTTAAGTTCTAAATCTGTACAAAATGTGCAGCAAACATTCAAAAACCTGATCCAGCCATGTAAACTTGACAATCCAAATTTCAAATTTTCCTGGACAACTGTTCTTTTAATACTTTTTCGATGGCATTCGTATCTTTGGGAGTTGCTTTACATATATACGAGCCTAAAAGCATATCTTTGGCCCTGCCTTTACTTAGCGGTTATGTGTATAAAAAAAATATTTGTGAACACAAAGGAAAAATCTATTGAATCTAACTTTTTACATTTTAATTACAGTAACTTTAGGAATATAATGACAAAGTTTTATCTGAAAAAAAAAACAAATAATAATTAGGGAACAGTGATTTAAAAATTATTATAACCATTCATTTTGTTTGGTCCAAGATCGTACAATGTTAACAGTTACAGTAACCACTGTGTAACATCGCCTTTTTGCTTTATGGCAGCTAGAATTCTCTTCTGGTGTAACTGAGTTCCAAACTTGAGTCAGTTTGCCTTTTAATTCAGGGATGTTTCTAGCGGACTGAGATCGTAACTTTTTTTTCATATTGTGCTATACGTTTCAATTGGCGAGAGATCTGGACTACTTGATGTCCAGTTTAACGACCCATTATTTTGTAACAATCAGTCCTTAACTTTTTTAGCGATATGGTATGCAACGCCATCTTGTTGGAATATAAACCCATTTTCTCTATGCTTCAACATCTCGGTAGATGGCAATAAACTGTCTCTAAGAATATTAATGTACTCAACAGCATTGAGCGTGCCTTCTATGATATTCAATTTTCCAACTCCTTGTGCTGACATACAGCCCCAAATCATTACGGACGCCGGAAATTTTACTTTACAGCGCTAACAGTCTGTTTGATATGCTTCATATTCTGTCCTTAAAACCCTTCTTCAGTTATCTTCCACACATACCCCAAATTTGGATTCGTCACTCCAAATAACACTATTCCATTGAATCTGTGACCAATTCTTTCGCCCAAATTAATTTGTTTTTTCTGTTTTGTAGTTAACAATGGTTTTTCTTTTGCCTAAAAGTTAAATATAAAATGCATATTTTCTCTACCTATTAAAAAATTTACCTTGAGAAATTATATCCCAATCGTTTGATATTCCTAAGACAAGTTGATCTTGAAAAATTTTTTTCCAGTTGCTTGATTCAACTCTACAGTTAATTCACCACAATTAGCGCAACGATTTTTTTTTTGAAAATACGCTCTAGTGCTCTCATACTGGTCGGTTTTATACTTGACGTTCTGCCTAAATTTGGTTTTTCTTCTATTGCGCCTGTAGTTTTGTATAATTTTACGATATTCCGTATTATTACGAGATATTTGCAGTTGTTTGGCAATTTTACCACCCGAATGACCAGAATTATGTAAATTAATACTCTTTACGTAAATCATCGGATAAGGCTTTTTCCCACACCATAATGTTAAGCTGAATACTGTATTTCCACTAACAATATGTCACTAACATCATTCAATGACTAGCAATTGTTTTGTTGCAACTCAAGACTAGTACGATAACCGAAACATCATTTTAATCTTATGGGCCAAATGAAATAAATCTGACATAAGTTTTGTTTAAAAAATACTGCCCTGTTCATTTTCTTTTTATATGTTGTGTCTATCAGAATTAAACAAAAAACCTAGGAAAATTAACAAATGAAAGTTTTATCAAACGCAAAACTTTATTTCGTTACTATTTCGAATTTTGTCTTTGTTACCACCAAATTATCTGTTGGGCCAAATTATATGACGCTGGGCTCGTAGCATGTTTATGAAGAAGATGTTTCCGTAATTGCATTACACACTAGCGTTTATCATCGTCATCACACAAACATGAGAAACTGCAATTTCCTCATTACCTAACATATCAGTAGCCGGTCGAAATTCCGAAATTTGATTTTCTATGTATGCTGTCTCCTGTACCGTCAGTTCTTTGATTTCTTTCTTGAATTGGAAGCATACGGGTCTACAAAATCGAGTTGACGATGGACGGGGATTTTGCCACACAATCATTTTATCTTTCCTAGGTTGCTCCGCATACAGTTGTAATGGCACTATGCACGTTACAACAAATCGCCATCACCAGGACCAACCTCGGCGAACATTTGTTTGTATTGTGAGTGACCTGTACTTCCATCACATCCCCATTTTATCAACAATTTCAAATTCATCAGAACATCACTTGATAATAAAAGAAGAACCGGTTTCTGCAATTCTAGTATCCGTTTTACTGTATGATCTAAGAGATCTTGTAATAAAATTTGTGTAGACGATTCGGTTACAATGTGCTCTTCTTTTCGGGGATATCAACGTAATTTTGATTCCCGAAGCTTGTGATAGGAGAGATATATATCGGCAAAATATTTTTTTGCTATCCGTCTATGAACAAGATAGAAGTGTTTGCTATCTTTCGCATAAATTATTACTGACAGAGCTTCGTCTGGGGTAAGTGGAATTATTTCTTTTGACTTCTGACTCTTTTTCCAAGCTTTTCTCATTTTATTGACTCGAGTCGGAGTGGTTAAAATTACGTCTGAGACAAGTTTTGCGACAGCCTCTTTTCCTTCGTTCTTAAGTTTTTTGCTTACAGCCGAAGCTAGCTCCTCGCTTTCGAACGTCGATGATAGTGTTGCAGTAGTATTGATGTCTGTTTTTTTTTCACTGCTCGCAGAAAATTCAAAAGCTGGACGACCACGGGCACGGCTCTTTCATCTCCAGATGATGTTCCTGGTTGTGGCTCAGCATCCAGATCAATTTCTTCTTGGGTTTGTTTAAATACAAATTGAACATTTGACCACTCGTTATTTTTTTCAAAAATTTACTCGTTTTTCTTGCGCATTGATCAAGCTTCGAAAAAAAGGCGCTGCAAAACAATGAATTCATATTCTTCAATTTTAACATGGCTCTTCATCACTCCCGATTTTATAGTGTCCCACCGAATAATTGAATAGATACTCCGTTCGATTTGAACGACCTAAACCCATACAAGACGTCAAAAGTTACCTTCTGGTCACCATTTTCACTCTAAAAAAAATTTGTGCCACTACAGAAGAGAATAAAAGTAAATCTGAAGAAAAAACTAAAGTAAAGACTAGAACCGGCATTAGTTATAGGCTAACTTGATTTTCTGTCAAGTCAAATAAAATATCGCAAAAATGGAATAGAAATCAGTAGTGTTTACATCTTAAATTATAAAATAAAATGTGATGTTACGGTTTCAGAATGCATGCGTTCTTTACGGTTGGTGCATATTCATAAACGAAATAGAAATATCTTAAAAAGGTCTTGAACGTGCCTATCAAATTTTTTGTATGTTATTAGGGAATATTCAAGCTATCTTTTAGTTATTTAGTTCAAGCCGGATCTGGCCTGAAAATTTTTATGGCTCAACATAAATTTAAATTATAACATAAAATCTCAATAAAATCAACTACATACTTATTTTACCTATATGTATAGACTCATTTAAGTTTGTCGCTTGTATCTGTACGGATGCTACAAGAAAGTCTGTATAATTCTTGCACTTTTTATTGTTATCAATATGTCATTAAACACCGTGTAGTACAACACACTCCTCCATTACAAAAATAAAATCGCCTTCTGTTGTACTCGGCAACGTGTACATAGGTACTTTGACAACCACTCAATTCCGGTTAGGTTATGCTACTATTTGAAGTGCTCTTTTCTATAATTCTCCATATTGGAGCTTACGTACTTCCTGTTGTAAAATTGCTGTCTTAAACTACTGTATTTTTCAATTAAGTAAAAGTAATTTTTAAGTATTACCTGAACTTGTAAACTTGGAATTTAAACCAAAATAATTGCATTGCTTGTCAATGTGTTTCAGGCTATTTATTTTCATATTTCGTCTTGTACGATCATATGAAAACAATTTTCTTATATTCTATGGTTCTTCCCTGAAATTCGATTTACGTTCGACGCACGTTTTGCAAATGCACTAAAAGTTTAATTAAAGCATCTTTGATTATAATTCTATTTCGTATAACCCAGTCTCCAGAGAAGTGCCCTTGGGATTTTCATGTATGGATGTTTACTTATGAAATATTCTTTAAGTACCCCTTAGAGACTACAAAAAGTCAAGGTAGGTTTTTCGAATCAAGGTAGTTTCCAAGATGGTGGGCAGACCTATTTATTTAAGCGCCAATAATTCAGTAACCAGAGCAGCGCCAGCGATTTAATTTTTTTTTTAATGAAACATGGAAATGGTCCTGAATTAGTTTCAATAAATGTTTTGATAACTTCTTTGTCCATGAAATGAAAAAAAAAATAGATTATAGACACTAGTTATTATTATATAACATAAATAAATATTGTAATACAGTGGTATAGTTTTTCTTAAGGTATTGTCTCGAATTTTTTTCCATATCACCGAGAAAGCTTTTTATTCGATTGTACTGAAAAACGACGTTATTTGGTTAGAATTTCTGGATGAAAAGATCACCATTTTATAATAGGTATTACTTTTTGTTTTGGTTGCTAGTCGACTATTTTTCGGACGTTAAACTATTATATTTTGATGTCCTTATTAGATTAGTCGTGAAGATGATTACGATCAGATTTTTCAATTCAAATAAATATAATAAATAAAATTTATTATTTTCTTATTTTCCGTAATCGTACGAAAAACTATATTTTTCGTCCTTGTGTCATAAATAACTAACTATTGAGGAAAACTATTTTAGATTTGTGGCTGAGAAAATCATGTGTTTCCTCATGGTAAATTAATGAGAAATTCTTTCATTTTCTTATTGGTGAATGCGTATAAGCGATTTTCCATATCTCGAATCTAGCTCAAATCCTCGACTGTTCATTCAATCTGAATTGATAGATTTAAGTTTTTCAGAAAACACCGAGGATTTACGATTACAGGGCTCTTTTTCTATCTGTTTTTCTGGGCAGCATTCATAGTGAATGAGCTATCTTGAGATACAATTTATATGACAATACAAATCCGCTCCAAATACTGTCTCAACTCCTTGTTAGATGTTCCTGTAAATCCTTCATCCTGAAAAATATTGGTCGCTCAACAAATATTTCCGCCCTAGCTCTCTCATAGATACGGTATTTTTCAATATTACCTTTGTATTTCGATTGGGAATAAATAACAAGATAACTTCCGGAAAGGGTGTACATCCCTGATTGAGGGAGGTCTACTGACAAGTGAGGTATGTGTTTTTGATACTTTTAATGATGTGCTTTATTTTTAACATTTTGATCCTCGCGGTTTCACTTTTACAAGATTCTTGTTCAGAGTATATTTCTTATAAAATTCATTGTTCACATGGTACACTATTTTAGGTAATGGAACTTAATTTATTCGGTGGGACACTTCATCTACGATTACAGCTACTTCCAACATGTTCTGTTTATCGTTTTCCATACTGGTTACTGCAATATGAGATTCTGTTTGACATACCTATGAATTTAGCTGTGTCTATCGTTTAGATTTTCATGTCAATGGTGTACCATTCATAGTCAGTTTTTATCTAATCCTGAAACATAAAGTCTGAAATTAAAGCGGTGTAAAAGATAACTATTAAAGCAGCATGACAGATAATCCACCAGGAAAAAAGAAAACAGTACAATAATTGGACCGATAGTAGATCAGCCTATTCAAAATCGTCAGTATGAGTAAACCATTTTGGTTTTAACCAAATATTTATGATATTATATATAGATAATAGATTATAACCTGACATACTCATGATGAAATTGACAATTGTAAATAACAAGACCTTTTATAAAAGACGACCTTTTGTACACACTGACGTGGTTTTCTACAAAATACACGTTTCGCCGACTTGTCACCTTAAAAAATTGTTAACAGAGGAGGTCAAAAGTTTACCCAGTATACCACCTAGTTTCTTTGTGATTAATTTCAATGATTTCATTAATGAGGCGAAAAATATTCAGTTGCAAGGTGAAATTTTGAATATCTTGATGTTTGATTATTGTTTCTAAGTAATCCGATACCACAAACCTTGGAATACCTTGAGAATTTACTAGAATTAAACAATCTCAGTCAAAATATATGAAAAAATATATTCAATTCACTAAATTTTGCACGAAACAAAGCTGTTTTCGATTCAATGATAATTTCTTCGAACAGCATTCATTGCCAGTCACTTTATGAATAGATTCAAAACAGAAGCAAAAGAAGAAATCGAGTATTTCCCCAGAGGTTGGCTTAGGTATGTGGATGATATTTTTGCAGTGTTTGATACAGAAATCATTGACACTGACAACTTTGTTTCTAAATTTAAAAGTCGTTTCGCGTCACTTAAATGCACATATGAAATTAAAAACTGTGAACAACTAACCATTTTTGGATATTTTAATAATTAGAAATAGTGAAAATAAGTTAGAATTTTACATAATATGCAGACAATATCAGTACTTTGCTAGGGATTCTCACTATTGTGCTCAACAGAAAATGGCGAATTTTAATTTTCTAGTTCATTACCTATTAAGGGGCCTAGTCGGGAAAAAGCTTCGGATAGCTGTGTCACTCTCTAGAAAGTTTTTATACATGCGCCGCTGAATAATTTTGCTCTTGACTATACCTTTACTGGACGTTTTATTCACTGACTTCATTGAGGTGCGATTCCCGATAGAGGTAACGCTTCCTTGCTACATTTGTAGTGACAAAGATGCTTATTTAGAAAATTAATTTTAACCAAATAGTACGGCATAAAAGTTTGAAACTTGCTGAGCATAATTATGAAGATTCATTCTAGAAGACATGTATGAATTTTACCTCGAATTTTATCGATTGATATCATAATTCAAGAGCTAAAAACGTTCAAATTTCACTTATATTTACAGTATAAATTTCCTCTACATAAAGTGAAAATTAATTAAAATAGATATACATGTACCCTTTAGTACACTTGCAGCTACTGATCCTCCAAATTTGGTGTAAATTGACCAAACCGTATGGAAGAAATAAATTTTGAAAAATTACCTTACAAACACTGGTTCGATTAGCCCTCTTAAGCTTTCCCATCAATAAGGAGAGGTTGGAAGACGAAAATGCATTGACTAAGGATATAGCTGCGAGTAATGAATATTTTGTAAGTTTAATTGATAAAATCAACCTTTCAAAATGAAACAGTAAATCTGAAATTTGTATCGATTTCATTCAATCTTCGATTCACCCGTGGTATTGGTAAGATTTTTAAAGACGTAGTTATGACAGTGGTTCATTCATTGGGAAATAAATACAACTTGTCCAAAAACACAAATTAAAACAAACGAAAAGTCAGGAATTTACAAAATTAGCTGTAAAGAGTCTAATCAAAAGTATGTTAGACAAACTTGATGATCAATTCAAACTAAATTCAGAGAGCATTTGGCTCATCTCAAATATGGTAGAACATGTAAATCGAATACTGCCCAACATACGTTTGAGAACAACAATAAAATATATAGGTAGTAGCAATTTAAAATTATTTAGGAATGTAACAAATACTAGACAGTTGGATGCATTAGAGAGCTTGGAAATTACAAAGGGTAAAAATAATATGAATAGTGACATATAATCCGTTCTCTTGGTTGGTGAATCACGGTTCACCAAATCGTAACAATAGTTTAGATAACAATCATCTTCAGATGATGCCACCTTGGTTGACGAAACATGCGCTGAGTACTGTATATGGTGTTTGGTGCTTTGTGGAAAACCACGTCAGTGTTAGCTTCACATCAAAGTTTCCAACCCACTTCAGAATCTTTTCTACTATGAATGATAGTTCAGCAGATTAGCTCCCGTTGGACATATAAAAACCTATGCTGTAAAATAATGTGTTACTACTAAATTTAAAGCGAAGTGATAATTAGGCGTAATTGCAGAGACTTAGCAGGTGGTTAATTGAAACATGGCGCCATTTATGTAAAAACTGATAAATCAAGTAGAGATGAGGCCACAAAAGGTGTGATGTAGGTGGGCGACCAACAATACCTCCCGCGCATATGGGCCAGATTTCAAGACGCGCCCTCATAGTCGTATATGGGCAACCCTGGGCCTCAGCGCCCTACCCCATGCTCATATGCTACGTTTTATATGTGAGTAAGACTTAACAATACCCATTGTTAGATATCAGATCGTAATCTGAAGTAATAATAGGTCGTCATTACCAAATGTGATAATACCCATTTTATATTCCAAATTATTCTTATATCTATAACTGTGTAATTAACCATACTTCATTTGTTATTTCATATATAAATTCAAGAAGCTTATGTAGGTATAATTGAAATAAAATAAATGCGCTAGATTTTTTTTGGTGTAATAATTAAATTTTATTCAGAATTTAGATTCATAGAATGGTCAATTTGGAAATTAATTCCGTTCGATGAGGAAACTGAGAGGAAATATAAAATGTCAATACATATGGTGAATATCTAGAACAAGCAAATAAATTTAAAAATCATTGAGGAAAATATATCACAAATATCTCATCAACATTTTTTATTAAGGATAAGCGATAAACGGTTAGTCCTCATACGGAGACACCGGATAATGTTCGTGCGCGCAAAGCTGGTACATGGAGTACGAGTAAACGACAATAACAATAATTTGTATGGAACAATTAAAATACAATTAAAACACATACCTCGAGCGTGTTAACATTTCATGAATTCTTCTGTACTACGTTCAAGGTATTAGTATCGATTGCAAAGCAAGGGCCAGACAAGGGGTTATAAATCATATTGGGATACGTGGATCGTAAAAGTTTGACAGTTTTATACACACTCTGTCCCAGTATAAATGTAACAAGAGGTGTAATGGATAACGAATTGTTGAATTTTGCAATGGCACTTAATGATGTAAACTAAGATATATCAAAAATGAGTTGATCGGTGTTATACAGGATGTTTTACAAGTCAATTTATAAAAATCGTCACTAATAAACTACCTTTAATTTTCAAGATACGAAAAAATAAAAAATGTTGTTTAGAAAGTAATTTGTGCCTCCTTACTAAATATCAGAATTATAAATTTACTTCGTTGGAACTGCCTCTTTTTTCAATAAATTCCGATAATTCCAAAATTTGAAATTTTTTGTCCATTACACCTCTTGTTACATCTTTCCTGAGACACAGTGTATATACTTTGAAATAGGTTAAGTAGCTTGGACTAATGGAACTGATCCCGACTGATAATTAAATCAGGTACGAGCATCAGTCCGAGTCCTGCTGGCAGCCGATAAGTTCTATCATGCGGACAGCAGTAATGCGGACTTTGCTATCTTCCTGGACTGTGGACTGGTTGCAAGATCCATAAAGAACCTCGGACAGGTCGAACTAAACCAAACCGAAACGCTGAACGGGTACCCCTCTAGTTCTTCACTAGCCGCAAAAAAAAGAGGACATACTCTAAGCGCGAATTGGCCGGCCAGAACTAGAAACTAGAACTGATCTTTGGATTAGGTATTTACCTGGACTGCATCAGGTTGGAATTGATCCATGAAAATGTTTGGAATAGCCATTCCAAGTTCACATAGGAAAGCAAAGTAGCTGTATGCGCAACAAGATCCAGCCGTGTTTTTTCACTTCACTTACTAAATAAACACGGCTAGGTCTTGCTGTATCTACTCATACGACTTGTTACCGATCACCTCATTTAAGACCGTAAATACCATTTCTGGGGTGAGTAAGTACAAGTGTGGTACTTTATACATCATCTATTCTTAAGTAAATGTCCCACTTCTTTATTCCTCTAGCAACTTGCACTGATGAGGGGTGATAATACTACTAGTAGTATTCATGTGATTTGTTTATAACCTAGTCGCAGAGGAACAAAAAAGGGCTAACCGAGTTAATCAATAAAATAGAAATAAAACTTTGTGGATAAGGATTTTCGAGGGTACTCTTTCATAAAAAAAAAAGTGGGAACTATCGGTAATCGGCCGCCACCTTGGAAATGGCTCCTCTTTCGCAGTTTTCACAAATAACTCGGCTAATATTAAATTTATCGATTAGAAGGCAGTTATCAAATGACAGTTTGTTAAATTACGAAGAAAATTGTACCACTTGGGTTAGTCTAGGTATCATAGTTTTGATAACTGCCTTCTAATCGATAAATTTAATATTAGCCGAGTTATTTGTGAAAATTATGGATAGGAAGTCATTTTTCAAGATGGCGGCTGGTTTCCGATAGTCCCCATTTTCTTTTAATGAAAGAACACCCTCAAAAATTCTTACCACAAAGTTTCATTTCTATTTTGTCGATTGATTTGGTTTTTCCTCAACGACTGGGTTATTAGAAAAAAATAAAAAACTGTTCAAAAACTGCTTTAGCATTAACTACACTCCACATATAAGGGTATTTTTTAAATCGAGTAGTAAAAAATAATAAGAGTGTATCTAAAAATAAAAATAAGACGATTCAACCAAAATTTATGTTGTACATTGTTGATTGCAATGCCCCCATGGAGATATTTAGATATTAATGTAATATGAAATACGTACTATCAATAGACAAATGTCTGTGCCATGTATGGATATTGTGCGTCAAAGCATTTTGGATGTATGTTTGCTCCTAAACATTCAAGAGGCTGTAACTCCGCAGGGGTGCAACTTTGGACTAAGGTATGTTTAGTTCAATCGTCTTATTTTTACATTGCACCCACATAAAGGAATATTTAGAAAAATTCATTGAATTTCAGACGTTTAGACAGAAACAGTAATAGTTACGCCATCGAAAATCAGAATCGTGACAATACATCTTGGAAGTAGTCGGAAATAACAGTCTACCAAAATTGGAGATTTTAGCGATCACATAAAGGTGGTTAAAATTCTTAAAACTGATAGATAAATATCGTAATAAAAAGCTATTAGACAGCGATTTTCCTAGGACTCTGGCATTTTACTGTAATATAAAAATCACATTTAGAGTATGTGAGACAAAAATTACAAATAGTGTAATATTCAACTTCACTATTTTGTCGTTGAATCACAAATTTAACTGAATATATCAGAAATATCAGAAATTATTTGTGATTAAAGTCTGATGGTATATTAGGTACAATTTTTATCGACAACTTTCTGGGTTAGTTAATTGGGCAATTCATTTCAATTGCAATATCAATAGAGTGAATTATTTAAACTTGTAACCAAATTACGTTTTGCTCACAGGCTGCACAGATAGCTTAATTAGTTGTGGTTCCAAAAGGACATTCATCCAGTTCTAATTTTTTTTCTTTTTTTGTAAAATAGACATGAAATAAATATGTCTATTAGTACTTAATTCATTTAAAATATGACATTTTAGTAATTAGAAAATGTCTGTAAAAAAATTCAGTTCATTATAGTTATTAAGGTATCAAGGGTGTTAACGCACCAAGGTCGATGTACTTTGGCCCGAGGAATGTACGTTGACCGAGGGCGTCATTATCCTATAACACCCGTGGTGCTTTCAACGTTTAATGTTCCACTAATCTGTTATTTAATTTGAAAATTCTTTGACATTTACGATTGATTAATTTGTCATCTATTATGTCCAGAATGATTTCATTTAAAAGAGAGTAATAATGAAAATTGTTTGTAAACGCCGTAACTATGCATTACATTTTGTGTGTCAATAACGCCATTACCATTTAGTTGTGTTGTATTGTGTTGTAGTGAAAATGTTAATGCTTTATAAATTTATAATGGGGCGTTATGGATATTCATAACACCCTGGGGCGTTATTTTTTATTTAATTTATCTCAAACTAGGGTTATTATTGCAAAATACCAGACTTGTAGGACATTAAAACCTTTTAACAAATGAGTGACTAATAGTTTTTAAATTATCTGAAGAAATGAAAAGGTGGATATCCAATAATTTCAAAGAAAATTAGTACTAGACGTATTATACATCAAATGAAAGGTTAATGTTTTGGGCTTTGTTGGTGCAAGTAAAAAAATATGGTTACGATTTAAAAAAAATTGAATAAAATCTACCTGTTTTTTATGTTTTTTTCGAAAAATTGTTTTTCAATTCAAAATAGTGATTTTTTGCACGAAATAAACATCTATTGAAATGCGACAATAAAAATGAAGGTGATATATCAGAATCAAGGCCTACTGGGCAAATTTTTTTGAAAACACAGTCTTGTAGTTGTCAGCATTTCACTTTTTCGAATTTATGACGCCATATTGAAAACAATTATCTACTTATGATACATCGTTGTAACGAGAATTTCATGTGGAATCTAAATCTGCAAATATATATATATATATATATATATATATATATATATATATATATATATGGGTTGATATCTAAAAATCAAAAGTTGTTGCTACTTTCGGTTGGACCGGAAGTGATATTTTTCATTCAATAAGTGCAAAATCTAGCTTTTCTTGTTACAAATGATATGCCAAAATTTCAAAATTGTATTCCTAAAATCAACCGAGAAATTGGAATGAGACTAATCTAGTTTTCACCCGGTATCGATTAATTTTTCACTAATTTATGTAGAAAATATTGCTACAAAAGTTCACAATATATTTTACAACATTGCATTGGAATAGGCAACAAAAACCTGAACGCTCCAAACATAAAATAGTAAATATTAATACAAGTTTTAGTAGCATCTTCTACAATACTTCATGACTATAACCACATTTTGTAGTACAAATCTGAATATCGAAATTGAGCCAGTCACTTTTCCTTTTGCAAATTTTTGCAAGTTTATGTTGCTATTAACCTAATAATTTGTAATTTAATTTTACAACAATTTCTTCTTGAAATTTAGTACAATTTGTTTTTGTCTCTATTTGTATTATAAAAGTCCATACAATTGTAGTATTTACGACATGCAATTTTAGTATTTACGACAACACTTTTTTTCCATGTATTTCACTACATAGTAACAACAAATTCTTGTGTAGTGTTTATTTCTTTAAGAACATATTTATTCATTATGCATACCATCTATCATAATTGTGTGTAGGTAAACACAATACCATAGTTTCATTCAGGTCCTTTGAGAGTCTGTTACTACAATTCAAACACATAGACACTACTTGTAGTTAGTAGTGTCATTCTGACAAAATATTTTTAGGTATAGTAGGTGTTAATTTCATTATACTTGAAGGCATTGAACTTATCATTATTTGTGTAACTGTAAAAGAAAGTGAATCATATCTATAGTGTGTTCCAAATTGAGGACGCACGTTTTGCTTGTTATCTCGGTTATTATTGGAGATATAAAGACAGCTAAACCAAAATTTTAAAAAACTTTCCGTATCTCTTTAATTTGGCATCTAATGATGTTTTAGTAAGTACGTTATTGGGATACATTCTTAAGGTGCTTTCCTTAACATTACGAAAAAAATTCCATCGTCATTCATTTTTGAGTTAATGCCACTAATTTCGGTTTTTCTTATGTGCACCGTATTGGATTTTTTTATGGCACAGTATTGCTTTTAATTCCGTTTTCAGCGATATTTTACAATGCGAGAAATCGTATTAGTTTTCAACTTTTCAGCTATAAAAAAAAATGTATTAAATGAGTAATTTTTCAAATAATGTACACTGTTCAAAATAAAATTATAAGTAAATCGTCCAATAATTGTACGATTTTTCTAATAGTAGACTATGAATTTTGTTACCATAACAAAACACAAAACGATGTTTAATTCATTTTTTGTTGCTATTGTTGCCATACTAGTTACTGTTTTTCTTCTTAGTGTTCTACTTGTGATTTGTATATTATTTTGTTATTATGTAACATTAATAAATTCTTTCTTTGAATTTATTATACTTTGAGAAGTTCAAATGAAGAAAAATTAGATATGAAGAATAGAAAACTATTTTAAATTAAATAGAAATGCTGACGAAGCCTGAAGAATTTATGAGCATGATTTTACAATCGTATAGAACCTAAGTAAAGGTATTTTAGGTCTCTTACTATTTGTTAAACTATGGAAGTTTCATTGGAAATATAAATGGTACTTATGAGATAGATCATGAAGAGTGAAATAACGTTATATTACAATACGTAGAAGCATAGGCGTCGCCTCAAAAGTTTCCACAAAAAAGCGAACAATATGTTTTAGAAATATGTCTGAACGTTTCTTTATAGAATACTAGAAAATATTTTTCTTGAAGAACAAAAAAAAACAAATTATCTAAAAACTACATATTAAAATATTCATTACATTTTTCAATTATTAATGAAATGAATGACGTCTTTTCGATCTCTCTGTTGATCGAAGACTCTCCAGATCTCCCTCTACATCACCCTGAATCACTCTTTCTAAAAAATTACTTTTACTACCAAAAGGTTTACACTGAAAAGTCGCATCCAATTTTATTACAGAGAGTAGGCTGTGGTTGAAAAACATTGCGTACTACTACTGACTTTGTATAATGCTATAATATAATGTAGTATATTATTATTACACCTTTAGAGAGAAAAAGAAAATTTTTCTAGCAGCTTTCTTTAAAATTGTTATGTCTTATAATACAGTGAGAAGTCTGATTAATAATCTTTTTTTCAAGGCGTTCAAATTTTTCAAATATATTTGACACTTTGAAGACGTATTCACAACAAAATTTAACCATGTGCTTTTAAAACTGTTTTATGAGATATGTCTTATGAATTAAGGTTATCATTTTTATGTTGGTGGTGTGGCGTCCCAGAGACGGATTTTAATACAAAAATATTCCAAAAAATACACGATATATTAGCAATAAAATAAGTTCTAACTTCTGACACTGTATGTGATAATATGTAAGTACATGTCGGAAGATTAAAAAGGTTAATTAATCTTTTTGCATGTAAAAATTGCCAATGACCGGTCATAGTCTGCCAAATATTTAATTTATATAAGTAGTTAAGGACGAATATCGTTTTGGTCCATAAGCAAAGACACTATTATAGGACTAGCCACAGCATCGACTACCTTTCAATCTAATCTATTGTGTGTACGGCGAGTATAAAGATATTCTTTATTTATTCGATATTTTCTGTTTAATGTAGTGCGGTGGCAAATGTAAAAATGGTGGGATACTCCGTTTCTTCAGAAGTAGTAATGCATTGTTAAGTAAAGTATGCGAAGTTAGTCTGCCATATGCCATACACGTAATATCGTTGTGACGAAATATGTGTCGTCGAAAAAACGTCAAACGTTGATTGGTGGAGAAAAAAATGGGGTGAAACAGGGAGGAGCTGTTATGTACGGAAGTTTAAAATACATATCGGTGAGGATTTGTGTGTTGTTCAGAACCGAGTTCTTAACATTTCTGCTAAATTTTTTTTCAACATGGAATTAGTTTGACATGTTTTTCTAATTTACCTAATCTTGCATATTGAAAACATTTTTTTAATTTAGGTTTATTTGAAAATGTTTACTATTTATTATTTATAAATTTAACATTTAAACCAAATAGATTTTTAGGTAATATATCCTAAAATATTAGTAATAATTATTTAAAAGCGTTCATAATTAGAAATCAAACATTAATAAAAGCTTTTATAATGGTTGCAGTAAAAAGCTATCATATTATTAAAAACTTTGTTGTTTATAATATTTTAAACTCATATGTAGGTATACAATATAATCTCTTTAGTAGCCACAAGAAATATTTCTCATTGCATAAGATTTGTTGTGTACATAACTGTGGTCTTTTAAATGGATAACAGTTGTACGTTGCTATTATTTAGAAACTTATAAATATTATACATATTGTTTACTAGTTTGCAGACCAGAAAGATTAATATTTAAACTGTTTAGGTACGTGAGCCTACATGGACAAACATCCTAGAAATGATTATACTTCTTTTTTAAAATGTTTTGACACATTTCTTGCATAAGATATTACAGCAATTAAATGAATATTATATTATCGGTTATCATGTGGTTAGATTGTATTTTAATAAATGGAATAATATAATTGAGGTTTCCTATAATCTCATGATGAAAACATCCCCAGAAATGCTTTTTAAAAATCTTAAAAGAAATTAAATTAATTTTTGCAAATATGTTTGAGACGTTTATTAAGTGCCGCCATAATAGGCTTTTATATCTAAAAAATTACTTTAAATAATGGCATTTAGTAACAACTTCTTTATTATTATAGTCGTAATGCGGAATTAGCTGCTAGGAAAATCATCAAATAATGTAGTCATGGCTAATTTCTTGCCAATAGTTCGGATATCAACACTATATTAATAACTAAAACCATGCCAACATATTGTTACGTGTTTGCCATCCACACAAACATCTCTACTCGTAGATTCGTTGATTGAAAGTCCAGGTAACACTTACTCACTACTTTATTTACTAATTAACAATTAACAACAATAGATTAATTACTGTCTTAACTATAATCACACTTGACACTTATGTCTCTTTCTTATTTCTTCTTTACTTGTTCACGTTCAACTTAAGATTGAGTCTCGGCCCACTGTGTGTCTTATTTATACATTCATTCCCACGGTCTAGGGCATTTCAGAATATTCCCGGCCGTTCGCGTTCAATTCCAGTCTCATCTAACCAGTCTTCACAGTCCAGTGGCGTAACACTGCCCCCTCCTTAAGCCTGACCGTCCTGATCAGGCAATTCATTGTTCCCTGCATACTTGGCTAGTCTCTCTAGATGCACCACCTTCATGGTCTTTTGTACTTCGGACATTACATCTTGAATGTTGAGCTCATAACAGTTCCTGTTAATATGGCCCAATTTGCCACACTTATAACAACGGATGCCTCCATTCGGGCTCCCACTACTTTATTGTTAGTCTTGTTTCTGCTGGGAGTTCGATTTTGTCAGTAGTTGGGTCATCATCTTGTATAGATCAGATATCAGGTTTTGTGTTGTGTTGTCTGGCTTGTCTTCCTCCACACTCACAGCTCGTACTCTCTGATTTGATTGTGTGGTATCCTCATAGGCAGCCTCAATCTCCAGTGCATGTACTAAAGCCTCACTACTAAGCTTATGTCTGGCCAACTTAAGAATTCGCCTAATTTCCTAGTCCCTTACTCCATCAATAAATGTACCAACTGCTAACTGTTGTTGAAATTCCATTGGTGCATCAGGATAGGCTAGATGGACTAATCTTTCTACCGCAGCCTTGAATTCCTGGAGGCTTTCTCCACCTCATTGTCTGCGTGATTTGAGCTGAGCCTGATATACTTGGGCGAGATGTTGGTCGCCATATCTTAGTTCTAACGCTGCCTCCAAAATGCTAAAGTTTTGTTGCTGTGCGGCAGGAATTATTTGGAGCAGATGAAATGCTTGACCCCTTAGTGCTAATACCAATGCTGTTGCTTTTTCCTCATCGTTCCAGTTATTTGAACGTGCAGCTGCCTCAAATTGTCTCTTATAAGTTGATCATGAACTTTGACTGTCAAAGGAAGGTGGTTGTAATCTAGCACCAGACGATAGTAATAATTGGCCACCCTTCTTTCTTAATTGTTGTTTGAGTCGGGCTACTTCTTTCTTAACTTCAGTTATTTCTCCTTTAAACTTTCCTCTAAATTCACTGACTTCTTCTTTAACTTCCTTGACTTCAGCCTGTGCATCTTCCTTCAATTTTTCAGTGACCGAGAGCATGACTTGATGCTGTCCCTCCATAATTTGTCTCAATTCTTCCTGGCGTCTTATTTCCAGGCTTTCCGTCATTTTTCTTAAGTCATCTTTTTCTTCCTGTCTTTTTCTTTCTTGATCTTCCATAATTTTCCTTTGTTCGTCTTTCTCTTCCTGTCTTTTTCCTTCTTTATCTTTCATAATTTTCCTTTGTTCGTCTTTCTCTTCCTGTCGCTTTTTTTCTTGATCTTCCATAATTTTTCTCTGTTCGTCTTTCTCTTCTTGTTGTATTCTCTCTTGTTCTTCTTTTTCTTCCTGTCGTTTTCTCTCTTGATCTTCCATAATCTTTCTTAATTCTTCCTGGCGTTCGCGTTTCTGTTCTTCCATTTGTTGCAACAATGCTGCAAGTAAGTATTGTGTTTGTTTCGCCGCCATGCTTCTTGTTGTTGGCATTAACTCACGACACGTAAATCAGTTCAAAATAAAGTTGACTACGCTATAATGTCTATAAAATGTATCTATCACGTCTATTTTAATAATGGAATGTACCAGAAAAATCTCAAAACAGCACTAGAAAGTCTTATTTAGAGTTTATGTTACATTTGTGTTGCCAAAATTCACTTATATCCACTAATTGTGCAATAGAATGTTCGAGAATTTCCACGAAATATCACTAATAAGTCTTGTTTTGAGTCTATAATACGTTTCCGTTAACACAGTTTACGTATCTTCTGTGGTTTCCAAATCGAAGGTTCTAGAATTGTCACTAAAAGTCACTTATAATCTTGTTTTTAATTCTACAACACGTTCCCGTCGACACAATTCACGAATCTCCTGTAGTTTCCAAATAGAATGTTCTACAATTTTCCCGAAATTGCACTAGTAGTCCTTTTTCTCAGTCTACAACACGTTATTACTAGCGGCACTCACGTATATGCAGCTACTTCTAAATCGAATGTTCTAGAAATTTCTCGAAAATCCACTTTAAAGTCACTATTCAGTCCAGAAATAGTCCTCCAAACACTGTCCAGTAGCTTAATTCTCCGTGTTACCACTAATTTCCGAGAAGAACACTGTAGAACCTTTTCGAATAATCCAGAAATTTCTCTTCCAATCCACTTCCGACACCAAATTGTTACGTGTTTGCTATCCACACAAACACCTCAACTCGTAGATTCGTTGATTGAAAGTCCAGGTAACACTTACTCAGTACTTTATTTACTAATTAACAATTAACAAAAATAGATTAATTACTGTCTTATCTATAATCACACTTGAACACTTATAAGTCTTCTTCTTATTTCTTCTTTACTCGTTCATGTTCAACTTAAGATTGAGTCTCGGCCCACTGTGTGTCTTATTTATACATCCATTCCCACGGTCTAGGGCATTCCAGAATATTCCCGACCGTGAAAATGACTTTATAACCAAACTTGCATTGTCATATTGTGGCTACTATAAATGGCCAGTATATAGCTAAAAAGAAGCCATCATTAGGTTTTTGTGTTTAAATTTTATGTTGAACCACGACTAAAATAATATGCCCAAAATACAACTTGACGAAAGCTATTAAAACGATTTTATAGCTGAATCTTGGTAATTTCAGCTAAATAGCATGGTTGTGCTACTTGGGCTGAGTTAATGCCATGGCTGAACTTACACAATTAAAAAGGCAGAGGTCAAATTAAAGCCATGGTAACAAGAAATCAAAGTTATGAGTCTATTGACAAATTAAATATTACTGAATTCAATTTTCAGGAAATCGAGTCACGTTATGAAAGCATTCAGTCTATTTTAGACGAATTTTCAGAAAATCAGAATTCAATTGAAACGCGCGAAAATAAGATAGTCACATGAGATTGAACGAGACGAGTTCGAAAAAGCATATGTTCGTTTAGTAGCTGCATTTAAAGTATTAATAGCAAATTACTCTAGAAGTAAACAGTTTAAAGTAGGTTCAGGTCAGGGTACAGATAGAGATTCAGTTCATAGTGAACGTCAATCTTCATTAAACAATGCTACCAGGGTAAAATTACCTACAATAAATTTGCCCAAATTTGATGGAAATTACATAGGGTGGTTAGATTTTAAAGAGGCCTTTCTAGGTTTAATTTATGAAAATCAGTCAATTAGCGATTACGAGAAATTTGTCTATCTGCGATCCTCACTGGAAGGGGATGCGGGCAAACGAATAGATCACTTAGAAACATCGGCATCACTATATGCTACAGCATGGCAGCAGCTAATAAATCGTTATGATAATGGCGATAAAATAATTCAGCATAATTTAAAAACGATTTTCGAGCATTCAGCGCCTGAAAAAGTGTCTCTTATCGGGTTACGTAATTTACATGAAAATGTTACTCAAAATTTATGAGCTCTTGAACAATTAGGGGAACCTACAAAAGATATATATTTAATAACTACTAAATTAGATTCTACTTCTCTGCAACAATGGCAAAAATGCAAGTGTAAGGTTTCATAACAAGAGTCAAGATAAAGAAAGCAAGAACCTTTCTGAGAACGGGCATAAAACTATTAAAATCTCAAGGAAAACAACGCTAAAAATATGAGCAAGTATTTGGAACAGCGTTGCCAAATTCTTGAAAATGTTTATAGCAATCGGGAGAACACTAGTATTTCCCGGTATAATAGAGTAAATGCAAATAAAGCTTCCGACCGGAACAAATACTTAAGTCACAAGTCGGTTTCTCAATATAGGTCAAATTCTTACGTATCTGTCAATAGCCAGTTTGGTTGTTTCTTTTGCAGGAAACAGCATACAATATATCAATGTCAAAACTAAATTTTCGATAACGGGGGTTATTCAAGTCAAGACAAATGTCGAATTTTCGGCGGAGATTTATTTAGGTTCACGTAATTTAAGATACAACACAGAGTCAGTTGTTTAATTTTACTTAAAAATTACTTGAAATTCACCTACGGTTTCCCTCGAAGTGGCACAAGTTAAAATTTCAGACATTTTAAAGTTTAATTTAGCCGATCCAACATTTAATTTATCAGGTCCAATTGATATCCTATTAGGTTCTAATATCGCTTGGGAACTTCTATGGGACAGGTTAAATAAGACCCGTTCAGTATTATGTTGCAAAATACTTGTTTAGGTTGGATAATAGAGGGAAATATGAACAATTTGAATGATAAAAGTCGAGTAAATCTTTCTGTAAATCTTTCTGTAGTAAATCTTTCTGTAAATTGTTTACGAACACAGTGACAGACAACTCGTTAGACAAGTCAATTCAAAAATTTTGGTAAGTAGAGGAAATTGAATTTAAGCCGAGGTTCTCTAAATCTGAACAATATTGCGAAGATCACTTTGTAGCAAATTTCAAGAGAGACAATGATGGTCGATTTACAGCAGCAATTCCATTCAAATCAAATTTCAGTCACTTAGGTAATTCTGAGGAGTCCGCATTGCAAAGATTATTTTCACAAGAAAAACGTTTCTCAGAAAATCCAGAGCATTATCGGGAATATAAAAAACTATGTCAGAATACGAGGAAATAGGTCACATGACCGAAATACAAGAAACTAATGACAATATAGTCAATTATTATTTGCCACATCATCCAGTGGTAAAAAATACAAATTTAACTACCCGCGTGCTTATTGTTTACGATGCAGTAATGAAATTTGACAGTAGTCTTTCCCTAAACAATGTACAATATAGCGGGTCAGTTATTCAAAACGATTTATTTTCAATAATTCTCTGATTTAGAAAATATAAATTTGTCATGACCGCTGATATGTCAAAGATGTATAGGATGACTTTTGGTCAAGAACGAGATAGACGGTTTCAGGGTGTATTTTGGAGAAATGATCCATCTAGTGAGATAAAGTGTTATGAAATAAATAGAGTGAGTTTCGGTACGACATCAACCCCCTATCTCGCGGTTAGATATTTGTATTTATTGGGGGTAGAACATGAGCAGTCACATCCTGAGGTTACTCGGGTAATTAAAAGTGATTTTTACGTTGACGATTGTTTGACGGGTTGCGATTCTGAAGCACAATTATTAGAAACACAACGAGGTATTGCTTGTATCGTACAAGCAGTTGACATTTTTAATATTTTCGACACGTTCTCATCTCTGTGAAGGCTTCAACGACTAGTATCGTACATATTAAGATTTTCACACAATTCCAGATTAGCAACAGAAAGGCGAAAATATCAAGAGAATTCAGTAGCTGAACTTCAGGGTTCACTGAATGTGCTAATTTTTTTCACAAGAATACTCCGATTTAAGTAATAAAAGGTCAATTAGCAAAAAAAGCAATTTATTTTCTTTAAACCCTTTTATGGATAATCGCAATTTAATAAGAATTGGTGGTAGAATACAAAATTCAGCTTAAGACTATGACAAAAAATTTCCCATAATCTTACCGCTTAAACATATTTTGACAAAATTAATTCTAGGATATGAACACAATAAGCTAATGCATTGTGGTCCCACAATATTACTGACGTCAATACGAAAAGATTTTGGCCTTTGTCAGGTCGTAATTCAGCTAAACAAATGGTATACAAATGTGTGGTGTCAATCCGAGAATTATCAAATGGAAAATTTACTTGAATTTAGGGTAAACCAACACTTACCTTTTTAAAACATTAGTTTGACAAAGGCGTATGTGTGTATCCATATGTATGGCAGTCAAGGATATATATTTGGAGGTTGTAAGCGATCTAATCACTGAATGTTCTCTTGCTGCGTTTAAACGATTCATCAGCAGACGAGGTAAACCCCTAAACCTATTTTCAGACAATGCAAGGAATTGTGTAGGAGCTCAAGCTCAATTACGAGAAATGTTTCAATTTTTAAAATTGGAGTCTGGCAATATAGGTAATTATCGAATGAAAATATTACGTGGCACTCTATTCCGGCATGATATCTTCATTTTGGAGGTATTTGGGAAGCCGTAATTAAAAGTGCAAAATTCCATATGAAGCACATTTTAGGCAATGCGCATCTGGCTTTTGAGGGAGAACTACGGTATTGACTCAGATTGAAGCTATTTTAAATTCTCGACCCCTATACCATTAAATTCCGATCCTGATCAAATCAATTCGTTACCCTCTGCTTATTTTTTGGTGGGAAGGACATTAATTGCAATCCCTGAACACAGTGTACTTCATGTTCCTGAAAATAGATTGACCAGAGGCTACAATAAATGGTACAACAAGTATTACAACCTTTAAGTCTAACCCCCGTATCTACCTCTGATATGTGCATAAGTTAAGCGTACGCTACGCGCACCCTTGGCGCGTTGCAAGGCATCCTCCTCTGTCGGGAAAAAAATTCGTATATTATCGGCCGTCACGCCGTTACGACGCGTCGGATCGAAATCGGTCATAAGGCGTTTTTGCGTCGTTCGCGACGTAGAACGACACGCCCCCCGCGATTTTGCCGAAAATTCGCGTTCCGAAATTGTGAGAGTGGTATCCCTAAAATTGAATGGTTCAGTAGTCAAACGTGCCATCACTACGTTGTGTATATTTCCATTTGAACCAAACAAGTGAGTGACAAACCAAGAAATAGTCACATAGTTATGAACAATTTGTTTTCTCAATATTTGTAATTTTTTAGCTACTGTTTTATATTTGATTTCCAAGTCATTCTCAATTTATTGAAAATGTATAGACGTACATATTTCAAGGCGGCTGGCATGTCAGGGATGTGCATTTAAGGATATAATTTAAGATCACCGTTAAGTTTATAATGTATAATCTTAAACGGTATTAAAATGTATCACCGTTAAGTTTATAATGTATAATACATTTTAATACCGTTTAGGGTATAAATCTACTTAGTAAATATCTAAAGTATATGCCGAATTATAAATTAAATTTACAGGATTTCTGTAACAATTCAATCCATTTAATTTGTCTATTTGGTAATTATTCCTAGTAAACCATTGTTCTTTGAAAATGTAATTTAGTTTTATATTAAGTATTTTAGTAATAAGATAATATTATTATCAAGACATATAAATAAGGGTAAAACCAGGTAACAAGGATCTGTTAGATGAGTCAAGTCCCAACGTCAATGGGAAGAACAAGTATTTTACAAATGTAACATTCTAGTACGAGATACAGTAAATACATTTTTATATAAGTGCAAGTTTATGTTACTTCAATCGTTTTAATTGACTGTATTAACCAATGATAAAGATATATAGTCCACTACTTTGACAAGAACGGTCTTTTATTTATTAATTTAAGAAGACTCAACAATATGATTAACTCTTTTCCATTGCTTGTATAAATGTTCTTAATAGCTAAATTCAAAATAAATTATGCTAACAAGGGAACAAACAACCTAGCGCTATGGATACCTTATAAATGATACCGTGATACTTATTAAAAACGCAATGGATCAAAAAATAAAAAAGAAGAATATTTTGAATAAGCAACTGCTTATTGCAATTCTTAGTTATTACCTTTTTATCTAGATATCTTGTTAATTCTTCATGAATACGATTCCGTAACTTAGTGCGTAATTCTTTCTTTAAATTATTTCTTTTACAGATACCTTCCTCCAACGACTCTTTTATAAATTCTTCAAAAAATGGCTTCTTTGATTGTAACAGTACGTTTTTGGAAGACAAACAAGTTGTACCACATACGTTATAAATTAAATAGAATGGTTCGAGTTATACATTAATTCCCAGATTCGATTAAAATAACTTCGTTAAACATTATTGTATTACTCCTGTAGCCTGGCGCTACTGAATAAATTGTGTCAAACGAGTGCGCGCGAGGATTGGACGATGTTTTCGATTTGTTTTTGAGTACGAAAGACAGACGCTCGGTAGCCACGGTCGGGTTTGGATCTGTGATGTGGGCTGAATGATATGTTGCCTTACCTTTATTATTTGACATAAGAGAATGACTGATATTAATGATTGTTTCTAACCATGGCTAATTTGATAAAATTTTTCTAAAAAATTCTTGAATTTCTAAGAAAATCGCAAATATTTCAAAAAGTTGTTACTTAAACCCCTACAATGCTTATATCAGAAAAAAAGGAATTTAATTATACATAACTTGATGTAAAAAAATACAGGATGTTCTATTTGACTTAAGCAAGTTTTCGTGGTTTGAAGTTTACAAAATGTAACGTCAAAAATGGAACACTTGGTATACCATTATTGAATTTCTTTAAACTGCTGAGCGTAGCTCACCTTATGGTCTTTCTGTGTGCCAAAAAGCAAATGAGTATCTTTTACATGAAGAAAGTTATAAAGGTTATTGCAAACCATTACACTTGTCAAAATTTTTTTAAAATATCAAATATCTCTGAAACGGCTGGGTTTAGTCATAGGGAATCGTACATGTTTTTGACTCAGAATTTCATGCTCTTTTCGGAAACCCTAAAATATATAGGGTATTTCATTTAAAATAAGCAAATTGATTTTGAATTCCAGTATAACTGAAAGTGCCAGATGTTTGTATTATTTTAGTTGGATTGGCCACACTGCCATTAGTAACTCCCTAAATTTTAAAAATTTTCTGGTGCGTACTTTTCCCTGTATCGATCGATGCAGTTATTGGTGAGACACCATATATTATATGTAGTTGATCCGAAAGTTGTTCCAAAGGCACGCAAACTCAAATCTATCTCTTACAGTGATATTATGGAAATGTCTCATCTGGTGCTAAAATACTGCATAATCGTTCAGTACAACTTGAAATGAAATATGACATGCAAGTGCTATCCACTTTTAGAGTTAGGTGGCACTATAGTACTACACGAAAAATTTATATTCAATACTGGAATAACTTATAGCACTAATGAAGTTGTTATAACTGTTATTAATCTTGCAAATACCTTGTATACTTTAAAAGATATAGCAGGGGCAAATGATAAAATTAATATCATACACGAATCAAGTTTCGTGATTTCCAAATTTGATATTGATTTAATGAAGAAGTTGCTAAATGTGAACGAAAATTATGCTATAAACGACAATATAGCTAAAATTTCAATAATTGGCATTGGTGTTATGTCTAACACTGAAGTGATCCACCTTACACTCAAGGTCTTAAGCAAAAAAAAGATAGAAATACTTGCTGTCACAATATCTGAAATCAAAATTAGTATACTTGTTTAAAAAGAACGCGCTGTAGCTTTAGTCAAACATTTACATAGTAAGTACCCACATAGCATTTAATATCCTGTGTATATTTAAAAGAGAAACATGAAATAAAAATAACGTATTTGGCATATACAACTATACAATATACATATAATAAAGATAATAAATAACATATTATTGTGAATATTCGTACAATTTTCTTTAATCATACAGTAGCTCTGTTGTGTCCGAATGTATATTGTGGGTACATACGTTATGTAATGTTTTACAGACATCACTCTTTGTACTACTTTGTACAGTATGACGTGAATTATGGAGGTATATTTGTCTTACAATGATACATATGCTATGTATATACATTTGAATAGATATTTAAGTACTGTCAATTTTTTATTTGTTTATCAGAGTAGCCAAGGAGCATTTTTTACAAAATATGTAAAAGTATGAGACACGAAAATTTACAGATTAACAAAGTTTAATCGCTTCTGCCCCACGCGTTCGTTCGCGATATAATGTTATTAGTTTACATGTATTCCATTGATTTCATTGTGTTCCTTGCCCTACAGTAACCGTTTTCGAGTTGTCGCTTATTATAAGATTATACAATAATCGACCTCAAAGTATAGCACTTATGTACTAGGTCAAGTTGGCTACGATTGAGTTTGGCGTAGCGGTTAGAGTGCGTGCCTTGCACATGACCGATTTCAAATCCAATTCACGGCTTCTTTTTTTTGTTTTTCTTTCACTTTTAGGTATATATTATCTATCTTTATTCTTTATATGGATTGCAATCAAAGAGTAAAAAGCACTCTCTTTATCAAACTCATAATAATGTATTACTGTCGTGTACGAATGTTGAGGCAACAGCGAAAATTCAACGATTGAGACGTAGACGCTATGCATCACTGTATGTCTATTTGCATCATCTTGTAGTTATTATACAAAATTGACGACTTGTTAATTTCAAATTACGTATTATTATTAGTAACCATGAAAAGCAAAGTTTTTAGTTGTTGAATACACAATATGGCAGGACGGGGCAATAATATAGTGCACCTAGAAGTAAATTAAGACATTGAAATAAATTGAAATAGTTGCGGTTATAGGTATTTTTCAATTTTACTTGCAGATTATTGACCAAACTTTTCTAGAAAATTATTCATAAAATACGTTATATGCTTCGTATCATTAACTAATTATTAATTTGTTTGGCATCAATGCTATCCATGATGTTTTCATTTTTTAGCATATTATAAAAAGTTAATTTTGTTTCCTGGAGTGGGTTGGAACCTTTGATGTGAAGATAACACTGACGTAGTTTTCCACGAAACACCAAAACACTATATATTGCACTCGACGCGCGTTTCGCCAACCAAGTTGGCATCATCTGGAGATGATTAAAATCATTAAGTTTTAATCATCTCCAGATGATGCCAACTTGGTTGGCTAAACGCGCGTCGAGTGCAGTATATAGTGTTTTGGTGTTTCGTGAAAAAACTACGTCAGTGCTGATTTTGTTTATTTTGGTGGCAAATGTGCTTCCAGATAGGTTGGTATATAGATAGGTAGGTACCAAGTAAACTTTAAATTACTTATATTGTTCTTATGGTGATCACAAGACAATATGGGTGTGTTTGAGAAAAATTTGTTTGTATTTTTCTAATTATATTAGAACTTTAATTGCTTTAATATTGCAGTTTTTGATACGAATTTATTGCTTATGCAACAAACAATTTAATAGGGTTCCAAATGGCTCTGTCAGCTAAGGCGTCAGGCTACTAAATAATGACATAGTAATAAATGACAATATAAATACAACACAGGAACTAGACAGTGAGATTGACAAATTTACCCAATGTATCCAAAAAAGCAAGGGACAAAACTACAAAACAAGTCGTTATAGGTCCAGGAAAAACATAATAGCAGAAAATATTAGTAAGCTAATTAAATTTAAAAATAATATACGCCGCCGATGGCAGCGCGGCAAAAGGCGCTTCGACAAATTACGATTGCGTGATTTATAAAATAACATTAAAAACAAATGAGAAGAACACCACAATAATGAATGGAACAGAAAAATATCTAAATTAACTGCAAAAGATAATACATTATTGGTAATGTCAAAGCTTTTACGGCGCGATAACAATAATATTCCTGTAATTATATCAAACTGCCCTGTCGGACAAAGACAAGGCAGACGCAATTGCCTAATATTTACGAGAAATATACAGTGCGAAGGTCAATGTCACAGAGGAGCAGATGGACATAGACAGATAGGTACAAAACATACCTATCCACACCCATATCCCTCCCAGACAACTAGCTAAGCTACTAACTACACCAAATGAAATTAAAAACATTCTCAGAACACTACCAAATCTAAAAGCCTATATACCAGACAATATACCCAACTTATTATACAAAAAACTCACTAAAAAAGAGTAGTACAGATGACCTACATAATTAACTCGGCGATCCGACTACAATATTTCCCAACAGCGTGGAAAAGGGCCGTTATTGTGCTTTTTCTGAAACTATTGACCTATATCATTACTAAATTTATTAGGAAAAATCGCCGAAAAGGTAATGCTTACGCTATAAACAGAATAATTAATAAAAAGGATTTAATACCTAGTATGCAGTTCGGTTTCAGAGGAGGTCACAATACCACGTTGTCGTTGTGCAAAGTCGTGCACGATATAATTAATTGTTTTAACAAAAAGCAAAGCACCAAAATAGTGCTACTTGACATTGAAAAGCTTTCGGCGCTGTTTAGCATGGGGGTCTTCTGCATAAACTACAACATCTACACAAATTACCACCCCGTTTTTAACCTTAATCAAATCGTATTTATCTGACAGAAAATTTGTTGTAAAAATAAACAATACAACTTCCTAACAACAAGAGATTAGAGCATGGGTGCCGTAGGGTACTCTGTTCTCGTCTACACTGTTTAATTTATACCTAGTAGACCTTCCCACTCATCTTTTGACACAGACAATCATGTACGCGGACGACACGACAATCTACTCCCAATCTTTTTACGCACAGACGGCAACGACAAAATTTCGTTATCATTTAGACAAACTCATAACATACTACAATGATTGGAGAATTATGATTAACGAGACCAAGACTGAGGCGATACTATTTACGAAGAAATTCACAGACATCAATACTTTAACGCCTCTATAAATCAATAACCACATTATGGAGGAAAAAAAAGTAGTCAAAGACCTCGGTTTACACCTCGACAAAGATTTTCCTTTAAACCGCACGTGACAAAAACTATTAACAAGACTTACATGACATTCAACAAACTTTATCCTCTAATTAACCGACGATCATGCCTAGATGTACACAACAAACTTCTACTCTACTAAACTGACTTAGGTTGCGTTGCCTGGAACCGGATCTCCGCGATACAATACAGACACCTCCAGGTAACGCAAAACAGGTTACTACGACGAATGATGAACTACACAGAAACACAAACATACCTTTAATACGCGACTACATCACAGACACTGCACAAAAATTACTTAAAATTAACATAAAGCATTCCACCCTTACCGCCCACATCACAGACATCCACTACCGCCATAATTACAACCATACCCACCGCCTAATCTACGAAAACCTTCCCCTTTACCTCGATCCCAACTAACATTGAACATAATACGTACAACGACAGACACTTCTTCACACTATTACTTTTCTCTCATATCCTTCCTCTCTTATCCCTCCCGCCTCACTCAGAATAGTCACGTCACCATTCTAAACCGCTTGTCCATACATCAAAATTATATTTCAATTGTTTTAAATAGGTTTCTGTATCAGTTTTTCCTATATATTTGTATTATAACTACTTTTTTTAATATTTTTGTTTAATTTAATTTTAATAAGCCTTGCGCATATAATTAAAACGCACTGCATATTTTATATGGAAGTGCCACCCTCCCATCTAACAAAAAATGGCAAAACAGCAGCAAAGGATTCCAACATCGGCCACCAGGACGGCCGTCCGCACGCTTGCTAAGTTTGCCACCCTGGCGATTCTCTTCAACAAAAAATATCCATGCTATATATATATACATATATATATATATATATATATATATATATATATATATATATATATATATATATATATATATATATATATATGTATATATATATATATATGTATATTTTTTTCCCCAAATATGATTTGAAGGAAACAACTACTCAGCGGGCAAATACCCCGACCTGCAATGAATTACACCTTCAAATCATGATAGATCGATAGCCAATGTCATTTGTCAATTCCGAACCAGACATAGACCGGTTTCGAACTTATTTGTTCTCTTCAGTATGCCATAGGTTATGGAACAGACAAATGATAGTGGCCAACCTGCTAGTTATATACTAACTAAGGTAAAGTGAATAGTGGTGAGAGGTATGAAACTTCTCATATGGTCTAAATGCTACTATCCGACCGACATCATAAATGTCTCTATGGCGGATAGCGACTTGCGACGCAGCAAGTACCGAGAGCGGCGACCTCTAGCCCAGGTGGACTAAATTATTATATATATATATATATATATATATATATATATATATATATATATATATATATATATATATATATATATATATATATATATGTATATATATACACACAATAGAAATAAAGAATAGTTTAAGACAAGAGGTACTATGGACGTAAATAATATTTCTAATAAGAAATCCTAGAAATCCTAGTCATAGTGTTTGATGATAAACTGTCACTAAATAATAGTCAAATAACACCCCCAAGTCAGTGCATGTCTCTAGTCTCAATAGCAAATTATTTTCAAGTGTGTAATATGTAATACTATTGTGTTTTGTTGTTACTGATAAAACATTACATTTTGAAGGATTAGAAAATAATTTGTTTCTAGTACACCATATATGAATTACATAATATATTGCGTTGCCAGACAATTGTCGAAGCTCGAAATTCTAGAAAATATTTTAGGTCGTCAGCTATTGGAGAAAATTCATAGTGATGTTATTGAAAAAAATATTAAATAAAAGTGGTCCTAAATACGACCTCTGCTAGACACCTGAAGTTGGTAAAACTTCGATAGACCTGTGGCCACAGTATAAAATACATATATTGCCTTCTGTTGTCAAAGTAAGATGAGAAGTAAATTAATTCGATAATTTGAAAATCAAAAAATATACAATTTTTACAGAAGAATACCGTTGCGTAGTCTGTCAAAAGCTTTGGAGAAGTTTGTATAGACTATATCAAATTGATTGTTGTCATCAATTGCATTAGATTAATTTATTAATAAATTGGTAACTGGATCAATGTTTATAAAACTCATGTTGAAAATCCATGACTAAATGTGTTATATATGTGAAAATGTATGTTCATACAATAACATTTAAAGAACTTTAGCAAAATTATTCAAAATTACGATGGGTTGATAACTACTCATTAGCGTTCTAACACCTTTCTTAATATACGCTGTTTCCAATGCGTTTCATTTTTAAAATATAATGTGTTAAAAAAATTTAACCAAAATTTAAAGTTAAAGTTAAAAATTGTATTTTGAATTTTTCGATAATTAGATGTATTTGTGTCACTTTAAACAAGACAAAATAAATATTGAACTTGTTTTTAAATGTAATTTGAAAAATTTCAAATAAATAACATATTTTTGTTGGAAGACAATTTATAGATAGAAAATATATTTCTTAATCTCTAAAAAATTGATATTTGTTTGATTATATTGTATGCAGGTAATATATTAAAATTATCATCAAATAATTTAACGGATTACAGGAATGTCAAGACATACAATATCGTATAAAAACTTGATTCTGAGATAAAAGTAAGTACACGGAATTTTTCTTTCCTTTGAAAAATAAAATATCAAAATATTGAAATAGTGAGAAGTATTTATTATATGACTTCAAAGAAAGTTAATACCTTAGATTATGGAATGACACGTATTGGCAACAATAACGTTATATAAAAAAGCTCAGTGCACATTGTTAGGTCTAGAATTCAATGAGTACGTAAGTTTGTACTTGTAGTTATAAAAATGTTTATTGTATTTGTTGCTGTCTGAAATGAAATGTTTAGTAGGTAGTAATAAACATTTTTACACAAAGGAAATTTTTATTATAAATGTTGAAATAAGTAAGAATTTTTTTGAGAGAGCATTCTACCACCAATCTAAGACAAATTTGAATATATATTCACTACATCCAATTATAAATATTATATTATAGGGAAACGGCAATAGATTGTGGCAAATATACAGGGTGTTTCAGATTTAAAGTGACTTAATGTTATCGGAGGTAGAGCACACTTGGCTGAGTTCAAAACATCCCCAAATTTACCCTTAAATGGTAACAATTTTTGAGATACAAGGCGTTTTATGGTTTTACCTTAAATAGGACTCATGCACAAAATATAATTTTGGCATTTTTGAAATCTTTACTTAATACAAAAAACAGTTTGTAATGGATATTTTTTATTATTTCCTTGACAAAAGTTATTCAACATTAGAGTTTTAATTAGTCTATTACACGCAAACACTACCGGTCAGACAAGTCAATAAGATATTATGTCTGCATAAATATCGCAGACAAGAGACTACTAAATAATTTTAGGAAATAAGCACCGATACTTAATTAATGCATAACTAGGTACCATACCGTTCACCACCCGGAGATATTGTGGCTGATGACATCGCACTAATAGGACAACGTTCTCAGACACAATGATATTCCGGGAAGTTCATTTTGTACTTTAAACATTTTCCAGGTAGAAGTTATTAAAACAAATTTGATAATTGTTAATGTCTATCAAAACTATATTGGAATATATGAATTAATTTTAAATATCTGGCAAGTGCAAGTTCGATCCCTAGTAATTAATAATAAATTAATAATTCATCGTGGCATCTGTGTTATTTTGATTTAAATTAAAGAGAGTGATCATCAAGACTACAAAGACTCGGTAGAGACATCAAGTATTTGTTTTTGAGCTTCAATAAAATATAAGCATAGGTTTATAGAAGAGTTTTAGGGGATAAGATAAATGGTGATTCACTCCATATGATTGTTAAAACATGTTATTAAACAAAGAATACTATAAAATAAAGAACAATAAATTTTAAGTGAAAACGTGAATTATCTTGTATGTAATTAAATAATTTTTCAGGAAATTAAAACCTAAGATGCTGACTGAAAATAAAATATGTCGTGTGAAAGATAATGATACCTTCATAAATCTTACCAAATGCAAAAACGAATATATTGTGACGGTAAACCGTATGCAAATTTAAAGGCATTTAGCGTATCAGATAAAGCGTTTACTGGAAAATTTATATTACCTCTGACAAAAAGGTTATGCATGCTTGTCAAAGTCATTTATCCTTTCATTCAGCAGCATTACTTATTTCAACATAACTGATTAAGATATGGTATCTGCAGAATTTACTAATTAATTAGATACTGATGGTTGCCAATAAAATGAACAACCAGACGGCAAATTTATTTGCATCAATCTTTTCATACAGTTTAGCCAAATGGGGAAATAAAACACTTTAACATTCCTGTATGTTTTTAATATTAAATGATGTACATTTTTACGTAACGTGGGTAGCCATAGAATTGATACCATGCGAACCATATTTAGCACAGTTTAAATAAAAAATCTTTCTGAATTTAACAATATATAATATATTACTATTACCTTTCATATAATTCATACCATGAATGTTGACGTTCATGTCGTCAGTTTAAAAATTCTAAATTAGATCACATAGAAAGCCACGCATTACCTTATCAATGAAATGGGGTTCGAAACAGCTGTAAAATATTTGCGGAAGACAATAAAGTATTTTTTTAATGAAAAAAGAAATATGAAAAATTAATTTATTTACATTTCTATAATATATAAATTGATAACGTGAACGTCAACATTCTTGATATGAACTATATTTAATAAGGTATCAGTAGTATTTATTTAAAATAACAAAAGGACCTACATCTCTTAAAGCAAACAAGAACTTTTAAATAATCTCAAATATTTACTATAGTTATTTTATGTTTTATTTACAACAAATGTTAAAAATAAAATATTGACAAAAGTAAATAAAAACTTGCAACAAAAATAGATTTAACGAACAACAACCCCATTATGTTAATCAGATGCTGAGGATTTTATCAAACGCTCCTGCCTTTGTAAGAGAATGATGCTTGCGAACATTTGTTATAAATAAAATATATGGAATTATCTTAATATCTGAAATAAATGTGTATATTATTTAAATGTTTTTATTCGTTTTCATAGATGACTATTTTAAAATATATGTTCGTGTTATTTTGAATTCAAACTGCAATATTTTATTAAACAGGAAAGATAATGAATTATATTTTATTATAATATACCTTGCAGAAATCAAAAAAAAGCTATGTCTTAAAATAAAAAAGTTGAAGTAATTTCCGATTAAACTGGAAGTAAAAAATATCATTTATTGGTTTTATACAATAAAATTATTAATTACAAGTGTCCACCTTATTTGTATCAAAGAATTAGTTTTCGTACAGATGTACATAACATCAATATAGGGTTTAAAAATATGCTCACACTTCTCTGCAATTTTTCAGAGATCTTTATGCTATAATATATGTAAGTTATCTAAGGTGCCTCCTAATTTAAAAATATAATCGATTTCCAAGTTTAAAGCACGTATAAAATATCTTATGTGGCCAGCACATAACTTTCTTATATCAGTATATATTATCCTAATCTAAAAAAACCATTCCATTTAATTCTTCACTTACCGCAATTAAATTTTAATAACGTATCTTGAAATGTTTCATTAAAATTTTTAAATAATTAATTATCAGCATCATTCGATACTGTCAATAATAATTCATGTCATATATTTTAATAATTTTTTGTTATTGACTTTGACATTTTTGTAACTAAATTCAGACCTTTCAAACGTCAAACTGTTAAATTTATCCTAACTCCATTTTATGGGGAAAAAAATTAAAAATTTTTATTGCATTTCTGGACGAATCTCGATAAATTATAATGAAAAAAACATAACTTTATGGAAAAAATTTGTCTGCATGTCTATAGTATCGTGATAACAGCCACAGTTTTTGAAATAAAACTTTCAAATTTGGTACACAGCTGAAAGGAGGTCCCGGGACCCAAACTTTTTTGTATTTGCCTTTACAAAAAAATATATTCTTGATGAAAGATTATAAATCATGTCTACTATATCAAGCCAATAAAATATTTTCCAATTACTTAAATAAAGCTGATGCAAACTTAAATTTTTTATACATTTGACATCATTAAATGGGGTTAGGATAAATTTAACAGTTTCACATTTGAAATGTCTAATTTAGTTACAAAAATGTCAATGTCAATAAGAAGAAATTTGATTAAAATATATGATATGAATTATTATTGACAGTATCGAATGACGCTGATAATTAATTATTTAAAAATTTTAATAAAACACTTCAAGGTACGCAGGGGTATGTGAGGAATTAAATAGAATGATTTTTTTAGATCAGGATAATTTATACTGGTATAAGAAAGTTATGTGCCGGCCACATCAGATATTTAAAATATCTTCTCTTGAATTACAAAAAAAATACTGTTAATTTTTTTTTGCTGAATTTTGCAGTTATTGTTCTATAAATCGAAAATCGTTGGAAATAGCCATAGAGATTTATGTACAAAAAAATGTTCGTTTTTCAATTCTACATCACATCGTCTAAAAATATATAGGGTGTTCCGTATGAAAGAACTGAGCAAATTCAGTTCAAATAGTTGTAAATTTAAAAATTATTTTTGGCCACCCTGTATACTTTTAGAAAGTTAAAATCGCTGACTGTCATCACACAGATGTCTCATAACTGGTACTAACATATTTTTTCTTAAAATCGATAATTGTGATTGTAGTGATTTTTCTGATATACACGACGTGTAAATGGCATAATTTCAACAAAAAAAATCATTACATCCAAATGGTTGGGAGAGAGTCAATAATAATACAGGGAGCAGAAGGAGGCTACAAAGAGATTTCAAAAATATTCTGACATACATGGTATTCCATTTAAAGAAAATGCTAGTTGACCCTGTAGAATCGTCTTGGCTCACCCTGTATATTAGAAAATGATTTCCGGTTATAGACTTTTTTATCTAGTTTATTCATATTTTTAAATCAAGTTTCTAGCTATTATAGAACTCGACATATCGAAGTCGGACGTACCTACTATTGCCCCACCCTGTATATTCCAAAATTGGAGATCATGGATCAAACCGTTCAAAAGTTTCGTTAGAAAATGCACAGTTTATAAGCACTTTTCGAATGGTTGTTATAACTCTTAAAGGAAGCATTTTAGGGACCATGTTTATTAGAAGTTTTAGTCATATTTTAACATACCTTTAAAAAATTTACAGATTGTTTTGTGTTCAAGTTTGTTTGTGCCGAATGAATGATTGAATTGGTAACTTGATATCAAATTGTTTCTTTTAATAATGGCAGCTATGTTAATTCGTTCGATTAATTCTTGTCGCGTACTAATTTTATTTTGTTACACCAAATGTTTCATGGAGCCACAGAGATAAAAATCTAAAGATAAATTCAGTAATCTTAGAAACCACGCTAGAGATCTGCTGCGACCAATTCTTCTACCTTAGCAGTTTCGATTAAACTAATTTCTAATTTGCATTTCAAAAGCTGGTGCTCCATCAAATTGGAAAATACTTTTTGTTACTTGTAAGTTCCTATAATAAAATTGGTTATTACAAAAAAAGTATTAATTAGAGCACCTACACAGCACACATACATCTATTAGAAGTTTTGGGACGTATGGAAGTCTAGTGGATATTCATTAGACATCCATCAGATATTCTTATCCATGGATATCTAATGGATGTATGTGCCGGAACGGCATGTATCCCCTGTGTCCGAATTATTAGATGAAATGCAAATTTGTATGCCGATTTCTCATTATGCATCCTAAGTTTAGCATAGTGGAATATTGTGGCGTGATATTCATACTATGTTTCCACTTACTATTTATTTTTTGTTCTAGGTCTATGTCATTTCTTGCCTATGCTACACGGGAAAATACACAAATTGTGGGAAATGACTGGATGGGAACTTTAGGACAAAGAATAGCTGTGGCGTCCGCATCTCGACGATTCAATTTTTTGGGCTTCGTTCATATGAACTATTTTTATGGTTACCTCTCACTCCATTTCTTCGGGCCCTGAAACTGAATTCATACAATGAGCAAGTGGAATGACATCATGTGGTATTTAGTGACGAGTCCTGATTTTGTTTGTGAAATTTACAACTAATTGAACTAGTTAAATGTTATACTACCCTTACACGCAAAGTGATGGTTTGGGGTGCAATATGTTTTGGCAGTAGGCAGTAGTACCTTTAGTTTCCGTTCGGGACAATTTGATTGCGGCCAGTTATATAACCAACGTGTTAGAACCTGTCGCAGTTGCAGAATACGATAAGAAAGATATAGACCATCTAATGGAAGACATAACTAGTAGACCCAGTGAGACTATCGTCACTAGGATATTAATCGTAAAATACCCTCAGCGGGGCTCCCCCCTTCTCAGACTCATGCAAAAGAGGCGAGTAATGGACAGAATGGATGTCGACTATGGATCTAACGGTACACAACGACGGCAGTACACCAACCTTCGTGAGAAGAAACAGTGAAAATTACATTGATATTATATGCTCAACCCAGACTACAGCCGAAGACACTATGAACTGGGGAGGAAGAGACACTCAGCAATCACAGATACATCTATTTTAAAGTAAAAAGTAAAAAAGCAAAGGATAGACAAGCCGAATGCACCAAATCCGAAATCGATAAGGGGAAATTTCGAGCGATATTAGAAAGAGAGATAGAATGCACTACGGAAAGCAATATGACCCTGATACGGGCAGTAAAGAGGATGAAGAACGGAAAGGCCCCCAGCCCGGACGGCATACCTCCAGAAATAAAAAAAGAGTATCAAGATCGCTCCAAGAATAATATTGGAGACATGAATAAGCTGGTATAAAGGAAAAAGTTCCCAGCATGCTGGAAACTATATAAATTCTGATAAGGGAGAGACTGTTACCAATACAGTAAAAGAAACTAGAGAGAAATACTGTGTATTAGTCACGTTAGACGTGAAGAATGAGTTCAAATCCGTCACGTGGAGTATTATCATTGAAGAATTACAGAGAAGGTGTATATCTAGCTATTTTGTTAGTATCACCAGCATATACTCTAGAAACAGGAAGATAAAAATATGAGGAAATGGAGATGACAGCGGGGGTTCACAAAGCTTAGTTTTGGGAAAGGCTCTATGGGAACATTCTATGCAACAGAGTTCTAAAGCTGAAGTTATTGGAAGGGGCACAGGCAGTAGGATATGCTGACGACCAGACAGTGGTAGTAAGGGCCACAGACGAAGGGACCCACATATTTAGGGTAAATACATCCCTCAGAAGGATCGGTGTGTAGATGGAGGTGCACAACCTTAATCTAACCCCAGAGGAAACCAATCTAATATATATTTATAAAAATTAATCCAATATCAGCATACATTTACTAATTTCCATTCCCTGCATGTAAATATTTTATTCCAACCACTAAATTCAGTAAAGATGCAGAAACTACACGAGTCCGTAGTATTAAAGTAGGAAGAATGTGATGTACCGAATATTTTTAATTTTTAGTGCTAAGGAACCTAACAGGAGCTTTTAATTACTCTATCCTAAAAGTTTAGGAAAGCCTGCAAAGTAGAAAGGCTACAATGTTGTGTTATACTATTTGGTCAAATGACAAATACTGAATTTCAAGTAGGAAACTTAGATAATATTGAAGGAATCGATTTGGGTTCAGTGTAAAATCTTTATGAATGAGGGTATAACAGAATGCAAAAAATATAATGAAATAAACCAAACCGATATAGATTGTATTCACATAGAATAGGACATACGTTATAACTAGAGACCGCACATCAGGCAGTCATTGCGTGATTATTAGAAATAGAATAAAATATTTGGGTATATTAGGTTCTCCTAAGACCCTTTCATAAGAACCTAAGTACCCTATTTTATTCCTAATATTGACGCAATTACTGCCTAAGTGTGATCTCTGTTATAACAGCATAAAAACTTCTATACTTTCAGATAACCAGCGTCAATACATCCAACTAATCAGCAGCTGTTTTGTGATTCCATAGAGATCTTAGCTTTTCTATAGTAAATTCTTATTTGAACTTGGGACGCCACAGTGGTCCAAAATATGAAAAACGTTACCTAATATCGTCGAATGTATCTTCCACAAGCAGCTCAAATTTCCGTGAAGGTCCATCGAAAGAATTTGAAGATTGTTCTGATGTTATAAAACGAAGAAAAATAGATGATTTACGTAAGACTAAAACCAGTGTAGAATTAGTTACTTTAGCGGATACTTCCGCAATGAAATATTACATATGCAATGCAACTATTCCGCAAGTAAACGAAATAAAAACTTTAAGAGAACAACAAGAAATATACATATTTGTATTATCAGTATCACATGCATAGATACACTTTTTTGAATACATGTTACATGTTTCTTATATAATACAATTGAAAACATGGAAGGTGCCTAAGATACATAAACTCAATTAGAGAATAGGAAGCAATTAATACGAAATGCATTCCGTCAACGAATAGGTCTTATCGTGGATGTGTTCAGGCAAGGTTTTGGTACGAGTCATGATGGTAACACTGTCAGAAAATTCTTTATAAATCCAGCCTTGGCTGTCGAAGTAACATGGGTTGATGAAGAACTCATCAAAAGATTTGGGGTATTTCTAAACCATTGTTGTCTTTGTTGAATTTGACAACTACTGCTTGAAGAAGCTGAAGTACTAGACTTGCTGAGAATCCCTGAAAGAACACAGGTAGATGAAAAAGGAAACAACGAAGAATCTGATGCTGATGAAGTTTGTCACAATTTTTTTTCATTTAACATACACCTCTCTAACTATTCATGTGTCTTATGTATTCCAACATAACCTGCTTTGGTAGTAAATGAATCTTAACTTGCAAATATAAGAAGACACCTCATAACTAGTTTGTGCGCTTCTAAAAATGTTAAAGTTTATTATTTTCATAAATTTGGTCTTATTTCAGTTTTATCACAAATTATCCATTCTTAAGAGATAGTTTTTTGAATCCACCACTGGACAGTGTAATTCAAATTTTAAATATTATGATTTAACATAAATTATACATTTCGTATTTTTTTCACGCAACCCTTATTTTAAGTGTGAAATATTTACTGAATTTTAAAATTAACCCCAAAATCTAATTCTACAACCCAAAAGACTTATGCGTACCAATTTTTACCCTCCATATAGTTTTCATTACGACACTATGATTTTTGATCACTATTTTCTGATTGTGAATCATTGTGGGACGCCAGAGACAGTGCTCTGAATTACAAAGTCATTATCATTTAATGACGTAAATGTCCTTTTCTTAAGTGAATACAGTCTACTGCCGCATGATGGTGTGTAATAGAGTAGACAATGATAGTAAATGTAAATTTCCTAATTTATTAATTTTCCCTCCAAAAGCATTCAAAATATTTTTCAGCTTTTTTTATATTATTATATAAGGAAACATTGTGAAATGCAATTAGATTTTTAAATATCTGTAATAATAACAAAAGCAGGTAATAGTTCATAACTTACAAATGATATGACAAATAATTATTGTAATTCTAATATTTTCCTTTTTTTATAGTTTAAAATTAAAATAAAAAAATTAAAACATCACAGGTAATACAACCCCCTTTGTCTCTGAGGACACCGCAAGATACCTTGTGCGGGAAAGGGCTACACATTTAGAGACAAAGGACACATACCCAATGTCCGAGTATGCTAGGATTAATTTCTAGTTTAGAAAAAATCCGGGCTCTTCTGCCGGGGATCGAACCCGGAACTCCAGAGTGAGAGGCCAGTGTCGTTACCACTTGATCAGATCCACAGATCCTCTATACTTTTGAATTTCAAATAAACTATGCCTTCAATATACTTCTTCATAATGAGATGAATAAATAACAGAGATTTATTTTTTATTTTGTACAAAATTAGCACTTGGTTTATACCATTTACAATATTATTTCCTGATGCTGAATTTTTAATCATGATCGTCTATAAATTATAAACATAATATTAGTTTTGTTTCACAATTTATTTTTATGACTGTATATAAAAATAAACAATAAATTAATTAAAAATAATTTTATTGTTGAGTAGGCATGGCAGTGAACATGACTTCAAATAATTATTGATTTTAACTATTTAATGGTCTGCAGTATTTTTCTTGCTATTATCAAGTACCTCAAATTGTTTTTTAATTCTAACGATTTTGTTGGCGACTGAAAATAGATGGATAATGTAATGCACATTATAACAGGCAATTTCTTAATACGATGCAATTAAATTTAAGAGGTGGCAACTTTTATCTTTTTGTTAAATAATAATAGTACTGGAGTTTGTGTAGACTTTTACGGTTGTTTTTATAACAAGGAATGGTTTTTTGAATATTGTAGTTTGCACGGCCCACACACACTGAAACGTGCAGCGAGCATGCATCGAAATCTAGGTTTCATGAAACATGCATCGGTTCCAGTTCGCCTGATTCTCAAGAAAATTTTCTATCTGATGCAGCAGTATATCAAAATCAGTCAAACATAGTAGATAAGAAAAATGCGGATTTCACAATCTGATATAAAAGTTATCTTATCGAAATACATAGGCCTGGGAACATACAGATCGTCACTCGACTACCACTTTTTTTATGAACTTAGTACTTAATTTCTTGTCAGTTTTCGAATCGCTTTTTACATGTTTTCATTAATTCCTTGTAAATACAATTTTCTTAAGCTTCTGTTAGAATAGTAATTGGATTTAATATTCCATAAATAAGGACGTAACAGTTAAATGTTTATAAACTCCTCACAAAATTCTCGTTCATTTTCCATCTTGACCGCAAGTTCAATCTGAATAGAAAAGAGGCTGTAAAACAATTTGTATCGATGCAAGTCTCTACGTGTTGAAACTCGCATCAGCATCAGTTGTTTTGGCATCACGGCTTACCGGTCAAGACGGGACGCCGATTCCTGCATTTTAGCGGTAACAAATACTAAGAATCGATGCAACATTGTTGAACGTTTCAGTGTGTGTGGGTTGCAAATTCATGAATCCATGAATTTCTGAAGTACCGTCCTCATCACCGGTGTTATTTCGCTATAATACATAAGACAAATTGTTTCGCGATAGAATGCTTATTCTCTGAATGGATCATTGAACATTGCGCTGTTTTATTAACATCCTGCTCGAGGGGAACCATACACTATGTATATTAAAACATTAGACATAGTACATTAGGAAGGTAGACTGAAATTTGGCATCTTATCGCGGGCAGTGTGCACTGTTGACCGCACGACATCTAAGATGGCAAATGAATTCAACATGTTGTTTGCCTCTGCTTTACATTGCAACTTTGCTATTTAAGAGAACCATGTTTAATAATTCAGGACACATACTGTATTAAGTTAATATTCACTCCAAAAAAAAGTCAGAATTTTCGACATATCTTAACGTTTTGGAGAGCCCTCTTAGGCATTTGTTACTATTTGTAGATTTATATTTGATGTTTGTACATAAATATGTGAAAAGAATTTTGTTAATGATATGTCAAGAACGGAACAACATACGACATTGCAGTTTTATTTGTTAAATTTGTCTATCTCTAGCTTTAGCTATATTGGTGCAACTAATCCCGAGTTATTATTTCAAGAAGTTTGATTTCGAACCACGAAAATAAAAAAAGATATAATTATATTTTCGACAATGGAGGTAAAACATTTTTATACAAGCTTATTGTTTTATAAAATATATCGTATTTTCGAAAAAAGAAATATTTTTTGCACTTTCGGGAGTAAAAGTGTATAATTAATTTTTTCGTGTTACTTTTAATGCCGGTGGTGGGATTAAATAATTACAAAAGTTCAAGAGATTAAATGAAAAATAAACAATAACCACTACTTTTTGAAATTTATGTGTTTACATTTTAACAATTAACTATGTTAAATAAACGATTAATTTCAGTGTCCATTTTTTGTAAAATATTAACTTTATTTATTGAATGAATATCAGAAAAACCTACAGCGGTGGGAAACTGAAAAGCGTTGTCATTGTTGACAGAAACAGAAGTACATTCTGCAGTACTAGAATATTGAATTTTATTAGTTTCGATTTTATTTCGATTGTCATCTCCTAACATTTTCTCGACAATACGTTTTTTATTGTTTGATAAATGCTCGATGTGTCCCTCAGCCACTGATGCTGATTTCCATCCACCATGTCTCTTCAATACAGATAAAACCACTAAGTGGCGAACACGATCACGCATCAGTTGTGCGAACCTGTGCACACCAATTCGCGACTATGGATCCCCTCCGCTGTTAATGGTTGCGCATACCTATGGTTTTGTTCGTACCTTAGTGGTTTTATCTAAATATCTATGTCAGCTCTTGCATCGGCTAGAAGAGGTGCGGATGTACGTTGGAGACAGTGGTTAGTAAGTATATGACGTTGCTTCTGGAAGATTTAAAAACGAAGCAATTTTTTGAGGTAATTCGTTAAACGTGTTTTTTTCATCGGATTACATAGTACATTTATTGTTTGTGTAGTTTAAGTAGTTTTAATAATGATCAGTACTGAGGAGCCTACTTGGACATCAGTGGTAAAGATTGAGCAATTCTATACTTCAGCAGGCTCCTGCTACTCCGACTATAAGCTCAACCTACAATGTAAAATTCATAAATATAGAATAAATTTTAATGATTTTGCATGAATTTTTCACCTTAACCTTTATAAATTGTTCGTCAGGAGATTTCCTCTGGATTTCACCAACGTCAAAATTTTTAATTTTTTTATAATTATCATTTTTCCCCTTATGGAGGTTAATAATTTGCAATACTTACTTATATCAATATTCTTTCATCCAACATCATTTTAAGTATTTTATCTTCTCATAATGACACAAAAAACAAACAAATGTTTTTTTATAATTTCAGGAGCAAAAACTTTTAAACATTTGCTTTATTTTTAAATATCGCTACTGATATATATTTATAAATTGCTAGGTTACCAAGTGTGTTTTGTTTCATCCACGTCAAAATTTTTAATTTTTTATATAATTTTCATTTTTTCTTTCTATGAAGGTTAATAATTTGCAATACTTGCTTATATCAATATTCTTTTGTAAACTTATGTCTCTTTCAGAATAAGAATATTTACTTCACATGGTAGAGCCTTTATTTATTTTTAATTTTTCGAAAAACATGCTAAGAGCATAGTTTCTGTAAAGTTTTCTTCGGTTTACCTCTCCTTACACCATTTTAAAAATTAATTGTACTCTTTTTCGTATACCTTTCTTGATTTCGGTAGTAATATTTCTGCATTTGTTTTGTCGTCAGCCTCTTGAGTTTCATCCAACATCACTTTAAGTATTTTATCTTCTAATAATGACACAAAAAACGAACAAATTTCTTTTATAAATTCAGGAGCAAAAACTTTTAAACATTTGCTTTATTTTCAAATATCGCTACTGATATATATTTTTAAATTGCTAGGTTACCAAGTATGTTTTGTCACCACCGGAAACTATTATTTTAATTTTGGTATTCTAAAAGGCTGAATTGTCACGTTGAAAGCATTTTTTTAAATTTTCGACTATTCTGTTTTCGCATTAATCGAAAGTACAAAAAATATCGTATATACCACAGGATTGAAGTGCTTCATTCAATCCTTCGTATGATTATTGCCCTCGTTATGTACCATGTAACGACAGTTACATACATAACCATGTTGGTTATATAATTGGTCGCATTTCACCACTCCATCCTGCAGTTGCGATGAAATGGAATTAGGAGCAGGCATAAAGATATTCGGTAGGAACGAGCCCAAAAGACCTTACTCGTCGTTATACGGACGCACAGTGTGGCAAGATACCCTGAAAAATGGCAAAAAATGAAAAAAATAAAATGTCGCATCGAACAAAGTATTGTTGCTATTTATTATCAGCATGAATAGGGGCATGTTTTCCCCCACCACTTAATCTTCATGCATGCTTTTGTTTCTACCAAACCCACAGGCATAAGGTTTATGTAACTGCGGTAGACGCGTGTATTTTTAAATTAAATATTATCCTAACAAATTAGTTTGTGTTTTTTCAAATTCGCTATTATTACTTTGTTTGAAAATGGACCCGTCAACACCCTTAGGTATGTATTATGTAAATTTAATGGATTTATTTTTAATTTATGAATGAAATAATTTTAATAATATTTTGAAAATGCCTTTCCGAAGTGCCAAATATTTACGTATTGTTCTAAAATCCTTAATGTAATAGTTAACTTCCTCACGCTTCCCCACGTAAAATTTTATATATTAATATAGTAATACTAGAATAGATTCATAGTAAAGCTAAATCAAATACTCATGTCTACTCCTTATTATTTTATTTGCTTCTTTCAACAACCCTACAGTGTATCATTATACTCTTCGCAACTAAAACGAAGAGTATATTGCATTTTTAAAATAGTAAATATTGCTCATATCATTGTGTTCTGAATGACTTTTAAAATGTTCGTCTGTCTGTCCGTCCGTCCGTCTGTCTGTCCATCCGTCCGTCACGTTTTTTGTAAGCACGATAACTTAAGAGTGGAAAGTCTGATCGTATTGGAATTTGAAATGTAAGTTACTATTAGTTGGAGGAAGAACCCTATTGTATTTGAAAACAATTGTTCGATAAATGTAAAAGTTATTGAACATTTTAATTAAAAAATGGTAACCCGAACAGGGTTACAACCCCTGATCAGATGCTACAAAAACATAAGTACTGCATAGTATATTACAAGCGTTTCGCTAACCAAGCTGGAATCATCGGGGGACGACTAATAAAATTTATTATACCTAAAAAAATAAGTTATTTTTAAAGAACAGCGAAGATGATGTGTTTCATTTAATGCTGATTACATCGGATCCAGTAATAACCAGTTATAGACAACTTCCTAAAAAAAAAAATTAAACATTTTCCTAGGGAAGTATTCGACTTATTAATTGCCCCCTATATTTCTGCAGATAATTCAGAGAATGAGAATGACTTATCTGCATCAGACGCAGACGATTAATCACTATGGATAGGACATACTCATTTCTATTCACAAATGTTAATAAAACCTTAAGTTGTGAATTCTTAATTTAATAAAGGAAATATATTACTAGGTTCTTTCAGTGTTTTGCATATTCCTGGACAAATAATGTATTAAAAAATTAAGTACTATAAATTTTATTTTTATTTTAGATTTTAATTTTTTTAATTACACCCTGTATATTTCGCAATATACGAACAAACATCATAAAGTTGATTTATTTATACATTAACAACCATCGTCGGCTCTTCTCAATAACAAAAATTTTACCAAACTCGTTCTATGAATTAATGCCTGCTTTTGGGGTATCTTGCCACACTGTGGGACGGTTGTGGTCTAGTACTACGATTGGCATCGTGTAAGTAATGACTTCGGATAGTGAATAAAAATGTTGCAATAACTTATTTTAAAAACTGCGTTGTTTATATTTGTTCGATTACATAGTTTTAATGCCTTTACACCTTATTTTTTAACAATTGTGAACAAATCAACATCAAGTTAATTAATGTTTTCTGATGTTGATATAAAATGTTGATATTTAAAGATATTTCAGATTTTTACCTCGACAAGATGTTGATGTACGAATATAAGTATACACCGTGTGGCAGGTCGTAGATGAATTTATTTGTAGAATAAAATAAAGAAAGAAAAGAAATTCGTTACTTTTCCCAATAATAATACTTATGCTCCTACTTGGTAATGGAAAAATAAAAATTGAATTCTTCATTTTGTTACTTCTGATTGGCGTATACGTAATGGGTGTCAGATGACGCGACAACTGATTTATGTACCTTTTGTTAATTTTACTAGCAAAATTACAATTATATATTTTCAGTCTTTAAAAAGTGGAGAGGCACGGGTCCCCCAGGCTCCTCAACATTTCGCTCCATCTCTGGGATTTGTTGATAAAAACTATTAGGAAATGCAAATTATAGGATCCATTTTTCAACCTTCTGAAACGACAGGAAATTTTAAATTTGTGTTGATTCCATAGGAATCACGATTTACCTGTGATCTTAGTAGAATTTTCAAAGATATTAGCATGACAATGGTTCATACATCGGGATATGTTACATTAACTTTAGGCTATCCAAAAGATAGAATGTGAATAAATAAAGGTTGGTTGTTATAAGGACTGCAATCAAAAGCATATTGACCAAACGAGACCATCTAGTCAGGTTAGATTTAAAAAGCATATGGTTCATCTCAAATATTGAAGAACATCTAAAAGTAGTGTCTTTCCTCAAAATAATTATATTGAACAGTCTGGTGCTGCCAAACATGCGTTTGAGAACAACCATAAGATATATTTAGCAACTTAAGCTTAATTAGAAATAATAATAAATAACAGACAGCCGAAAGCATTCGAAAGCGTGAAATTACGAATTGTGAAAATTATATGAGTAGGTTTCAAATATATGCAGCTGTCTACTATTTCTTATTATTTCGTTAGTCACTAGCGATAGAGGAAAAAGTCATCGCGCCGTCGAACTGATATGAATATTTGGTATAAATAACAGTGTTGTTAATATAAGTTTACTTTTAATCATCTCCTGATGATGCTAACTTAGTTAGCGAAATGTTCATCGAGTATAGTACCAAATGTTTTAGTACTTGTGGAAACTACTTTAGTACTGATAAAATCAATCTTATTTAGTTACCTTACATTGCTGGCTAAATAAACGCAAACATTATGGTTTGAAAATATTATTTTTCGGCCATATTTGCTTCAGTTAATGTTCAACTTTTTTGTCTTCCACAATAAGATTACAATGGGAGAAATATAATTTGCGTGTTTATTCTTGACTTAAAAATAACACTCTATAGAAAAGTTTAGTAGTTTCTGCATTATATACTGGGAAAGGACAATAATGTGGAGTCTAATAGTAAATCTGGAGACCATTGGGCAACAGACAGTTTTTTTGTTTATTTGAGGCCACTGATACCGAATCTACCTGTTGCCAAACTGAATGTTTTTAAATGAGCCCAAAAAATTCAAAATGGGCAATTTTCGCTATTTTTTTCAAAGAAATGTTCGTAACTCGAAAAATATAACAGATGCGGAAAAAGTGCAAGAGAATAAATTAATAGAACATAAAAAAATACATGGAAAAATTTATTAACCCAAAAAAACTGTACCACTCAAGCTTGTGAAATTTTGTATACCCATGATATACCGTGTGTCCCAAATTCGATACCCACCATTGCGATCTTGGAAACCATAAAAGCTATAAGGTCGGTTAAATGGGATAAATCTTAGCAAGTTTTATGCTGATTCTAAATCCATTAAAAAATTATGGCTAACTGAAACCGTTTTTTGGGATTTAAAAAAAAAAACCCAAAATTTTGTGATTTCCCTTTTTGGCTCTAGCCAAGTAATTCTTGGTCAGACAGGTTTTAGACTTTTACATTATTGAGACACTTTTTGGAGACTTATATTTGGTTTAGAAACGAATGTTCGGTATTCTTTTGTTTCCGAGATATAGGTAACTTTTGTTTTTTTTATGACAGACGTATTGGATTTTTCGTTTTTCAGATTGCGCTTAAAAAAGACTTTCAAATGATGTATGACATACCGAGGAAAAATGATTTTTCTAAGGACTAATTTAAGAAAAGTTATCCATTGCTTAACAAAACAAAATAGCAGGCCATGGAAAATCAAAAGTTATTTTGACTTAATGGATATACCTACTACAATATAAAGAATAACAGTGATTTAAGGTTACCAGTTCACGGTAGGCTGATCCCATTAAATTGTTGTGGAAAATGAATGGACCAATTAAATGACGATCTAAAATACCAATTAAGGAATGAGTTATAGGCAGATCAGAGGAGCAGAATAGGAAAAGAAAAGGTAATACCTATTATGCCGCACCAAACATTGAATCAAAACCTAGTTTGGAATCTTCTTTGCGTAGTTACATGTGGATTTTCTGTGGTCCCGCGTTGCCAATTGTGCTTGTTAAAGACTCCATAATTTGTAAAACGACTTTCATCGGTCCATATAACTTTCGATTGAAAATCAGGTTGTTCGTCGCATTTCTAATTAAAGCAACGACAAAATTCAAGCCTTCTATGAAAATCATTATTGTTTAAAGCTTGGACAATCGTAGGTTTGTACGGATGATATTTCCTTTGTTTTAATGTCTTGTGTACAATAATTGTCTTAGGCATATTTGTCTCGCCTGCAATTTGCCGCAATGATATGCAGGGATTATTGTTAACAGCTTTGAGAATATTATTTGTGGGGTCAACATTATCAATATCATACCTGTCTCTTTTATTATCAAAACTACCGTACTTTAACAAATTACTTACAATTCTTCCAAAAACCATTCTACGTGGTTGCATTATCTCCGAAAATGTTTCTAGATAGGAAGCCGATGCGTTTAGCGAATTTCGATTTACTTTTAAATAACATTCTAACATAAAATTTTTCTCCATTTGAAAATTTGTGCTCCATTTTGCAATAATCGCACTCTTAAACAGTAATAATAAGTATTCTTGAACAATTTACAATAATGCGACTACTATTTAGTGAACAACTGTCAACTAACAGTAATGCTTATTATTTGTTTTAAACCACAGCCTACTAAGTTGTACCGAATATTATGTGTGAATTTGGTCGTTTTTAGAAATGCATTTTTCAAGTGTTACTAATTACTAACTACTTTGCGTGCAAGAATGCTTTGGATGAAGGGGATTTATTTGTTCAAATTTTGAACACTTTATTGACAATTTTATAAAAAATAAAACCTTAATCATCGTCTAAAAATTGATATTTTTAAAAAATTGTGCAAGTAGAGCAATTTACAGTAGATTTTAAGTACATAGATAATAATTATTCGCCGTCTGAATAAGCAACTTCCTTATCTCTGGCTTTACAAAAACTTCTTGATTTTCTGTGGTCCACTATTTTGTTTTGTAAAGCAATGGATAACTTTTCTTAAATTAGTCCCTTGAAATAAAATTTTTCCTCACCTGAAAACTCTTTTCAAGCGTAATCTGAAAAACGAAAAATCCAATATGGCTGCCATAAGAAAAACAAGAGTTACCTCGGATATCTCGAAAACAAAAGACTATTGAGCATTCGTTTCTAGACCAAAATATTAGTTTCCAAAAAGTGTCCTAATAATGTAGAAGTCTAAAACCAATTTTCTTTTAAGTATAACTATTTCCGAATTTTTAATGACTTACAAATTTGCTCGCTTGTAATTTTTCCAAAACTTAATAATTTCCCGTAATCAAATTATTCGACAAGATTACATTAATTTGATAATATACTACATTTTTGGGAACACCACTGATTATGTATTTCCAATTTATATACAACGTAAATCCCGACTATTTTAAAACATCCCAAAATCTAAAGGTTTAATAAAGGAAACCGGTATTATACAGTAAGTTAAAAGAATGTTACTTTTGCACCCCTCACAGTACGCCTATGAGTATTACAATTAATACACTTTTCGTGTAATTTTTATACTCCCATATATTTTTTCCGTATTTGTTATATTTTTTGAGTTATATGCATTTTTTTGTAAAAAATGCGATAATTCATTCTGAATTTCATTCAATTTGATTTTTTTTTTGGGCTTATTTGAAACAATTCAGCTGGGCAACAAGAATATTAGAATTCAGTGACCTCAATTTAACAAGAAACCATATATATATATATACTCTCCAAATTTTCTTAGACTTAATTTAGAGCAGTGGCGGTCGGTCCATGGAAGCAAGGGAAGCAGTGCTCCCCCCTGGGATTATTTAAAAATACACATAAATACAACCTAATTATTATTTATCACATATATTAATCATTAAAATTTACTTTTACTCAATTTCAATAGATACGGCCCTGCTTTTATGCAGCTGAGATAATGTTGCACGCTAAAACCGTAACGATGACGCACTCGATTAATCGAGCCAACACGAACTCGCGCAACTTCGATATATGTAAGCAGAGACAACTGTCTCTGGTAAGTAGGTAACTTATTGAAATGCATCCCATCCCACTTCATAATATTGATATCTGAGCTGTATAGCATCGTAATACGTTTTATTTTATAGATTTTAATCTCGATTTTAATATCGATTTTAATATTATACTTAATATTAATCTTCCTAGTATTATTCTCAGCTTTTGTGCTATATTTGTAAAAACTTTTTTGGTGTTTCTAAACCTGTGGTGCGGCGACAAGTGATTTTTAAAACGTTGAATATTAGTGCGCGTGTACGCAGATTTAGAATTACTTATTAAATTTGGAAGCTGGTTCTAGCACTGTGGAAAATATTATTTGCGTTTGTGTGGTGTGCAATTTGTTGAAAAGGGGATTTTCAACATATTCGTTTCAAGATAAACTGGATATTATTAGAAATGGGAAACCAACACCTGATTTAAAATTCTTAAAAACGAAAGTTAAATCATGCTATAGGTACTTTAATATTGAAGTGTACAGTGCTAATCAGTAGTTAAGGGGTTGTGAAAATTTGTGTAAATTGTTTTGTTGGCCATGTGTACTGTTCACAAATGAAAAAGGTGTTTAGAATAAAAATGGCTTTTCAGATTTAAACAACATTCACAAAGTGACAAAAAGGCATGGTAAGTGTGAAACTCATTTGGCAGCGGTGCTAAAAGAATAAACATTTGGAAAATCACGAATTGAGCATTCATTAGATCAGCAGTTGAAAGAAAGTGTTAAAAGGACTTATTGATATTGTTTGTTTTCTCGGCGAAAATGAACTTAGTTTTAGATGTCATACTGAATCTCGAAGCGTTGCTAATAGGGGCAATTTTATCAATTTAGTTGATTTATTAGCAAAATACGATACAATTTTAAGTAACCATCTGGAACACTCCACGATATTTCGCGCAATCAAATCATTTTGAATATGATTTGATTCAGTCGATAAGCAATATTGTTTTAGAAAAGATCAAGCAAGAAATAAAAAAGCTCCTTTTGTTGCAGTTATGTTAGATGAAACAACCGATATTACGAATATTAGTCAGTTGTCAATCGTAGTACGCTACATAAATCCAAATGGGAAATTCCAAGAGCGCTTTTTAGGATTTTTTGACGTAGCAACGCCATGAACGGCCGCAGCTTTATATACTATAGTTTGTCAGATAGTCGATGATCTACAGTGTGGTGCCAAACTTATCGCCCAAAGTTATGATGGGGCCGCTGTAATGGCTGGTGAATTGGGGGGCCTGCAGGCCAAAGTAAAAGAGACTTTTCAGAATGCAATATTTGTACATTGTTTTGCGCATCGATTAAATTTAGTTCTAGCTCAATCTGCAGCGTGTCTTAAAGAGTGCAAAGTGTTTTTTTCCAGTATTAGTGGAATGGCTGCCATTTTTTCAAAATTATCAAAACGGACACGAGAATAAAAACTTATTCAAGAAATTTAACCAGTGAAGAGCGGCTTTCAAAATTGTCCCTGTTAACAATAGAAAGTGACTTTGTGAAGATGTCAAAAAATTCAAACTTTTACGACAAAGTTATTTCCGACATCGCAAAAAAGGAGAGGCGGATTAAACTACATTGTAAATAGGTAGGTATGTACATGTTAACTACTTAACAAACTCTCTATTTCGATGCGGGTTCAATCCTCGCCACCGGCGCTGGTAATGTCGGTGGATATGGTTGTGTGTCTGCGTTTCTTTCATAAGTGTAACCCTCGCCCGTGCAGCTTCGGCTTTGGAATCGGGGGTTGTCTAATTTTTGTGGTGTTTTTATGTTTTATGTTTATTGAGGAGTGGCGGTCCTACAAGTGTACTTTTTTCTAGATGTCATAACTTTGCAGCTTTCGACATTTGTTTTAAAATGAGTATACGGAAGCCACGTCCCTTTTCTTAAAATAATTTTTTGCCTCGCTTCGCTCGGGGCCTCGCGCTACCCATCACTCTATATCACAAACTGCTTCCCCTGTATCAAAACTCACCGCACACCCCTGATTTAGAGAAGGCGTTTTAGAAAATTTGACCTGTTTATTGTGTTGATGATACAATTTTTAACATTTTCGGGATATTTTCAGCTTACTTAAATATAATTTTGAAAATGTTTTCAATTTGGTTTCATCGTCTTGATTTCTTTTGATGTGGATTGTATAAATTTAAATTTAATATTTTTTTATTTTTTATTTAGGAACAAACAAAATGTTAAATTATACAATTAATCTGATTTCAACAGGTAAACTTTAGCTTTAGAGTTTAAGATTAAATCAACCATTATTAATGTTCGTTTAAAAGACAATAATGCAATTTTTAATACTGTAAATTTAATTCTTGTTATTTGTAACTTGTAAATAATAGCAAATAACGTCGCCATGACAAGAGAATAATGCCCGTAATGCCACGACGGGTGACCGCAAGTCCTCGTGTGCCTGTTCTTGATTAGATATGGTAATGTAGTGCCCAGTGAGAATGATAAACTCGACATGCCGCATATTGCTGCTGCTTTGTCACAAACAAACCGCGATTAAAGGCACAGTAATTTATAAATATATGACACATGAATATGGACTGCTTTTGTTCTTATTTTATCTCTTTGATTTTGGGACTGCCGATGTCGTGTCGTTCTTTCTATATTGGAAAATTTAATTGAATCTCTTGATATGTCCATGGTATTAGGAATTTTAATTAAATTTAATTATGAATTGTATATCTCATATCTTTATTTAATAATTAATTCAAACGTAAATGTTAAAGAATATTATGTGTTTTCCTCATAGTTAAGTATCTTTAATTAATTTAATCGTCGAATTACTGAAACTTGCAGGTTTTCAATTTCGGAATTAGACTAAAATAAATTTAAATTTAATACATATATATTTTTATCGAACATCAAAACATCTAAGGAATTGGAAGGCTACTATGAAAAGAATCAATGTTCGGAAATAAAAGAAAAGGAGCGTTCTTTGGTGGAATGGTGGAGCCACCTGTTGTCACCAGGTTGAATTTTGAATGTTTTTATCTTTTTGGTGGATTTGTGTTGAACCACCAGGAGTATATTAGTGGTAAAATTTCTGATGCATCTGCCATACATATTTAAGAAATGATGATATGTATGGAGTGTAGAGAAGGAGGAACGTCTCTTATGGACGGTACGTTCAAAATGTGGTCTGAATTCTGTAAGGTATGAGATGTGGCGCTGATCGTATTATGGGATTGAGTCTGAAGTTAAACACTTACTATATCTCTGAAACTAGCTTCAGATTCTATAAACTAACGAAAACATAATATTATGTAGGTGTTGAAAAGAATTATACAGCGTAAAAAAAATAATAAAAATAGTAAAAACAAAATCACGTAGAATACCTCCTGTAAATCAGCGCCACCTATTCTTCCATCGAAAATCCGATCACATTTTTTTAACACGGAGACGTTTCTCCTTCTCTACACTCCATAATGATATGACTATGGTGAATGTAGTGAATTAAACCATAACCTAAAAGTTACCTAGTTGTCAGATTTATAATTAGCAGATAGCAGGTCATGAATAAGGGCGTATATTGAACTGAGTTTTCAACAAAATCTAGGCTGGACACCAGAACTTTTGCAAGTACCAAATAATTAAAAGTTTAACTTTAATAGATAAAGATAATGTTAATTTTTTCAAATCAGTTTGGGATGGAAGTTGAATAAAAAGGTATTGCTAAATAAAAACTGTAATAAAGTGGTATGAATATTTATAAAATGTACACAGCTTCAGATGGTCTCTTTTAGTTAAAAAAAATACACTTCAGAGGTTGAAGACCAACAGAACAAACGAAATGCTTCTGACCAAATATATAATTTTACAATAGCAGATAGAGCACTTTAAGGCAAGTCTAGATCTACAAGGAAAACATTTTTTGACTGCCGGTTAAGCAGATACAGGGTGTTTTATGCATTTGGTCTGACAATTCAAAGAGCTATTGTGTGCAACGGATTGGATGTAATCGAATGAAATTTACCAGTAACATTCCTCACCTGGGACTTATCAGAATGGACTACTTGTTTTAGAAAAAGCCAGGGCCGGATTCGGTAATAATCTGCCCTACTGGTTTTTTACAAAAAAAGCACATTTTTCTATCGCATTTCTAGAAAATTATTAGCGAATTCGGAAAATTAAGAAAAATGTTTTCAGCGAATAAATTTTGATGATATTATGATTTTAAGTTTGTGAATAATTACCTATTGTTTATTAAAAGGGTTATCAGGTTTATGTGTGCATGCTTTTTCTATGTAGAATATACCCATAATCCATTCAGATTTTATCATTTTCTATATCTTTAATATTTCACAAGTACAACCCTGTGTTTTTCTTGCTAGGTGTGCTTTTTGCTATGTCTCAGAAGGGCTATTGATCTGAAGCATTTGAACAGATTCTATCAAACTCTTCCGTCATTAATGCCCGGTCAAAGTGTTAGTTGTGATGCGCTAAATTGTTTTGTGATTTTTTTGCCGAAACGGTTTAGGTGTGCCGTCAAAGTTGATTCGCTATCCTGATAACGTTTTTTCTGAGCTTTCCGAATTCGCTAATAATTTTCCAGAAATGCAATAGAAAAATATGCTTTTTTTGTAAAAACCGATGAGGGCAGATTTTTACCGAGTCCGACCTTGGATTTTTCTAAACCAAGTAGGCCTTTCTGATAAGTCCCAGGTGAAGAATGTTACTGGAAAATTTTATTCGATTACATCCAATCCGTTGCAGAGAATAGCTCTTTGAATTGTCAGACCAAATACAAACATATCTTCTTAACACATTGCTCGCGAATCATCCTGCATAATGGTTATTATAAAAGATCTTTTTGGGTCACAGTGAAGGGAGGCTACTAGAGTCTTAACGACCCACTCACAATCTAATCTAATAATAGTAATAATAAACACGACAGAAATTAGGCAATCCCCGAAACCAAAACCGAAGCGGGTGACGGTTGCACGAATAAAAAACGCACACGTACAACCATTCCCACCGATATTGCCAGTGCCGGTGGCGGGATTCAAACCCGCTGCTCAATGGAGAGATTATCTAGTCAACTTGCCATCGTGTGCTCTAGCTAACTACTACACCGAGCTGGCAATCTAATGGTAAACTTTTATAAAAGTCACTGCCCTAACTTTTCTTTTAAGTTTTGTGAACATATATTCTCTGGTATTTATTGTACCATTTTAGTAAGAATCGACGTTATTCATAAATAGTCTACACATTTCTCTAATATTTGTGGACGTTATGCAGAAATGGACAAGAAGGAAACAAAAAATCAACTGGAGTTGACGATATTCCGATCGTAATTGTTAAAGAAAATAGCGATACCTTAAACAAACCTCTTATGTTATTAGTCAACCTTTCATTAACTTCAGGTATTTTTTCAGATTATTTCAAGTACACTATTATAAAGCCGTTATACAGACCTATTTCTCTTACCCGCATCATCAAAAATACTAGAAGCAGTTGTTAAAGAACAACTTTTAGGCTATTTATAAAGTAAAAGCATCCTTCCAAATTTTCAGTATGGTTTTCACAAAAAATTGCTGCACCTCAGATGCTACTTTTGAAATTCTAGATAATATAAGTAATATAGTGGAAGACAAACAACTGCCTCTTAGAATATTCTATGATTTATCTAAGGCATTTGATTGTATGAATCATTTTATACTATTAAATAAATTGGATTACTATGGAATCAGAGGAATAGAAAACAATTGGTTTAAATCATACCTCGAAAACCGTCAAATATTAGTATAGATTTGCTTGCACATTAATACATCACTCACAAAATATTACTCCCATCCAGAGAATATTAAATATGGGGTACCCCAGGGTTCCATTCTTTTGCCAACATTATTTCTAGTATATATTATTGATCTAGTTTATAATTATTCATCAGTTAAATTTTCACTATATGCAGATGACACAAGCATTTTACTTAGCAACTCAAATATCGATAATTTAATCATAACAGCACAAATGAAAATCATCGACATATCTGACTGGTTCACATTTAATAAATTATTACTTAATCTAGAAAATACCGTCAATATGTTATTTCAACCCAACGAAAATATACCGCAAAATGCATTGATCTCAAATATAGGATACATCGAACCCGTTTGCATTACAAAATATCTGGGTCTGCATATTGATGAAAAACTGGATTGGAAACTTCACATAAATGTAATCAATAAAAAATTGTCTAATGCAGTTTTTGCCATAGGGATTATAAAAAATTGTATCGATTTTAATGCAGTTAAAACAATATACTATGCGTACCTCTATACTTTCTTGCAATGTGGGATTGAGTTTTGGGAAAATTCAACAAATGTAAACAGTATATTTTTAATTCAAAAGCATGCCATATGTACTCTATGTCGCAATTCCTTTAAATTATTACAAATTTTCACTATAACTAACCTGTACATAATCGCCTATCCTTGGCAATATTTAAAAGTAAATGTAATTTAATAATGCCGCCACAAATTCACACACACAATACGTATATAACTCCACTTTATAATTATAACGTTAGCCGAAGGGATTCTCTGTATATAGGGGTACAGATCTTTAATCATTTACCACAGCATATTCAAACAATTACAAATCTAAACATAATCAAACGTGAATTAAAAACTGTTCCTATACTCAAGCATTTTACACTTTCACGGAATTTTTTGAAACTATTTTGTAATTTTAAAATTTGAATCTTAAAATTTAATTCACACAAATCTACAAACACAATCTAATGATAATATATGCAATACGGTAGTTTAGTTAGGTAAGTTAAGTTTAGTTTCTGTACAGTTTCTCTACTGCTTGACGCGAAGCATTTTTCATGTGTGTATATCCTCATTATTACTATCTTGACCATTACCATATAAAATATGATATGTAATAGTGATAATTATTGTGTACTTATATACATGTGTTTGAGAATACAATTTTATTCTATTCTAGTGTACACTGTATTCCAAATTCGGTCCTCACCATTGGGATATTGGAATCTATAAGAGATAGAGAGTCGGTTAAATTAGCAAAGTCGTAGCAAATTTAATGTTGATTTTGAATCCGAGAAATCAAGGCTAACTACGATTGTTTCCGAATTATTTCCAGAAACTGAATTCTCATATTTTCGCATTTGCCAAAATTTCAAAAATATACCGTGGCGTACTTGCACACTTGCTAGCATCGTTGATAGCTCCTAGCATTGTTAATATTACCAAATAATCACTGTCAAACGTTGACAGTTATGTTAATTATTTTATTCCTATGTTTATGGTAGCCAGGGAAATGATTATTATTATTAATGATATTTTAATAACTACTAATTGATATTTTTGAACTAATACATTTTCGCAATTCTCCTCGAATAAACAGTTTAAATCTATTGTGTTTAATTAATTGTGGTAATCCTCACACGTACGAAGATAAAACTTTGACCGTTTAAAGACACTTTTTCATGAACGTTTTAGTAGCGCCGTTAATTTTTTTCTAGTGCTTTCACTTTTTGAGATGCGACTTACAACTTTCAATTTTGACATAAAATTCTCGTCCCCCCTGATGTATGATACTATACAGTGTGTCCCAAATTCGATGGTCATACTGGGATATCGGAAACTATAAGATATAAGGATTCGATTAAATTAGCTCTCCTTCTCCTCATGTATGACTAATGGTTTATGTTGTTAGTTGGGACACCAAAAGACGGTCTTCGTTTTCAAGTTAAGTTAACAACTTTTTACTACAGATAATATTACATCATAATACTATCAAAATCAAAAGCACTCTTCAACTTGGCACAATTGCTATCAATACCTACATTTTATTAGTCACAAGCGCACGTATTTTGCAGCTGCTCTCAAGTAAGGTATCAACTGACAACATGACCATTTAAAATGTTTTCATAAATTCTTGCAACTAAATACTATTCTTAACTGTTCTGAATCGCTAATTGTTGAAAAATGTGAAAATTTTTGTAAAAGATACTTTGAAAAAGTCATACACCATTAATTTGATATGAGCACATAAAAATTGTTTACCTGGGCTCGCAGAGCGTCCCTTTGTCGACCTTCAGTCGTGCAGTTCTCTAGCATCGGTGCGCGGTGCATTATATAAATACACAAAATGTACTTATATAATATCGTACGCCTATATTATGAATTTTTTGTGTGTTTATGTGAAATGAATATTCTATAGTCATTCTCTGATATCCCGATATATTCACCTCAGTGTCATCTGAACGATAACTTAATGAGTATCAGGTAATATTTTGAATTAGTAATTGAAACATTTGGAATATTAGGAAGTGGCTTTTCTCAAATCTACCTTGGCTTTTTATTATTTTATACTTGAATTGTCACCATTGCAAGCGCTGTGCGCTCATTTACTAAACTTAAACTTTATCAAGAATTATTTACAATCAACAATGGATCAAAATAGGTTATCCCCCCTGGCTTTACTATCCATTGAATCGTCACCAGTATCTAATGGATTTAACTAATATCGACACTAATATAGTTAACAATTTTACTAATGAAAAAACACGCAAAACAATATTTTGATGTAATTATTACCTTCTAGTTTTGCTGCCATTTTAATTTACGATAACATATTTATACGTATACCTATTTTTTTTTTGAATATATTTTTGTTTATAAAAAGGTTATTACTTATTATTTTTTTTATGTCAGACACAATATTAGAATTAGATTTTATTTATTTGTTCTTAGGTATGAAAGAAAATATACGTCTTCGTTTTTCTTATTTTTATTATTTACTTTACTACCTTTACTTTCGGGGGGAGGGGCTCAGCGAATATTTTGCACCAGGGCCCCGTCAACCCTTATTACGAATGAGAATTTTATGTATATTCTAAATCTGTAAAAATCCAATGTAGCGCTGATAATAAAATTGAAAGTCCGTATCTAAAAAACTGAACACTTAAAAAACTAACAACATATTAAAAGTTCACGAAAAGTACCTTTAGAAAGTTAAAGTATTGTCCTCGTACGATTAATTGTTTTTAGGATATTTGGCAGCGAAAATACATAATTTCAGTTTCTTTGAAATAACTCGGAAACGATCGCAGTTAGGTGATTCTTCGACGGATCAAAATCAGCAACTACAACTATGCTAATTTGACCTACTCTCTATCTTTTATAGTTTAAAATATACCAATGCTGAAAATCGAATTTGGAGCACACTGTATATAGCTGTCTAACAAAAATTATTAAGATAGAAAAATTATAATTGGAAGACCAATAATTTTATATTTAATACTATTTTCGCTGTTCACTTAGGGTAAAGTAAATCTAAAATATCTATTAAGGTAAATCCATTAATATATAAATATGTTTTTTATATCGCAAATTAATTATTATCAATTAGTGAGGGAAGCAAAATGAAAATCGTGTTATAATCATACAAGTCGTTTAGCGTATTTCTAGGACAGAAATATGATTCCTCGAATCCGATATACCTATATAGTATTTTAAATGTAATGAAAAGTGACTTGCTCTAATTCAAAGAATGTAATCTTGTATATACCAACATGTTTTGCATTTTATGCATATAGGTACATTTATTTCATACTTTTCTATTATTTTATGTGTTTACTTTATTAGCAACTTGTACGAATAAGTCAATATATTTGAAAACTACCACTGATCAGAACTTCTTCACCGTAATAAAACACGATGTGTGGTGGTTTGTAATAAAAGTAATTTTTGACGTTTCAAAATAGTCACATTGTTGGAATGTCATTAATATTTTTCTTAGACGTTTCAAATTTTAAGAAGTGTCAATCAAAATTAAAATTTTATGGTGTTTCCAAAATGTTTAAAAAATTTTGATTTATAGCTTTATTTAAACATTTGAACACAATATTATAATGGGTTTGTATAACAGATCTGATTTATAATCTCTCATAATGAATAAATTATTTTGTAAAGTTAGAAATAGAATGTTGGGGCCCGGTAGACCCCGTTCCAAGGGAGCGATTTTTCTCAACAATGAACTCAATCTCTTCCTTGACCTCTAGAATGTGTGTACCAAATTTGAAAGCTTTATCTCAAAAACTATAGCTGCTATCGTGACTACACAGACACACACACGCACACACGCACCCACGCATGCATGCACGCACGCGCCCACACACACACACACGCACGCACGCACACACATTTCTGTCTGAAATTTTGTGTACTGTGATAATTTGTCGAGATTCGTCTAGAATTGCAATAAAAAATTTTTCACGAATACATAACTTCCTCACTTTGAGGGGTGAGGAAGAATAATTATAAAATTAAATAATAATTATGCATTGACTAATATTTTAAATTGTGGATTACAAAGTTAAAATTTTGTTTCCAAAACTTGTATGGGACTGTGTGAATGCCCTGAAAGATCTAGGAAGTCAAAATAAATTGACCATGGTGTGGATACCAGGACACGAGGGACTTATGGGAAACGAAAAGGCGGATGAACTGGCCAGAGAAGGCTCATCCACGACTCTAATGGAATGGAAACCCTTTTGTGGCATGGCCAAGCCAGGCATACGAGCATACATTAAGGAATGGATGTAAAATAAATCTCTGAAATGGTGGAGGGGCTTCCCACAACAGAGACAGACCAAAAACTTCATTAAAGAAAGATCGTCTAAATTTACGAAAGACCTACTATGTTAAAATAGGAAGGCAGTTAGGATAATAGTAGGTCTTTTAATCGGACACTGTCGGCTCAATAGACATATGAGTGATGGGTCTGGTAGAGGATGCAATATGCAGATTCGGCCAAGAGGAAGAGGAATCCTCAGTTCATGTGTTGTCTACCAAGAGTGTACAGTTACACTAAGAACCTCTTATCAAGGCTGTGGAGTCTGATACAAAAGACAAGGCTGGATAAGGAGCTCTAAGGAAATGAATACGAGCTCCACAATAGATCCACAAGTGGTTGCGGTGGTCAAGGACAATCAACAATTATACGCCAATTTGTAGTAATTAATGGATTATAAATTGTTATGACGGTTGATGTGAAAATGCAGTGAACATTTTTTATGTTACGTTTTAATATATTACCCACATTTAATTCTTAGTAATTTTGTGCCATTCATAAGTTATGAAGATATTAATAATTGCATTAAAGGAAATTAAATATAATAACACTGAAGTCCTGTTGATTCTCACTATTTTTATTATGTGTAAAATAATATTTTCAAGAACTAGGTATTTTGTTTTTCGACATCGTAATAATGACACTCTTTTATATCGTAATAATTATTTATTTGTGGCATCCTATAATTTCTCCTCACATCTTCTTTAGGTATGCCACGATATAACTTATTCAAAATGTTTGCGATTAAATTCTGCGCCAAAAAAAGTAATCAGAGGTTGGTTATTTGAAAAAAAATGTTTTTGCCTATTCAGAAAATATCTCACAACTAGAAAAATATTAACCTGGAAATAAAACTGTCAAATATAAAATATTTTAGATTATAAAGATAGATTTTTTTTGTATAGGCCATTTTTATATTTCTGGTAATCAAATTATTTGTTCAGCTGCATTTTAAGTTTCTATTCACTGCGGCCCATTGGATAATTTTTTAAACCAAAAAGTTTAGCTGCTCTTACTTCAATTTTTATTTACATTCAGAAATAATAATCTATTTGCTGAAAAACATATATAACGTTTTTCTTTATTTGGAATTAGTTTTTATAAAATAATTTTACTGCGCTGCGATTTCATACGAGTAGTGAATATTATCCAACTGGATTCTAAATCCATAAGTATGCCATTTTAGTATGTGGAAGGGGAAACCTCAACGAGGAGTTTTTACATTATATTAAGTACTACAAGTAATGCAACCCCATGCTTAGGCATCTAAACTGATATTGATTTGTCAAGAGATTTCAGTATATTTGTAACATCACAACTTAGTTCAATGTCTAGATGCCTAAGCATAGTAGAATGGAAGATATTAATGTAGCAGATCATTTGGTAGAAGAGGATAATATTGACGTAGTTTTCCACGAAACAACAAAGTACCATATACTGCATTCGACGCGCGTTTCTCCAACCAAATTGGTATCATCTGGAGGTGATTAAAACTGGGAGAAGAGGACGTCGAAAGCATTTTCTTGGTACAAACCGAGGTTCCGATTTGCTATGAATACTAGTTCAATCAGAAATACTATATTGGTTCTTACGACATTTTAACAACCACTGGATCCAAACTTAAGGAATTTTCATATATTTCATAATAGATTCGTTGATATACCACTATCTATCAAACTAATTAGATATATTTTCAGGAAAATATCAATTTAATAAATTAAACTCAATAGTAACAATAACTTAGGAATAATGTCAGTATGAGAATCATTGTATACAACTTTGTGATACAAGTTTTTCATTCTAGACAGTGTCGGTTTTGTTATCTAAAACTTGTTAAATTTTCCCTTGTGTTAAAGAGTTTAAAGGCTTATGAAAGATAAATAAATATTGCAGTATTTTATCATGTAAACGTATATTTATTTTTCACAATATTTAAGAGTATTTAATTTCATTGTGTAATGAATAAATTTACAACTGGGAAAGTTGTCATTTTATCATAACGGTGGAACCGAATACAAGCAACTGTCTAAATGAAAAGCTTTCTCAAAAATATGACTCTAGTCTATTAAACAAAAAGCAGGCACGTAGGTGATGTTATTCAACTCTGACATTTTCTAGTAAGTTGTAAAATAGTTAAACCGGTAAGGTTTTTATCTAGATGGCGAACTTCACAATAGATATTTTGTTCCACAAACAAAGTTGAGCCATAAATGCGGAAAACTAATGTCTGGTTAAAGTTAAAAGTTAGTTTTCGGCGAGTATGTGGGCGAAGTGGGGTGAAATCGAAGGCATCGCGACGGCGACGCCGGCATCGGGTCAGTCAGTGTGCCGACTCTTATCGACCCAGCAGGTCATTACCGGTCGGTAAAAGAAGTTCGACCACGCGACTTCGGACAAATGAGGCCTCCATAGACACATGTACGAGAAGAAAAGGTAGGAAATTGAGCTATTGTAAATTTTTATATACGAATTTAAGAAACATGAAAATCTCATTTCCTAGTTAAAAAATTTTTGAGAAAACAGTTTCTCGTTACGTTAATATTACTTGTGTTTCTAGGTGTAAAAATACATTATAACAAATTTATTTTAATTCCATTTATGGACTTGCTGTAGTAACAACAAAAGAGGACAAGTTACAACATGCAAAAAGTCATATTGTCTTTAGTTATGATCAAGAATACAATAAATAAATGTACACTATCTAGATATTTAACAAACAACAAATTATTTATAGCAAAAAAAGGTGAGGGCATGGAGTAACATATCCATCAAACTCTGCAAAATAATTAATTTACATATCACATATTATTAACTGGAGAAAGCATTTATTTAATTGAATGGTGGTACTTTGTGATAATCAATCATAAAACACTTTACTGTTTTTTCATCACTGTTTTTTATTGTGACTAAACGTTACTGCAGTTTCGACACTTAACGTGCCATTTTCAAGCGTTTCATAACAAGTGAATGAAGGACACAAAAGAATTTTTTCAGTTTTATACCTATAAAGTTGACCGGATAATCTAAGTATTTAAAATGCAAATGAGATCACGGAAATTTTACAAATTCAATTCAGATTATACAAGGTTTATACTCTAGGGTTACAGGATATCTAAGAATTTAACAATAATAACTAGGTACTTAAACATTATTAACAAAAATTTTTCAGGTAATGGAAATTTTATAACTTAAATACATCAAAGAGAGGTGTATGATATAGATCCAACTTGTCGTTAAGAAGTTTATTAGGTTCACTGTGATTATATTTGATTATTTCTAAAGACTAACATATTTAATTTAAAGCTTTTTTCTTGTGTATGTAAAATATTTAGATTCTCTAATTTTGGAAAAGTGTGACTAGATTCTAAAAAATGATTTGAAAACGTTGAATCAGTTTTATTAAGTTTAAAAGAACGTAAGTGTTGATTATACCTAATTTTAAATGTACGACCAGTTTAACCTAAATAAGACGCACTACAATCCAGGCATATTAATTTAAAAACTCCAGATTTCTCCAGATTAACAGATTTATCCTTTGAATTAAACAAAAGGTGTGATAGATTGGACTCTGATTTAAAACTAACTTTAATATTATGTTGTCTATCATAGAATTATAGGCTGCTAGTTTATGAGATTTAGGTGGTATCTGTGAATGTCGGTTTTCTGTAAATATTAAATATAGTTTCGTTATTGTTCCGCGTTAAAGTTAGGTCTAAGAAATTGATTTTTTTATCTTTTTCTATCTCTAATGTAAATTTAATATTGGGGTGAATACTATTTATGAAGTTTAAAAAGGTATCTATTTGCATCAATATACCTGTAAAACAGGCCAACACATCGTCTACGTATCTGTACCAAAATTTGATTTTTTTTTGTTAGATAGGATGACATTATTTTTTCTTCTAAATGAGATATAAAAAAAATCTATTAACAGGGGGCTCAATGGAAATCCCATTGCCAGGTCCATATTCTGAATGAAATATTTATTATTATATTGGCAATAATTTTGACTAAGACATAAATCAAATGCTAACACTAATTCATCTTTTACTAAAAAAATGTATATGATTTGTCTAAAATGTCTATATTCATGTATACTGACTCAGTGGAGTAGTTGGCTAGAGCACGCAATGGCAAGTGTGATTAGATAATATCTCCATCGTCCTGTGGGTTCGATTTCTGCCACCGGCTCTGGCATTGTCAGTGGAAATGTTTGTGTCCGCGTTTTTTTCTAAGCGTAACCCTTGCCCCTGCAGCTTCGGCTTTGGATTGTGGGGTTGTCTAATTTCTGTGGTGTTTATGTTATGTTATGTTATGTATTTTTTTTGAGGAATCTGATTTTGAAAGGAAAAAAACAATTGAACATCAAATAAAAAAAGTTATGGCCGAAAAACTAAAAAATACAAAAATTGACGGTAAAGATCGAGTCAGCCCACTAGATACACGACTAGTGGTATGCGTAGTCTACAGTTGCCCATCTGATTATGAAGTCTGAACGAAAGCGTCAGGGCGTTTTCTGGGGGAGGAGCATAGTTATTCTAAATATTCAAAATTAAAATTAAAAATTCAAATCAGATGCTCTAAAAGCTCCTTCTTGAGCAAGGTAATATCCTAACCTACTGAAAAAGATCCTTCTGACATTCGCGCTGCATCACCTCATACTTCGTGTTGGCAACACAGCAACTGTAAACTGTGTGCATACCGCTAGTAATGTATCTAACGGGTTGGCTCGATCTGTATATTAATGCATAAATGGGCATATGCCATTCAACAGATTATAAATGAATCAGTCATTTGAGAAACACTACATGCCCAGGAAAGTTATTTTGAGTAATATGCAAAAAAACCGTTTTTTATGGCAAACAATTGAAAATTTCTAAACTGCCACTGTACCGCCAAAATAATAATGCATAAATGTGATAGAATTATGACGTGATTTTAAAATTTCTCTTTCAATTTTCAAAAAAAAAAAAAATAATCATAACAATTTTCGTGCCGACTTGGGGACGTGTGAGGTTTATCAAATACTTCGATAAATCTCGCAAATTTGTTTATTCTGACAATTTTTTTAGTACTCTTCGGTACTCTGTCTTCGACATAAGCCACTTGTTCAGGAAAAGATTGTATGGGTGTGTATGTGGAAACTTTAAATTCGTGTATCACTAAACCGTCAATGAAATCACTGGCAACCACGTAACCTTCTTCTTGTTCTGTGTGGGTAAAATGCATAGACGTTTATATATTGAGGGATACCTTATTTTCCTTTGCAACGCCTCTACCATAAGATGCAACCGATAGACAAAGTTTTTTGGGAAATCTTGGCCACCAACTTTTTAAATCTTTTATTATGCTATTGTTTTGATCCAGGTATACAGAAAAATTTCTTTTAGAGCTTGAAGTTATGAACAATGTGACGTATTCTTTGAGCGTGAACATTCTGCTATTTTTTTGTTAATGTTTCGTTCTACAACCGCAAAGTCTCGATCACAAAGCATTTATGAATGGCCTCTGATTGGAAAATATTGATTTACTGTAGCAAAACATCCAAGATCTACCAGAGTTCTACACATTTTGGTGACATGTGTTTTTTATTTTGGCCACCATATCCATCCGAAAAAATGTGAAAATATTGACATTCTCTTAGGATTTCGCCTTCTATATAATCCAATACGAAGGAACCTACTTCATAAGGCCCTTTTTTGCCCATTCCTCGTGGTAGATATAGAAGAAACTCTTTCTGGTTTTCAAATCATGTACATTAAAAACGTTCACTGTTTGATGCAAATAAAATGTATCTTGAACTGGTATGTCTGGAGGTGCAAGGTTTTGCATGTAATCAATGCAAATAGTACCTACTCTTGCATCCGATTGACAGAGCTTTTGTACAGATTTCATTCTTGAATATTTTTTTTTGCTTTGCTTTTATAAACTATCTTTCCTGTCACAGCATCTCACATCATTCAGACATGTACAGCAGTATCCACGTGAGATCTTCTGAATGATAAACTAAACTTTTCGTGAAAAATTTTTCAATAAAAAACTCTACTTCCGGATACATTTTCTTGAACAATTAGTGCATATTTTTAATATCTAATTTATCACTTCCAGTATGTTTCACTTCTCTTGGAGACCCCTGTACTTTTTTATTTCTGGCTGAATTCAGTTCAAAATTTTATCAGCTGTACAGCTCATTAAGACGACTTTATTTATAAATCAATGTCGTCCGCACCCAAAACACCGGCCTACTGCGATAAAAAGAAACACCCAATTTTTTTCAGAAATCATAGTAGGCTTAGAGATAGACAATAATTTTGTTAATAAAAGTTGTTCAGAATCACAAATATGCTTCTCTGTAAAATTTTGTGAAAATTGGAAAATAAAGAAAAAACAAAATTCTGTTTCACTTCCCATGGAGACACTCTTGTGTATTTTTTATTTCTGGCAGAATTCATTTCAAAACTTTATCAGCTGTACAGCTCATTAAGATGACTCTATTTAACACTTGAATGTCATCCGCATCCAAAACACCGGCCTACTGCGATGAAAGGAAATTCCCAAATCATAGTATGCTGAGAAATCGACAAAAATTTTGTTAACAAAAGTTTGGTGAAAATCGAAATATTATAAAAAAAAAATTGTTTCACTTCTCATGAAAATATCTCTGTGTTTCTTCTTTTTATTTTCGGCTGCATTTATTGTTTTATTAGCTCTACAATTTTAAGACAACTTTATCCAACAACCCATAACGAACCTACAAAAGAACAATCTACAATAAACAAACCTTTCCCGACATATGAAAGTCTTGCGCAATTATTGTTTAATTTATTTATCTAATAAAAGCTAAAAAATCAGGCTACATTATAAATCCAGAAAGACTACTTTATACTGTTACACATCAATTTAAATAAACAATTAAATATAACAATTTTCTTTTCTTTATATCTTCGTTGTTCTTGAGGAATACCTTCCATTTCGCCCTTTCCACTTCTAAGATAAATCTAGCCACTTTTTTGCCTTAAATGGTAAGAGTGCCTTGGAATTAACTGTCAGTTTGTAGTGTCTTATTTATTCGCTTAGTATAATTCGCTTAGTTGGATTTAGTTATTTGCTCATAATGGATAGAATACTTTTAACTACTGCTGAAAAAGCAGAAATAATACGAATGATTTGTGACAATGTACGATCCTCAAGAGAAGCACCACGAGAATTTATTTTAAGATATCCTCTTAGACTACCAATGGTACCGTATCAAAAATATGTAATATGTTTAAATCAGCTAATTGGTAATGTGCTTAAACCGAGAGTACACCGTAATCGACGGCACGAAGAGGATGATATTATATTAGTGACATTTAACGCCAGTCCCACGACAAGTCTCAAAATAATGGCTCATAATCCACATTTGTACGTCTCAAAAATTTGAAGGTGTTGAAAACGTCATAAATTACAAGCTTTTAAACCAAAATTTGTACATACTTACCTTGAAAGAAGGTGATAAAGTGAGAAGATTAGAATATTGTTTATGGATGCAAGGTAATTATCTAAATAATAGAGACTAATTGAAGAAAATTAGTTTTACAGATGAAGCAACTTTCACTACCAATGGTGTAGTGTCATCTTAAAACTGTAGAAAATGGGCAGTTGAAAATCCTGACTGGATAATAAATTGTAAGAAACAGTATTCCCAGAAGATAAGTGTGTGGTGCGGAATCTTTAATGAAGCAATAATAGGACCATTTTTCTTTTTGCAAAATTTAAATACACTAAATTTTCTACAATTTTTAAATAATGATCTCAGGAATACAATTGCAAATATTCCGTTAGAAGATTTATATTTTCAACAAGATGGGGCACCAATTCATAATTCCAGAATAGTAAGGTCGTCGATGGATGAACATTTTCCCCAGAGATGGATAGGCCGAAATAGTCCTATAATACATTGGCCACCCAGATCTCCTGACTTAAATCCTATAAATTTTTATTTTTGGGATCACAAAATATCGTATAGAAGCAGACCTCAAAATATAGAACAGCTTTGTGAGAGGATAAGGTAAGCATGCATAGAAGTTAGAGCTGAAGAACTACAAAAAGTTGTAATAAATAACAGGAAGCAGATTGAAAAATATATCAGACTTGAGGATGGGTTAGTAGAAATTGGCGCAGACTTAGGTCTAATATAATATTTAGATTAAGTTTAATATTTATTTAATAAATAATTTACATTTTCATGTTTTTACATCCGTCTTTTTTCAAGTCAGTATTAGACCCTTGGAAGCGGAACCCCGTTTTATTGCTGTATTTTTTTGTATATTTAATTGGTTTCTTTATCTTTTTGTTTTTATTTATTTTGCAAGTTCTCTTATGGCTTGCTGCATGGCTAAAAGCGCAAAGTCAAGAAATATTGACATATTATTCTTTTATTAATTAATTTTAAAAAATCATCAATAACTGTGCACGAATTTCATGTGTTGAAAAAAATCCTGAATTCAGCCAGAAATAAAAAAGATACAGGCGTGTCTCCATGAGAAGTGAAACATGTTTTTTTATTTTCCAATTTTCACCAAATTTTACAGAGAAGCATATTTCGTGATTCTGAACAACTTTTTTTAAAAGAATTTTGTCTATTTCTAAGCCTACTATGATTTTTGAAAAAATTGGGAATTTCCTTTTATCGCAGCAGGCGGGTGTTTTGGATGCAGACGACATTCATGTGTTAAATAAAGTCGTCTTAATGAGCTGTACAGCTGATAAAATTTTGAACTGAATTTAGCTAGAAATAAAAATAATACAGGGATGTCTCCACGAGAAGTGAAACATACTGTATATAATGGAAATCATGGCCAGTGTAATGGGCGTCTTCACTGGGAATGAACCAATGTGTTATTCTACAAGTATTACTGCTGCCCCGGGTTTTTAGTTTGCAGGAATCATTTTGTCCCTTTTGTCTTTGGGGGATTCTCCTAAGGAAAGCAAGTTAGATAAACGACGAACTATATCTGAGGTAATTCCATGTATACTTATGCATGTAGTTTTACAAACGTCGACTTTACCAGAACTTGATGAAACGTAATATTTATAAGCATTACTTTTGGGTTTTGCACGATCCTGGTGCACTCTGGGCCGTTTTCAATTGGCTTAGACTCAATCAACGCTTACAGATACGCATCTTGCTCATTTTTTGTATCAAATTCATAAAACTTTCTAAATATTTCATTGCGGTCACCCTCTGGAATTTTTATAAAACACTGAGCCTTGCATCTAAAAGAAAGGATCTATCAAATAGAAGCTAAGTATAAATTATCGGCATGGATCTCCTATCCGAGTGTTTAGTATATTTCCTTTATAATTTCGATATATGCTTTCCTGAACCCGCGCTTTCTTTATCACTTCACACTTATAAGTGACCTGTTTAAACACTTTCTTTCTTTTAATTTGAATATTATTTATAGCCACTTTTTCATCGGTGGAAGACATTTTAATAACTAACTGAACTGAAACACACACGATAACACTCTGTGCAATCTCAATATCATGCCATAATATAAATTGTTTATTTGAGAAAGTCCACTTGTCCAGGACATGTGAGATTTTTTAATTACACGCAATTTTCAACACATAGCCACTATTGCCTGTTATCCTGGACATGTGTGATTTCTCATGAGAACATGCAGCTACAAGTAGAAGGTTGATTTTCATTGAAAACTCCATTTCCCAAAAATGTGGACATGTGGGGTTTCTCAAACAACCGATTTAAATACGTATCACATAAATTTTTTACGTCCAAGTTAACTGAAAATTACTTCAACTTTTTTATTTTAAGAGACACATGTATATTCAGATTATTTTAAACGAAATTTGTTTCCGAATTCAGCAATTATATAATATGTAAATACTATCTTTCATGTTTAATACGATATTGAGGTTTAAATTTAAAATAACACCAACATATCTTTTAAAACAAAGTCGTCCATCAAAACAAAATAAAGACACTCAAATAATTTTTTATCTAAAAAAAAAATTCTACTTGTGCTATATATGCTAGGAGAGATTATTGCAGATAGCCAACTCAAACGAAGATACCCAAGAACTTAAATTTTGTGATGTATATTATTCTGTGTTTTTAATTAGTAGGAAAAAATGTCTTATTCAGTAATAATTATAAGAAAAAATGGAAATGTATTTTATTTATTCAATTAAGGCCAATAACGACATATGAACATTCAGGCCAATGCTATTACAGCTGCTTATATTGCTTTACGTGACTCCTAAATAATATTTCGTAGAGTCAGAGACTCCATGTCTAACGCCTCTAAATATAAAATAAAAGAGAATTATATTATTTGGCACATTAGATGCCAAAATGAATTAATATTTTTATTAGAAATAATATGTGTGGTCTGGATTACTAAAATTATTAAAGAGGGAGAAAGAGTTCATTTAAATTTTAAGTTTTGTCGTCAAATTCCCCAAAAATTAACATTGTTACGTGACAGAGATTCATCTGAACTTATTGGTAGATAGGGAGCTACCAGGGAAGCGATTTTATGTTCGACTCTAATTTCCATGTTCAATATGGAATGATCGTAATTATCAAAGACTTAATCATTATTCTTAATTGTTGTATATAATAGCATTACATATTTTTACTGGAAGTTTCAGATATCAATTTTTATTATAATTAGCCAACGTTTTGTCACGTTCTATTTAAAACCAAAAATAACACAGATACACAAAAAAAAGTTCATTGCCACGAATCAAAATACATGGATCTAGTGAATTCGAACGCTGAATTCGAATCCGTAGTTAAAGAAAAAGATTTATCGTGTCAGTTTTTTTTTTTTTGGTCAAAAATATCCCTTGAAATGGGGTAAAACTATAGTAATACTGTAATGACCAAAATACATGGATCTAGTGTATTTCTCGACGCTGAATTCGAATCCGTAGTTATGATGTTAGCTTTTTTTTTTGGCTTAAAAACATTCCTTGAAATGGAGTAAAACTATAGTAATAAGGTAATGACTCTTAATGAAGTGTGAGAAATGGTACATATTTTATAGTCTAGAGAAGAGAATATGCATTCAAACCATAGCAAGCTATTTCTATTACTTAAACCAAAATCCCCCGTTATGGGGAGTGAAAAGTACCCCTGAAACTCAAATAACGCACGTGAGTAAACATGTACAAAGTACAAATTATTGTAGCTTTTAAGACAAAATATCTGAATCTGATGTGACAACCAGACATTACTCTTAAACGGCTGAGACTTATCCCTATAGGGTGTAAAAACCACCCCACTTACGAAGGTATCTCATAAGTTTTAATAACGACGAAAAAAAGTTCAGGTTTTTGTAGTTTTAGGCAGAGTGAATAAATATGGAGTGGATTCGTTTGAACTACCGATATATGAATATAAACTACCTTTAGAGAGTGGTAGGAACTAGTGCTGGTCACTGAAAACGGTTTTCTGGGTAACCGGTTAATCGGTTTTGGAATATTGGCAGTTTTACACAAAATCGAAAACCTGTTAATAAGTTACTTGTGGAACCGGTTAATCGGATAACCGGTTATTTGGATAACCGAACATTCGAATAACTGATTATCAGGATAATCGGTTATTCAAATAACCAGTTTTTCGAATAACCGACCATTTGAATAATCAACTATTATGCGTTTCTCGGGCTGGGCTAGGGCATTAACTAATCCGAATGGCATGCGGGTGAAGCGAAAGGTGCCAAATGCGGTTATGAAGCAGGGTTTGTTGTGATCTTCCTCGCGAATTCGGATCTGATAGTAGCCGGCCTTGAGATCAATGGTGGATATGCAGACGACTTGTCCCGTGGAGTGTTGCAGTTCATCGAGGCGGGGAAGAGGGTAGTGGTCCGGTTCACCGCGTTGAAGCGACGGTAGTTGATGCACAGTGGGTGATGACCAGGCGCTCTCGCATTCTTCAATGATTCTATTGCCGAGCAATTCCGTGACCTCAGCTTATTGCACTTCTCTTCGTCGGGAGGTCATCTGATATGGGCGAGTGCTGATTGGGGCCATGTCGATTCTGTGTTCGGCCTGGCTCGTCGGTGGCCTATGGGCGGCAAATAGGGATTCTCTGTTCAAGGAGGAGCTGGTTGAGCTAGTCATGCAGGACCCGGGCCAGCGCGATGCCTTCATCGTCTCGTAGGTGAATGTCCAGTGTGCGAACGATGTCCAGCCGATTGCCGGATCCGGGTCTTCCAGGTAATCGATGATGGCCTGCTCGGCGTCAGCAAGTATTTAGATGGAGCGGGAGAAAAGGTGGTCCTGGAGTCGCTGGGCGGCTGTTGGGGCTTCAACTGGTTCCATAGGTGCCTCGAGAGGGTTGGGGCCACATTGTTAGAAGGCCTCCGGCTCAGGGTGAACCAGCATAGTGTGCTCTGGGGTTGCCGGTAAAGGACTTATCAACGGAGGCACAGACCAATAGTACGCAATGGCGGAGTGCTGGGGTTCGTCGTAGAAGTGTCATGTCCGTAGCTTGAAATTGAGGACCAATCCAGCAGTGATAAGAAAATCGATCCCGAGGAGCGTCTGGCGTTCGGGGTCTCGAGCAGGAGCAAGAAGGAACGTTAAGGTCTCGCAGCTTCACCGTGGTGTTGACGATCTGGACAGTCCTAACAGAGGAGTATCCATCCGCCAGGGTCACTTCCATATCTCGGATGATGACGGTATACTTCATGTCTAGAAGTTGACGTGCTAACAAGGAACTGGCTAGGCAATTTCTGGCTCCAGTGTCCAAGAAGGCACTTCCCGGGAGTTCCCTAATGGTGATTTTCACTGCCGGACGGCAGTACTCCGTGGTACTAAGGAATGAGAAGCTGGCATTGGGGCGGCTAGGGGAGCTGCAAGTTGGGCAGTTCCTGCGTCTAACTTCGGACCTCTGGCATCCATAGCATCATATCTGCGAGCGCTCGGGATTGGCGCCGGCAGCTGTCCCTGGAGCAGCGGCGTCCGTTCTGGCCTGGGCGGCGGTCCTCTTGCGCATACGAAAACGTCATATCCCACGTTCACGCAGAACATGCATCGTGGTTTAAATATTCCTTTACTTGTACTGGCATCTTCAGAGTGTTCATTCCTTCTAGGTGCCCGAATCTCTTTGTCAGCGATTCTGGCATCAATGTCGCCAGCTCTAACCAGGAGCTCAGGGAATGTCTGCACGCTGTCCCTGGGCATACGATTGCGTAAACGGGGCTTGAGCAATCCATAGACCATGTCCAGTTGGATGCTTTCCATGGGCGGCGGGCTGAGCTGGACCAACAGCGCCCTCTTTTGGGCAACAAAACTGCCGGAAGGGATGTGCGTCTCTTGGTGGGAGCTGAACACACTGATGTAGACCTGGTACGCTGGTGGTCTTGGGGCAAATTTCTCCCTGATCATGCGCATGGCGTCCGCCCATGTTGTAGCGCACACCAGGTGTGCGCAGGCCGTTCAAGTAGTAGGGACAGCCCGTGCACGATAATATCGTCGGTGATCCCCTCACTGGTTTTGAAAATGTCCGCACTGTTCAGAAAATCTTCGACAGCCTCCACGGATTATTGGCCACGAAACCGTGCAGGGTAGTGTGTAAACTGCTTGGCCGACGCCACTGGTGGAGCTGGGGGTTGAAGTTTCCGGATTGGCTCTTCTAATACGTTGATTGGCACGGCCATGGCAGCTTGACTTCGGGTCCTCGTCTTACGGGTGTTGGCAGAAAATTACCACAAATTCTCTTCGATTTAGGGTCTCTCGTTCGTGGCACGCGCCGCGACACAAGTACACGCACGAGCAACTGAGAACGACGACAATGACGAACAAGATTCTGATCGCTATTGCTAACATACCACTATACTTCGAACTCCTCTCGTTGGTCGCCAATTGTGACACCGCTCGGGGGTGGTGTCGTGGAGGAGGGTTCGAAGCTCGAAGAAAATTAGAGACATGGGTAATATAGATTTATTAAGGTAACAGAGAATACAGAGATAGACATAGGTATATGTATATATGCGTAGACTCACTCACTTGCACGTTCCACGCTTGCGGTGGGTATAACTATAGACCAATGGTGACGGCAATATCTGATCCCACTATTGCGCGTGTTGCAGATATAAGGTCCCACTGTCCACACTCAGGACGCGTGCGTCGATGTGTCCAAGGTACCACTAATTATCTTTGTAGCGTGCGGCGGCACTACTTCACGAAAGTCGCGACCCACGCTCCTACAGTCCACAACCACGACGCGTGAAGAGGCAGTAAGGCAATAGTGAGTCCCACACTACAACGATACAACTAGGATGCAGGGGTGGCAGCGGGAACGGTGCAACCGTAAATAGATATACACGTATTCCAGGGACGACTGTTCCTAATGATCCAATCCCCAAGGATGCAAAGAAGACAGTCCAACCAAGATGCCAGGTGGTAAGTAGTGAGATTCGGAAGAGAACTGAACTATTCTGTTCAGACGGGGTGGCCGTGACGTCAGGGACCGGGATACCTGCTCAGTGTGGCGTAGGCGTATGGTCTATACTGAAAGTCATCGGTGGCTCCCCGCACGGGGTTAGTATGAAGCGTTTTAGTACTACCTGGATGGTTTGTTACAGACTTGTTACACTAGGATTTTCTGTGAGTTACTTCGGTGACATGAGAGGCGGTTAAGAAAATATTAATATTTTTTAAGTTAATGAATTTAATTTATGTCCGTATTCATCATAGGTAAGGTATCGTACATCATGCAATTATATAAACTCGATCAAGTTGATAATTCTGAATTGTCAACTTTGCTCCAGTTTCACGTACCTAGAATTGGTTCCAGATATTCTTCTACCTTTAGGTGTGATATTCCTTGTACAAACCAACACAAAAATTCTCCGTTATTTAGCATGCGCAGATTGTTTAAAGAAGTGCAATACTCTGCTGATATTTTTTGTGATCACTTACATGTATTTTTGTGTACTTGCCCATGGGGCAAGGGAGAGTATAGCCAATAAGCCGTCAGCTTCCTGCTAAACCATATCCTAGGAATATAATATCTCTCGCAATGAGTATTTAGTAAACAAAGGACGATATCAAGAACAAACATATTACCTACCCAATTGTACTAACACCAACTAGTAATGAATAGTCGTAGTAGACCAGTTCTTCAATATAGTAATCTATATTAGGGAATAATGAAATAGTGTAGTTTCTATCATCTTCGTGTATTACATAGTAGTTAATATCATTCACTAACCCATTATCGAGGAATTCTATTGTCCTTAATAAAAATAAAACTTTAAATTTTATTCACATTTTTTTCAAAAACTTGGATTTCTCTTCATTCGTCTGACCATTGTGATTTCGTTAAAATAAACAATGATACCACACCAAGATCGACTGGCTCTTTCAAGCAAACCCTGTACTTGATAATAATAATTATGCCTACGTTTTAATTACTTTCTCACCCCTGAAAGTAAGGAAGTTATGTATTCGTGAAAAACATTTTGAAAATTTTTATTGCATTTCTGGACGAATCTCGACGAACTATGACGATACACAAAATTTCAGACAGAAAAAATTTTCTGTCTGTGTATCTGTGTTCGCGATAGCAGCTACAGTTTTTGAGATAAAGTTTTCAAATTTGGTCCACACATTCTAGAGCTCAAGGAAGAGATTGAGTTCGTTGATTAGTAAAATTAGTCTAAAAAAATATTAGTGACATTCCACCTTGTGACTTTTTTTGAAACGTCAAAATATGACTTTTTTTGAAACGTCAAAATATGACCTTTTTGAAACGTCAAAATACGATTTTTTTGAAACATCAAAAAATGTGACTTTTTGAAACGTCAAAAAATGTGACTTTTTTTGAAACGTCAAAAATTACTTTTATTATAAACTCCACCACACGTCGAGTTTTATTACGTTGAGGAAGTTCTCATCCCCAAGTAATTGGCAGCGGTTTTTTTTTATTTAGATCGAGATACTCAAGTTTAATTTACTTTCACTTCCTCACCCATCAAAGTGAGGAAGTGTATTCGTGAAAAAAATTTTGAAAATTTGTATTGCATTTCTAGACGAATCTCGACGAATTATGACGATACACAAAATTTCAGACAGAAAATATTATCTGTCTATGTATCTGTGTGTCTGTGTTTGCGATAGCAGCTACAGTTTTTGAGACGAAGCTTTCAAATTTGGCACACACATTCTAGAGGTCCAGGAAGAGATTGAGTTCGTTCATGACCAAAATCGGTGTAAAAAATATTAGTGACATTCCATCAATGTGACTTTCTTGAAACGCCAAAATGTGACTTTTTTTGAAACGTCAAAGTGACTTTTGTAAAACGTCAAAAGTGATTTTTTTATATTTACTTGGAAATATCTTCAAATATTTCGTAATCGTTACAAGTTTGGTGCTACTGCTCATAGCGAATAACGAATTTACTTTTTTCTCAATAGTTCGATAATTATCATGTTCTGTTTAGTCGCAGTACTTTTTGCTTTACAAATTTGACCGAAATTAGTAATATATTTACGCCTTTTGTCAAGCTGGATGCAGTCATTTTGGTTTATAGTTACCTCTTTTTGTCCTCAGTTTTTCCTTATTTTTTTTTTGATAAATTATAAAAACTTCATGCAATTTTTTTCTTACAACTCTTGATGTTTTTTAGTTTTTAAATCTTTTGACCCATCGAATCCGCGATATTTGTGAGACAAAATTTTCAAAAAAAACACGCCGTTTTAAGAACTATCTAGCAGAGATTCGTATTTCTAATGGATCAATTATTTTTACCGATCACATTAAACCGAATCGGCAGTCTCGTCGAGTTGTCATTCAGCACAACATAGTTGTCCCCCTCAATAAATGAAGGTAAAATGTTTTCAATGAGCCGTTTCTTAAAAAAAGAAGCCTTAATCGATTAGGGTTTCTCCTGCCAAGACTTCTGGGAATTTTTTCCTTTCATTTTAGTTAGTTTCGTCAAGGCATTTTTTAGGAATATTTAACATATATTCCTTGTAGAGGCCTAGAACATTTTTATGAGATTTTCGTAAAAATCTAATGCATTTTACATTTGTTCTTTATTTAAAATGTTATTTTTCAAATTCTCCACATAAGCATTTCTATGTCAAATAACGTTTCATCTCTGATCATAAGAAGTCTTCACCCTTTCATTGCATTATATTCTTATCTATTTTTCTAGTAAGTAATGAATATTATTATTATTACTATGTGCCCTAAGTAAATAATGGATGATTGCCTTATTAATATGACTTTCCAACCAGGGAAATGATTTATTTATTGTTCTTTGGTTCAATAACAGTCTTCAGGGAGATGAAGTTACATATTTGAAAACTAATATGATTATACTCTTCAATAATTATAATGAGTAGAAATGTGAAAGGATAACTATTTAGAAGCAAAGATTAGTCGTTAATATACCGCTGACAAAATTTATATTGTTGATAATTATTATTTATTAAATATGATTTGAACGAAACAACTACTTAGCGGGCAAATACCCCGACCTGCATTGGATTACACCTTCTAATTATGATAGATCGACAGTCAATATTTTATTATGCCATAACCTATGGCAAACTGAGGAGAACAAATAAGTTCGAAACCGGTCTAAGTCTGGCTAAGAATTGACAAATGATATTGGCCATCGATCTATCACGATTTGAAGGTGTAATCCAATGCAGGTCGGGGTATTTGCCCATTGAGTAGTTGTTTCGTTCAAATCATATTTAATAACAGTAGTTTAGTCCACCTGGGCTAGAGATCGCCGCTCTCGGTACTTGCTTCGCAAGTCACTATCCGCCACAGAGACATCTATGATCTCTGTCGAATAGTAGCATTTAGACCATACGAGAAGTTTCATACCTCTCACCGCTACTCAATTTACCTTAGTTAGTATATGACTAGCAGGTTGGTCACTATCATTTGTCTGTTCCATAACCTATGGCATACTGAGGAGAACAAATAAGTTCGAAACCGGTCTATGTCTGGTTAGAAATTGACAAATGATATTGGCTATCGATCTATCATGATTTGAAGGTGTAATCCAATGCAGGTCGGGGTAATTTGCCTGCTGAGTAGTTGTTTCGTTCAAATCATATTTAATAACAGTAGTTTAGTCCACCTGAGCTGGAGGTCGCCGCTCTCGGTGTTTGCTTCGCAAGTCGCTATCCGCCACAGAGACATCTATGATGTCTGTCGGATAGTAGCATTTAGACCATACGAGAAGTTTCATACCTCTCACCACTACTCAATTATTATTTTGTGATGAACTGTACCGTAAAACAGGCATTTTAATGTCATGTTTGTCGATTTTTCAAGTAAATAATGTTGAATATCTTTTCCATACATTTGCATGTAATATTTTTGAAATACATAATATATGGCCCGCAACTATAACAATCTCTCTGTGTTATGTAATCTTTAGACACTGATGTCAATTGATCGTGTTGGATGGGATAATTATTTTTGCGTGTTTTGTTTACAATATATATTGTTTTACATTTTTTTAAGATTTAATTTTACTCTATTCATAATGGATGGCATATGTATTGGACCTAAATAATAAATGTTTTTTTGTAATTACTAAATACTATGTTTTATTAAGAATGGAAATGCTATTTTATCAAAACTAATTGTAAAATTTTTAATAAAATCTACAACAAATGTTGTTTGTTTTGATAATTGTTGAAACATTTATCGGAATTATTTGGTACCTCTTTCCAAATGCGGCATTTAATAAACAGAGGAAGGTATCGATAAAAAACTAAACCCAAGTTGTACCAGATATTAATGAATAGTCGCAGTACATCAATTCTTTCCTATAATAATCTATATTAGGAAATAATGAAATAGTGTAGTTTCTATCATTTTCGTGTTTTACATAGTAGTTATTATCATTCACTAATTCATTATCGAGGAATTTTGTTGTCCTTAAGGTAACCCACTTTTAATCTATCTCTACAATATTGACAATGGGCATAACTAAAGCTGATAAATAATAATAAAAATAAAACTTTTAATTTTATTAATATGTTTTTTAAAAAACATGGATTTCCCTCAATTCGTTTTATTCAGATTGAAATACTCAAGTATATTGGCCAAAATATTTATAATTTACCATGCAGCAGCATTTAATTTCGATAATCTCATCATCGCTAATAAGTCCATCCGAACAACCCCCCTAAAAATGGGAAATTTGTATTAACAAAAAATATCTTCAAATATTGTGTAATCGCTACAGGTTCTTGCTCGTGCCCGTAGCAAATAATTGGTATATTTACTGTTTTTCACTGGTTAGATCATTTATCGTGTTCTGGTTAGTTGCAGTAGTTTTCGATTTGCACATTTTATCAAAATTAGAAGCAGTAAAACGCTTACGGCTTTCGTCAAAGCGGATGCAGTCATTTTGGTTTTTAGTTACTTCTCTTAACTTTATATGTTTTCCATGTCTGTTTCGGTAGATTTCAAAAACTTCGTGCAGTTGTCAACTATTGATGTATTTTAGGTTTTAAAACTTTTGGCTTCTGACTCATCGCATCCGCGATACTTGTGCGACAAAATTTGCATAAAAATGCGCCGGTACAAGAACTATCTAGTATTCGTATTTGTGATGAATTTTCACACCTATTACATTGAATTCAATCGGTAGTTGTCTTTCAGTGAAATTTAAATAGTTTTCCTCATCAATAAATTAAGTTAGAATATTTTCAGTGGGGTGTTTATTTTAAAGAAGTCTTAACTGATTTGTGTTTTTCCTGCCAAGAATTATTTTCGTAAGCAGAGTATTTCGGTTTCATTTTAGTTAGTTTCGTCAATACTTTTTAAGGTATATTTAACACACATTCCTCGTAGAGGGCTTGAACATGTTAACGAAATTTTCGTAAAAGTCTGGTGCATTTTAGTTTTGTCTTTAATTTAAAATGTAAAGGTAAAAAAGAAAAAAAATCAAGCACACAAATTTAAATACCACTGTTAAGAACTATCAATTGCTTTCTGTCTATACTGTTTCTCTGCGGTCACTTGGGAGCGTTTCGATTGGTAACCTGGTTCGATCTAGCATAGGATAACCGCCGACAACCGAGGGCCACGCACTAAGGGTATTATTGCAAATGTTATTTTTCAAGTTCCCAAAATAGTTCTCCACATAAGCATTGCTATACCGAATTACGTTTATATCTCTGATCAGAAACAGACTTCACCTTTTCATTATATTCTATTCTTGTCTATTTTTCTAGTATGTAATAGACATTTTTTCTTATTACGATGTGCCCTAAGTAGATGAGGGATGATTGTCTTCTTCATGTGACCTTCCAATCACTGGAGGGAAATGATTTATGTATTGTTAATTTTATCTAAAAAACCGGCGATGGCCAGGGAGGAATCTCTTTTTCTTTTTTTTGGAAATGATTTGTTTATTGTTCTATGATTCTATGTCCTCAACGAAATGTTTGTTTAAAATGTTTTCATAAAATGTTTTCTTAATCGCATCTCAAGTCACCGAAACAACTTCCAGAAAATCTTAGAATTCTGTATTGAGGAAAGAGAGACGAGGTCCTAGAGTTTATTGTGGAGTCCGAACCACATCTAGGGCATCAAAAGTTCTCTCCCATCTTAATCCGAAACAAATTACAAATAAAATTTCTAACTTGCTCCGGCACGGATTCGAACCATCGAATTCGATACCGAGTAAATAGCAATAAGCGCTTTACCCCTTCGGCTACCATGAAGATAGATATTAGAGAAATGACATGATTATACTGTTCTGTAAAGATAATGATTAGAAATGCGAAAGGATTACTTTTTAGAAGTAAAGATTTGTCCTGAATATACCGCTGGCAAAATTTATATTGTCGATCGTTTTTTAGTGATGAACTGTAGTGTAAAACAGGCATCTTTATTTCATGTCTGCCGATTTTTCGAGTAAAAAATGTTGAATATCTTACAGTTGCATGTCATAGTAATATGTAAAATTTGGTAGTCTCTTCGAAAAAATACATTATAACAGTTTTTTTTGTTTTATGTAATCTTTAGACATTGCTGTCAACTGATTATGTTGGATGGGATATTTATTTTTGCATGGATTGTTTACAATATCAAGGATATTTTTTAAGAAATAATTTTACTCATTTCATAATGGGTGGTATACCTATTGAACCAAGAAAAATAAACGCTTTTTTTTTTTTAAGTGCAATTATAAATTGTAATGATTATTGTTTATTAAGAATTGCAATGGTATTTGATCAGAACTAGTTATAACATTTATAATAAAATCACCAATAAATGTTATTTGCTGTGATAACATAATTGTTGAAACTTCTATCAGAATTATTTGGTACATATTTCCAATTGCGGCATTTAAAGAACAAAGGACAATATCGACAAAAAACTTATTACCGAAGTTGTACGAATTAATGACGAATAGTCGCAGCATATGAGTTCTTTCATATAGTAATCTATATTAGAGAATAATTGTGTAGTTTCTATCATTTTCGTGTTTTACATAGTAGTTACTGTCATTCACTAATCCATTATCAAGGAATTTTATTGTCCTTATGTTGACTCGTTTTCGAGTCCCACCATCGTTAATAAGTTCATCAGGAGAACTCCCTAAAATCATACATTTTTATGAAAAAGTCCTACTTTTTATATTTACTTTGACACATCTTCAAATATTTCATAATCGTTACTTGTTCGTGCTAACGTTCATTAGGGAATATCTGATATATTTACTTTCTTTCCAATGGGTAAATCATTTATTATGTTCCGTTTAGTCGCAGCCCTTTTAACTTTGCAAATTTTGCCGAAATTAGAAGCACTAATACGCTTACGCGTTTCGTCAAGCAAGATGCAGTCATTTTGTTTTCTAGTTAGTTCTCTTAACTTTATATTTTTTTCAATGTTTGTTTCAACAGATTTTGAAAGCTTCGTGCAATTTTCTGTCAACTCTTGATGTTTCTTAATGTTTAAAACTCTTGGCTTCTGGTTTATCGCATCCGCGATATTTGAGAGAAAATCTGGTTCTGTTTTTTATTTACAATGTTATTTTAGAAGTTTTCAAAATGGTTCTCCACATAAGCATTGCTGTAACGAATAACGTTTATATCTCTGATCATAACATCGATTCAAAGAGAGCAGTAGTATGTTTACTTCTCTGGACTCTGTCTAGAAGAGAAATGTTCTTGAATCCCGTCGCAAACATGATATTAGCAACTGTAGTGGAAAAATGTTTGTATAATGGACTGATTTTATATAGGCTGCCGCTTTTCATCATTTCTACTAGCATTCAAGAATAATTGATATTTCTTCATTTTGCGTTTAACAAATATTTCTAAACACCCATTTAATCATTTCGTTATATGAACATGGTTTAAGCAAATTAAGAGAATTAGTAAATCATCGTTCAATTTGGGACATATTGTTATACTGAATGCATTGCGCAATTAATTGTTTTTTTTTGTTCTCTTTTTTTACATCGCTGTATTTTCTAGCTATATCCTTAGAGATTATTTTCATAAAATGTGCATAGTATAAATATACTGCTACTAAAGAATCTGGCATTTCTAATGTTCCGCTAATAATTCTGTTTCATAGCGAGTTAAAGTATTTGGGTATCGGATGAATATTGTGGTGATGCTAAAAATAGTAACGACGGCAGCTCATTTATTACGATAATCACAAATGTCCTGAAGTCAATAAATATTCTAAAAATAATTTTTGAACAATGAGTACCGGATACCCCTTCTAAAAATTAAAGTATCATTTTCGTTTCGCTGGGGGAATTACTGCCGAGTACAAGTAAACTCTTTTGCAGTTTTCAATAGGTTCTCTTATAAGTGTAGTAGCATCGAGAAATAAAATGGGGAGTTTTGCCAGCATATTTGTTTTTCTAAAACTTTTAACTGTTCTTAGATATGCACTATTTTAACACTAAATATACATATTTCTTTTATATATTCATCGTGCTTCTGATGCATTTTTATTAAACCCAAAATATCCTGCTTATCCCTGTTCGATTTTATATTCTGCAAATTCCCCGAATGTACAATTTTCTTATTTGCTCTAGCAACGTTTTGCCTGTGTAATTAGATTGCCTACGGTTTTCTGTGGCAATAATTCCATGACCTATATATTATTAAATTTCTATTCATTATCGTTATTTTAGATTTTCTACTTTTATTATGGCTGTGTATGCAGATACCATATATTTTTATTAATTTGTTTATCAAATTTATTATTCGACGTACCCTTTCTCAAAAGGTATGTTGATGACATAGTTACAGCCGTGCCAAAAGACAAGTGTGAAGAATTATTAAGTGTGTTTAATGGCTTTCATCCAAAAATACAGTTCACCATTAAAATAGAAAACAACCGTAAAATACATGTTTTGAACACAGAGATAATAAAATATGACAATAGTGTACACATTATGGATTGGTACCACAAAACTACATTTTCTGAAAGGGTTCTTAATTTTCATTCTGAACATACTCTCAAACATAAAATTAATATTATTAATAACCTAAAATATAGTGCTGAAAAACTATCGGACGTAAGGTTCCATGAAAAACCTAAAGAATTGATAGACATTCCTACACAAAAAATAATTAGCCATCAAGTTTAGTTTCAAAAATTCTTAACAATAACAAACAGAACAATACTAATAATCAAAACCAAGAAAATAACAAACAATAACACAAAATTCCTTTTATAAGAAACCTTTCAGAGAAACTTAATAGAACTCTATCAAGAAATGGTTCAGTCATTACATACAAAAGTGAAAACACTATTGGACATTTTTTTTTTACTAAATTAAAAGATAAAGCACCAGAAGATCTAGAGTCTAATGTTGTATATGAGATTCCATGCTCATAGTGTAATGGTGTATACATAGGCACTACAGAAAGATATTTTAAAAAACGAATATCTGAGCATATTATGGCCGACTGTAAAATTTTCCATGCAAAAAAAATCCATACTCAGTTAGTTGAGCATTGTATTCAAAAGGGCCACACATTTGCATTTAATGATGCCAAAATAATAGCCAAAAATAACAACTACAGAAAGAGAATGTTTAACGAAATGATCTGTATAAAAAATAACCTCAACAGTATAAACGAAAGGACAGATATAGAAAATCTTAACAGCGCTTACTTTAACATTACTGACCACCTAAAAAGTACTTTTAAATACAATAAAAAACTAATAATCTATAAAAAAAAATTAAAAAAGATAATATAATAGGATCATACATTAGTGCTATTTCAATCGCAAAATGTAGCAATTATATTTTCTGTTCAATAGACATTTTATAAAAAAAAGTTACGTACCCAGTAAATATTTTGATAAAATGACACATTTTAATTCAACTGTAAGTTTTTATATTTACATACTATATTCTCTAATTTTATATTTTTTTTATCACTCTGTGTTTTCTATATTTTTACATTTTCCAAGTTTGAGAAAAAAAATTATTTTTGAAAGTACTTACTTTCTTTTATATCTATTTTTAATGTAAAATAATATACATATAACAAAATCATATTATTTATATTATTGTTTGTACGTTTTTAGTGTCCTGAATAATCTAATAAATTTAGCGAAACGTCGACAAGTTAAAAAAAGAAAAATTTTGTTTAATTTTTATGATACCTTAACTCACCTAAAACATACCCTTTATATACAATATGTCCCACTTTTCATGGAGCCAGAAATTTTGGTGGTGAATATATACCTGTAAAGTGAGTGTATAGATGTAACCACAATTGATTATAGTCAGAGGCGTCCGTCCTATTCTAGGATGGAAAAAGGGGTCGATTTTTCAAAACCGTATTAGCGATTATTTTAGAAAAAAACTAATAAGATATTCTTAATCAGCACCTTTAGAAACCCCCTTGTACAAGATTACGTCGTTGTGGATTCAAAGGTATTTGAGATATGGACCGTCAATAAAACAATTTTTTCAACTTAAAATAATTTTCACTGCAAAACGAATTCTCAAATGAAAAAAGTATGTTGTTTATTTTTTGTTTAGAATAATGTATTGTACAAAGTATGAAATGATTTTACAACAAAATAATTATTTATTTAATAAGGCAAAAATTCTAATTTGTACATACCTACCATTTTTCAAATAATCCTCAATAATAATAATAATAATAATTTTGTTGTAAAATCATTTCATACTAGTACAATACATTATTTTGAACAAGAAATAAAGCATACATTTTTTTCATTTAAGAATCCGTTTTACAGATAAAAATTGTTTTACGTTGAAAGAATTGTTTTTTTGACGGCTCATATCTCAAACACCTTTGAACCCACAACGATGTAATCTTGTACAAAGGGATTTCTAAAGGTGCTGATTAAGAATATCTTACTAGTTTTTTCTAAAATAATCGCTAACACTTTTTTTAAAAAAAATCGACCCCCTTTTCTATCCTAGAATTGGACGCCTCTGACTATAATCAAATGTGGTTACGTCTAAACACTCACTTTATAGGTATATATTCACCACCAAAATTACAAAATATTCGGATATCAGATGAGCAAGTGGCTCCATGAAAAGTGGGACACATTGTATGTAGTTAATAATTTTCCGCCCCTCGGGAGATATGCAAGTCAATATCGCACTAGCTTTCGGATAGGATAGGTAATATTATTATTGACTAGCCGCCGCTGCTTTAATGCATACTGAATTTATCCAGAAACGTTCTTTGATATTTTGATAAAACATTTTGTTCAGCAAAGAAAAATAGAGGAAAAAAACTCAAGCTAAAAATAAAATTTATTTTTTTATTTGTGTGTATGAATACTCTTTTAAGTTGCGGTACTCCATTGATAACAAGTTTACTAGATGTTCGGTATCATTAAGTTATATAGGTAAACACAATTTCTGCACATTGTAAAATAATAAAGTTTTCGAGGCCAACCAACCTTATCTGTCATTTTATCGACTGTAAATAATGCGTAAAAGATCTTATTGCTCAAAAGCTAGAAGTAAACCGAGAGCTAAAATATATTTTTAAAAGGGACCTCGTAGATTTTAGCGACAGGAAAGGATTTAAAACTGATACCTACAATTAAGTATAACCTGTTTAGTTCCTTATTACATAGTAAATATTTACCTCTGACAGTATGTGTTATGAATACCCTTGAACTCGAAATAAATAAATAATTTCAACTTTAAAATATTAATTGATACTAAAATTATTATAAATGATTTCTACATAATACACTATGATAAAAAATGTACGACAATAATTTGCACGATTAAATCAATATTGGACTAAAGGAGCGACAACAAATGGCAAGTTATTTAAGAATGTCTTGATCTCTCTAAATCTGTGTGATACATTGAATCTCTTTCTGATGTAAATATGAAGTTACAAGTATTTTGGATAATCGTACGTAGTAGCGGTGTGCGTAAACTATCTGACATAGACATGTATTGGAAATAAGTTGGAAGACTGACCACGGTGGTATTTACACCTATATTATTTTAAAAGTGTTCGAGGTATTCGACATTTTATGGATGGACATTTTTCTGCTAGAGAACAGCTCACATCGCGTATAGAGGAAACAAATTTGTTGCAGAACCTTACTGATGTATCGCTTAGCTGTTAGAGTCCTTACAATGAATACAACCCTTAAGATAGAGTTATCATAATCCATGGAGTATTGGCTGCATGTTTATCTAATGTAAGCTAAATATTACGTATTATTCCTCGATTATGCCTCATTTATGATATCATGTCTTCTAAAGCAAAACTAAAATTTATCAATGAATACAATAATTACTGAACTCAGTTACAGGTTCCAATGATACCATTGTTGGTAGTTACCATTACAAATATTATGTAACTCTTAGAGTCCTTGCAATGAATACAAGTAACGGTCTACTCATAATATAGAGTTACCATAATCCATAGAGTATTGGCTGCATGTTTATCTAATGTAAGCTAAAGATTACGTATTATTCCTCAATTAGGCCTCATTTACGATATCATGTCCTCTAAAGCAAAACTAAAATTTATCAATGAATACAGTAATTATTGAACAGTTCAAACCTTACAAAAATATTAATTTGTACAGGGTTAGTTCGATTTACAATGAAAAAAAAATTCAAAACTGGTTTTATATGTTTTTTATGTATATTCCAGATATGCTAATAGTTTCGCAGTCGAATGATATACATACAGGGTACATAAAAAAGTACAATTATTTTAAATGGAACACCCTGTATATTTGATGACAAATTTGGATTCTTTATATTAATCTAGAAACAAATATATACATATTGTATAATTGGTTTACTAATTTTTGTGATATTCCTCAAAAAACTATAAAAATTTTATGCTGGCAGCAAGAATAATAATATTTAAAGTAGCCTGCGGAAAAAAATGAAAGTAAAGTTAAATGTTATTATTTCTGCACATTTATGTTTAGTTAAGCGTGCTATTAAAAGAGAATTTGATTAGTTCTTTAGCCCGATGTATTATTCCGTTGAAAAAAGTCGCATTATCGTGGAAATTTATATATTTTGTCATAAAAATATGGCAGAATCTAGAAGGGAATTCATTAGAAGATTTTCGTATGAACACCACCTACAATAATTACTATGAAGCCAATTTATAACAAATTTGTTGCTGATAATTACATGGATAATTCTAGAAGGAGAAAAAATATGACAGTTTTAAGGGAACAGCGTGACTTAGAAGTCCTGCTCTATGGTGTCTGTAACCAAAGAATAAAACATTTGTCAATCAACTGTAATGAAGATTATGAAAAAAATATAATTACAAGCCATACCGCGTGCTCCCTGTGCAATATTTGAGCAAAGATGACTTTCGAAACAGAGGATTATTCTGTGAAAAAAAATTATTAACAAAATTAATGGAAACGAAAATTTTTTAAAGAATATTTTTTGTACAGATGAGTCATCTTTCTCTACATCTGGTATACTTAATAGAAGAGATACACCATTGGGTAAAGTAACCTAAGTGAAAAGGCGAGGGCATAGAACTGTGTACTGTTGGTGTTGATTTATAAATCTAAGATTATTGGTCTCATATTTATTTGTGAACAATTAACAGGTCAGACTTACTTGAATATTCTATAAACTAAAGTTGAAGACCATTTGAATTAGTTGCCACTATTAGATAAATTAAGATGGTGCCACTTCCCATAATAATCGAGAGGTAACAGATTTCTTAAAATAATAAATATCGCCTCTGGATAGGGAAAAAATGGTCCCGTTTGCTGGCCCGCACGGAGTCCAGATTTGAATCCTTTCGATTTTTTGGGAAACGCTCAAAGAAAATATTTACAGTGAATCCACGGAAAATATTGAACAATTAAATAAAAGTGAAATTGAGGAGAACGTAAATTTGCTAAATTTGGATGTAGCACTTTTCCAAAAAAATTGTTCGAACTTTATAAGACGTTGTTTAAAATGCATCGAGGTTAACGATGGTTGTGTTGAAAATGTTATGTAATTTATTTTAATAATTAATATATTTTGATTTGTCTGTTGAACCACTTCTATTAATTGATAATGGACTCTATTAGTTGTTGTGACGTAACATAATTATTCAATCTCCACTGTCATGATACCTCATCCGTTTATAGTAATTAATTATATTAATAATAAAAGTTTCTGCAATACGTTGTAATTGCATATATTTTTAATATGCTTTCTGCATGATAAATGGTAAATAGAAAGATCTTAAATTTTCTTTACCAACGAGAAATAAAATAAAATTCTAGCGCTGTGTCCAACCCGCGAAAATGTCGCCTTTATGAAATTTGCATTAAGTGTCAAGTTCCAGTGTGATGTGTAGGCAACCGGTGTGTCATGACGGTAATACGTAGAATGCATAATTATGTGGCGTCACGATAAAAGAGTCTATTATGTGATAAGGTTATCACAAAAATATGAGATAAAATACCGCTTGTTCAAATGTGTCCACAATCAACTATTCAGTAATTGAAATTACACAAAAACTAGTAAACCAATTATGAATATTGTATATATATATATATATATATATATATATATATATATATATATATATATATATATATATATATATATATATATATATATATATATATATATATATATATATATATATATATATATATATATATATATATATATATATATATATATATATATATATATATATATATATATATATATATATATATATATATGTATATATATATTCTAATGAATTCCTTTTAGATTCTGCTATTACTTTTATACGAAATATATAAATTTCCACGATAATGCGTCTTTTTTCAACGGAATAATACATCGGGCTAAAGAACTAATCAAATTCTCTTTTAATAGCACGCTTAACTAAACATAAATGTGCAGAAATAATAACATTTAACTTTACTTTCATTTTTTCCGCAGCCTACTTTAAATATTATTATTCTTGCTGCCAGCATAAAATTTTTATAGTTTTTGAGGAATATCACAAAATTAGTAAAACCAATTATACAATATGTATATATTTGCTACTAGATTAATATAAAGAATCCAAATTTGTCATCAAATATACAGGGTGATCCATTTAAAATAATTGTACTTTTTTATGTACCCTGTATGTATATCATACGACTGCAAAACTATTAGCATACCTGGAATATACAGAAAAAACATATAAAACCAGTTTTCAATTTTTTTCATTGTAAATAGAACTAACCCTGTACAATTTAATATTTTTGTAAGGTTTGAACTGTTTAATAATTATTGTATTCATTGATAAATTTTAGTATTTCTTTAGAGGACATGATATCGTTATTGAGGAATAATACGTAATCTTTAGCTTACATTAGATAAATGCAGCCAATACTCTAGGTTATAACTCTATATTATGAGTAGTGTTATTTTCATTGCAAGGACTCTTAAGAGTTACATAATATTTATTATGTAACTATCAACAGGTGTCATTGGACGTAAGAGTTCGTATTATTGTTTCTTGATAATTTTATTTTTTTAGAAATATATATATATATATATATATATTTTTTTTTTTTTTTTTTTTTTTTTTTTTTTTTTTCCTTTGTTACCGTGCTTTATTTAAGTTTTGAATGTATTATTAGCGTCTTTTTAAGTACAAATTTTTCCCTCTTTCGGATGTCTACTCTGTATTTTAATGACCCGTATATTTTTTCCTTTTTCGTCTCGTTCTCTTTTCAACCATGTATCGGAACTGGCATTTGTTTTTAAAAGACGTTAATTCAATTTTAGTTTGTTAAGTCTAGGTCCCTACATGACCTTGGCGATATTGATGCGTAGTGTGCCGTGATATCGAAAGACCTCGGCTGCAACTTTGTGCCTCATATTTTTTTGGGAATAACCAGTAGCTGAACAGACTAATAAGATCTAACTTATTTAAAAAAATATCTTTAAACAACCCACGATATCTTAAAAATCAAGATAGGAACCCCATTTTTTCACTTCACCTAATTAAAAAATACTTATTTATCTTTTATTTTTGTCCAATAAAATTGCTGTGCCTATCATATTTTGCTTTCTTCATTAAAATTAGTATCGAATGTTATTGCATAGTAATGAATATTGTACTGCAACAAAAATATTTAGTAAGTAGGCGGTAGAAACAAAATAAAAGTAGGTAAAACGATTTTTTTTAATAAATAAGAAACATCAGTAAAACACATTTGAATAAAATTGATGAAAAACCATTACACTATGTAATACATTTTTTTACAACGAATGAATGAAATTAAAGTAAAATATTTACTGAAGTACTACATACAAAAAACATTTTTTTACTACAGATGTTCAAAATGTTGTCCGTTATTATCTCTGCACAATCGTGTTTTTGTGACGGTAGCCCTAAGTACGTTATCTAACTGTAATTCAGTAATCCCATCGATGCTCTTCTGACTCTCATTTCCATGTCTTCTCCGTTTGTTGGTGGAGTCCTACAAACATTTTCCTTGAGGTGGCCCCATACAAAAAAATCAAGCGGTGTAAGGTCTGGTGACCTTGCAGGCCATCGAACGGGCCCATTTGTTCCCATCCAGTTTTCTCCAAACCTTTCATTTAAATAATTCACCACAACTCTGCTGTTATGTGGTGGAGCCCCATCCTGTTGAAAAATTATTGGGTTAACATTAGGTGGCAGTTCTTCAAAAAAATCTTGTATCTGGTTTTGCAAAAATCCCAAATATCTTTCTCCATTTAATGGACCATCAAAAATTATTGGTCCAATAATTCTTCTGCCAATTACTCCTAACCATACATTAAAACTAAATCGCTCCTGATATGCACTTTCTCTCATATTTCTGGGATTTTCTTGTGCCCAATAACGAGTGTTGTTACGATTGAATAATCCCAAATTAGTGAACCTGGACTCGTCGGAAAATAAAATTTGTTCATGAAAATTATTATCCAAATTGTGTCTGTTCAGAAACCAATTCCAATAGCTCAATCTTCTTTGAAAATCATTTTCGTATAAATGCTGGTGTATTTGGTACTTGTATGATTTAAATTTATATTTTTTCAAAATACGTCGAGCTGATTCCCGATTTACACCGATTTGGTCCTCAATCTGTCTTATCGAAATCGTGGGATCTACCTTGACAATTGCAAGTACATTGATTTCCGAGTCTTCATCGATAATGAAATTATTTTCCGGTACTTCTGGTTCACTTCTGAATTGCCGTTCAACTCTTACAAAATAGTTGTTTGGTGGATGAATTCTTTCGGGAAATCTTTCTTCATATAAGACAGCAGCCTGCCTGCTATTTTTTTTACATTTGCCATACATTAGTAGCATATCTACTTTTTCATTTCGTGAATACATGGCAAAATAGAGTTAAAAACGTGATAACTTAGGTATAATTTAATGAAAAATACTTAAATTGCTGCCAAGTAAACAATTCTTAATTGTCAAATCAAAATGACGCATCGTTTTACCTTCTTTTGTTTCCACCGCCTGCTTACCAAATATTTTTGTTGCAGTACAATATTCATTTCTACGCAATAACATTCAATACTAATTTTAATGAAGAAAGCAAAATATGATAGGCACAGCAATTGTATTGGACAAAAATAAAAGATAAATAAGTATTTTTTAACTAGGTGAAGTAAAAAAATGGGGTTCCTATCTTGATTTTTAAGATATCGTGGGTTGTTTAAAGATATTTTTTAAATAAGTTAGATTTTATTAGTCTGTTCAGCTACTGGTTATTCCCAAAAAAATATGAGGCACAAAGTTGCATGCCAGAGGTCTTTCGATATCACGGAACACTACGCATCAATATCTGCCAAGATTCATATCAGGGCCACCTAGACTTAACAAACTAAAATTGATATTAACTGTCATTTTAAAAACAAATGCCATATTCCGATACATGGTTGAAGAGAGAATCTAGGGACGAATCAGATAGGTAAAAAAATATACAGGGTGCCATTTAAAGAAAAAGGACAATCACACATTATATAAGTGTACCAGATTTCAAAATAATATCTTTTTAAATAAACATGCTACGGGGTGTTACATGTCTCCTGTGTCACCCGGTATATATATATATATATATATATGTATATATATATATATATATATATATATATGTATATATATATATATATATATATATATATATATATATATATATATATATATATATATATATATATATATATGTATATATATGTATATATATATATATATATATATATATATATATATATATATATATATATATATATATATATATATATATATATATATATATATATATATATATATATGCAATTGTGTTCTTCGGATTTTGGTTCTTTAATGATAGATTTGAAAAAAAATCTAAATTGTTTATTTATTCATAAACACATTTCACAAACGTTTCGGTGGCTGTTTTCCACCTTTTTTCAAGGACTCAAATATAAAACAATTTAAAATTTTCTACAATTTTCGATTATCAATTAAGTGTCTTACTTTAAACGAAATACAGTACACTACACTACACTACAAGACCAATCCACATATAAAGTTTTAAAAAAGAGACCCAACCAACCAACTACAGGAAAAAAATGAAATAATAAACAAATGTCTCACACACCATAGCAAAAAAAGTTAAAGATACACAACGCCTTACCCCCTAAAATTTACGGACTCCCCAAATTACATAAACCTGATATTCCCCTTAGACCAATTGTATTATGCATACAATCCCTAGCAAAAAACCTCTCAGATTACCTAAAATGTAGCATATTCAACCAATATATAAAAACAAACATTACATCAAAGATTCATGGCCGTTTAAAAACAAAATTAAAAACATAACAGTACCGAAAGACTATCTACTTGTATCCTTAGATGTTGTTTCGCTATATACAAATATTCCATTAAATTTAGCCAAAGGCATAGTAGAGAAAAAAATGGAAAGAGATTGAACCCCACACGATATTATCCCTAAAAGAGTTCCTAGAAGGTTTAGAGTACGCCCTCACATCAACGTATTTCCAATATAAAGATAAGTTTTACCAACAAATAGAGGGATGTGCTATGGGAGCCTCAATATCAAGTGTAATTGCACAACTTGTACTTGAGGACCTAGAAAGTATAATAATTCCAAAAATAAACTGCGAAATTCCATTCTTTTACAGATATATTGACGATTGTGTAACACTCATACCACACGACAAAATAAATTACATTCATGACTTATTTAACTCATACCATAATAAACTACAATTCACGATGGAAATAGAAAATGACAATAGACTGAACTTAGTAGATCTAACTCTAATAAAGACAAATAATACAATTTGCACACAATGGTTTACCAAAAGCACATGGTCAGAAAGATACATAATTTTCATGTCAAATCATCCTACATCAAAAAAAAAAGTGTAGATATAGGAATTGCCGATCGAGCCATCACCCTTTCAGATCCTGAATACAGACAAGAGGCAATTAAAAAATCCAAAACAGCCCTCATAAAAAACAAATAGTATAACAGTTTCATTAATACAATCTTTAAAAAATGAATAAATTTTACAACAAAAATACACAAACTACAACAAATAATTCCGAACATACTTACGTATCCATCCCGTTCACAAAAGGACTGTCAGAAGAAATAGAAAAAAAATAAAAAACATGACAAACATTAGCCATAAAGGACATTACTTGTTAAAATCTAATTTAAGTAAACTCATGAGTAAAACACCTACTCCAAAAAAAACCACGTAGTTTATGAAATATCATGTGAAAACTGTGATAAAGTATACATAGGCCAAACTTCCTAACATCTAGAAAAAAGAATCCAATCTCATAAATATGATAAAATTAATAAAACATCAATCACGAAACATACACAGACAACAAAACACAAATTCGTCTTCGACAAAATAAAAATGTTAGTACAGAAAACCACACTAAAAAAAAGAGAAATCTTAGAGATACTTTAAATAAAAAAAAACCCAAAAACTATAAATGACCAAACAGTCACACAAAATTTTAACAAAATGTACAATAACGTACTCGAAATAAATCAAACAAAATAGTAGCTGCCCTTACAAAAAAATTAGAAATACACCACTTCCACAACAAGCTAAGTCAACGGATCGTTAAAACACTTAAAATGTAGGTAAAAAACACATGTTACAGGCATTGGGAATTTTACAAATTATAAGCCACTCCAGTTCAAGATTTTAGTTCAAACTTAGTTGTAAACACAAAAACATCATCGGTTAGTGTAAACCAGTAAAAAGTGATGTGCTCGCTATACGCACAAATTATTAATTAATTAAAATTATTGTTAAACTATAAAGTGCCACATCGGATTATTCTTTCGTTTAAGGTAAGATAATTAAATAATAATAAAAAATTGTAGAAAATTTTAAATTGCTTTATATTTTAGTCCTCATATTGAACAAGGTGAAAAATACCCACCGAAACGTTTGTGAAATGTGTTTATGAATAAATAAACAATTTAGATTTTTTTTTCAAATCTATCATTAAAGAAACAAAATCCCAAGAACACAATTGCAATAAAAAATATAAATAAGGTTCAAGAAGTCAAAAAGAAAAACAACTTTCTTTCAAACTATATATACATATATAGGGTGGGCTAATAGTGTCTGGACGGAAGATAGCTCATTTATTAGAGATGATAGAAAAAAACTTTTTATACAAAAACTGTTCAGTTGTCAATACTCCAAATCTCAAAAATATTTTGACTTATACAAGGTGTTCTGTTTAAGTTGGGCAGCAACCAACTTTGTTAAGTTAAATGGGACACCCTATATATTAGTGTATATTTTATTAGAGAACATCAAGAGCTTTCTAATTAACTATCATAACATGTATTTCTTTTCATTAGTTTAAAAGATATTTGAAATTTTGTCGAAATTTTAACAGATGAACACCTTTATGATACACGTTGTATATTTTTAATTTGTAACAATTTTGAACTTCTTATTGCGGCAATTGATTAACCTTGGAAAGAGCTCTCAAATCATGTATCCGAATTTGTGATTTTGTCTACAGGATGTTCATAATTATATGACGAACTTGAAGATTTAAAAACCTCGATAACTCTGTTATTTTAAATAGAACACCCTGTATATTATTTCCCATTCTGAAAGCCGTTTTGCTACGCTTTCCAATGATACTATATTTGATATAGCTGGAAAGAGCAGTTATTCAGTAATTTAAGATCAAACTTGAAAATTGTTTTAAATCACGATTTTGCGCCAGACTTTCAAATTAATGATAAGAAATTTAGTTCAAAATCGTATTTTTCTCAAATGGCACATTAGATATTTTTCGGTTAGGGATTTAAAAAAAATCTTTTTTTATTTTTTAAATGGGATCTTTTAGTATCGTTTGTTATCTTAATTCCTAAGAATCATTTGATTTTCCTGTTAAAACGTTAAAAAGAATCATTCAGAAGCCTTTCTGGAAGATTTGATAATACAGGAAGTGTAGAATATGCAAAACATACGAGAAAACTGCATTAACTGAAGAAAATGAATTTACAGTGATGACCGCGATTGTGGAAAATCCACATTCCACTACGAGGCAATTAAGTACTGAACTTGGCATAAGCAGGACAACTGTAAGAAGAGTCATTAAAAAAAATAGATATCATCCATAACATGTACAGTTGCATCAAGAGCTAGATCAAGCAGATTTTGAAAAACGTGAGCATTTTTGCCACTGGGTAACAGCAAAGATGAATAAAGAGCAAGATTTTCTTAATAAAGTTATGTTCTCAGATGAAGCAACGTTTCACAACAATGGAAGTGTAAATAGGCATAATTTTCATTATTATTCCGATGAAAATCCACATTTTTTGCGCACTGTAAATAATCAGCATAGATGGTCCATTAACGTTTGGGAAGGAGTAATTGGTGATTTTGTAATTGATCCGAATTTTTTTGAAGGCACCCTCACTGGTCCAAAATATTCAGATTTTCTACAGAATAATTTTCCCCAACTGTTAGACCATATTCCGGATATAGTACGACAAGATATGTGGTATCAACAAGATGGAGCGCCACCACATTATGCAGTTGCCGTTAGGGAATGGCTGAATCAAACATTCCCAAATAAATGGATTGGACGTGGTGGACCAGTAAGCTGGCCTCCTATATCACCGGACATTACCCCACCGGACTTTTTTTTTATGGGGATACATTAAAGCAAGAGTATATCAAGAACCTCCCACTACTCCTGAAGATATGAAAAGGAGAATAAGGGAAGCATTTGCGTCAATTACACCTCAAATGATGGCTAACGTTAGAGAGTCTTCTTGCCGCAGAGTCCAGATTTGTATTGAGCAACATGGTCGGCACTTTGAAAACTTGCTTTAATTTTAATTTTTTTGTTTGCTTTCTTTAATTGTTTATTTTGCTTTATTTTAAATACATTTTGTGAGTAATTTTTGTCTAGTTTAGCTATTAAAAATACGTAATGCCGGGTCGATGGCAGAGAGGGCTAGCGCATTAAGTGACAATCGTAGCTAGATTATTGTGTTATTTCGACTCCCGGGTTCGAACTCCAGCATCGACAATGGCAATGTCGAAGGGAATGGTTGTGCGTCTTCGTTTTTTCAATTGTGTAACACCCCCTCCCGTGCAGTTTCGGCTTTGGATGGATTTGGGGATTGTCTAATTTCTGTTATGTTTATTTTATATTTAATGTATTATTTTACAGAAGCATAAACCTAGTTACTATTTTTTTTTTAATAATAAAAAATATCTAAGGTGTACCTTTATAGTTTTGAACTAGTTTTTTAAATTAATATGAAATGCTGGTGCAAAATCGGAATATGAAAAAATTTTCAAATTATCTCAAATTACTGAATAACTGCTGTTTCCAGCTATATCAAATATAGTGTCATTGGAAAGCGTAGCAAAGCGGCTTTCAGAATAGGAAATAATATACAGGGTGTTCCATTTAAATCAACAGAGTTATCGAGATTTTTAAATATTCAAGTTCGTCATAGAATTATGAACATCCTGTAGACAAAATCACAAATTCGGATACATGATTTGAGAGCTCTTTCCTAGGTTAATCAATTGCCGTAATAAAAAAATTTAAATTGTTACAAATTAAAAATATACAACGTGTATCATAAAGGTGTTCATCTGTAATGGTAGTTCATTGGAGAGCCCTTAATGTTCTCTAATAAAATATACAATAATATATAGGGTGTCCTATTTAACTTAACAAAGTTGGTTGCTGCCCAACTTAAACAGAACACCTTGTATAACTCAAAATATTTTTTGAGATTTGGAGTTTTGATAACTTAACAGTTTTTGTATAAGAAGTTTTTTTCTATCACCTCGAATAAACGAGCTATCTTCCGTCCACACACTATTGGCCCCACCCTGTATATATATATATATATATATATATATATATATATATATATATATATATATATATATATATATATATATATATATATATATATATATATATATATATATTGTTGTGATAATAAGGATTATTGTATTGTTGTATTTTTTATTTATATATTTGTAAACATTTTTAATTGTTTTATTAAACTGTTGTAAAATTGAAAATTTTGTGATTTATTAAAATTTATGAAAATTGGCGCCTTTATTTTTAAATTTGTATTTGTTTTATTTATGCCCTTGTATACCCAAACTAGCTCAGATTTAATTTTACAAGTTTTTACTTACTGTTTTATTTTCTTTTGCTCTTTCTCAGGATGCAGGTTCATTATGTTTCTATGAATAGTATAATTTCAAATTTAAATACACAAAATCAGTACACATCCATAAAAAAAACTAAACACTTTCAGAAAACAATAAAGGAGTTGTTTTAATTTAATATTTTTTTTTAAAATTTTAACAAATAAAATTACAATCTTAACTTAAATTACCCAACCAAATTTTAAATCTCGAGATTTTACCTTATGTTTTCTATCCTTGCAGTTGGCCAAACTGCGTCGTTTTCTTAGTTCTGTCTCAGCTGTTACCACGCTTTAATGTTCAGATATGGCCGCTCCAATTTCCTACTATACTAGTGTAGTTTATTTACTTTATTTTTGTGATTTGTCCCCAGCTGGATTTCTTATAACAGGTAAGTACTTACAAAATTTTCCACTGTTTCTTTATTTTTCTGGCTTGATTCTTATTTTAAACCCTTTTATTTACAACACTACTTCTAACCTTGATTTTCTTTATACATTTCTTATTTTATTTTCTTCGATCCGCAAAATTTTCAAAAACTTTTCCACTTCTCCCCTTTTTTATCAATAACAACCAACTATCAAATTTTTTTCTTGCTTACTTTAATTTTGTATATAGTAAAAATCACCAAATTTCAAAAATGACTACTTGTGACAAATTATTTTTTTTATGTCAAATATTTTTAATTTTGAAAATAAAAACTTTTATACTACCTTTTTGTTGCCTTTTTTAATACAATATTCTTTTCTTGATACTTTCCTGAGCATTTTCTGTAAATTACCATGTGTTATGTTCAGTATAAAAAATTTTATTTTTTCACATCTCATTTTTAACAATTTTCTTAACGAGTGCCCTATCATTTTAAACAAACTCCTTTTTATAAACTAGAACTTATTAACTATTCATAACAAAATCTTTTCATATCTAGATTAACATATCTTTTCTCAAAAACTAATATTTTTGTTTTTACATTTTTGTAGGCTGTCGAAATTGGTTTCACCCTTTCACCACACTTTAACACGGTGTCTTGAGCTACCCCCACTCACACACGAAGCACTGAGTGTCTTCTTTGTCCAAATGGCATGTCTTTGCACATCGATGGATTTCCTGTTTAGTTTTTGATGAGAATATAGTTCAACTATGCTGTCACACATACAAAAATCAAGAAATGTTTATGTTTCAACCCCAATATTGGAGAAATTATTATGGCATTCATCTAAACATATTACTGCACCCCTGTTTGGTAAGTTTTATTTCAGTTTATATTCACTTTTTACAGACCATGCACTTTTTATGTTTCGTTATGAAAGTTTTTAGATAATTTACAATATTTTCCCCTGTTTATTGAATGTTGCTTTCTTAACTTCTATCTAAAGTTCAATTACATTGACTCTATACTAGATTTTTCATAAATTTCCCCTTTTAAAAGTTTATACTATAACAATTGTCTCTTTTTATAGGTGAAATCTTTCCCCTGAAATTATGCAACTTTTGATACTACTGGAGTTGATTGAAGTGAAATTTTTATATGGGACTACATTGGTGACACCTTTTCGATGGCAGGAAATACACAATATGTCTCTCGTCAGCTCTGCCAGTGAAGATCCAGGACTTCGACTTGAACACCTTTTCTTGCTTTTTTATTTGTTTTTCATTAATTTTTATGGCGAATTTGGCTTTGCAAATACCTTATAACTAACTACATTTTTGATATGAACAATAAATATTTAATTCTACTACACATATGTTAAAAACTAAATTAAAATTATTTTCTGAAATTGTTCATTCTTAAATGTATGCATGCTACTGTATTTATTAAACCTTTTATTTTTTACTGCACGTTTGCACTCTATTTTTGTACCTCTATTTATCTGCATTTTATTATTCTAATGTATTAAAATATTATTGTGATAAATATATATATATATATATATATATATATATATATATATATATATATATATATATATATATATATATATATATATATATATATTTCAGAGAGGGAAATTAGACGACTGTCTATGTTAAAAACAAATATTTTTAATTTTTAAGCGGGGATTGCAGTCATGTGACAGGTAATAAAAGAAAAACTCTTTTTTCTGTTCAAGCTTTCGAAACTTTTATTGTTTCTTCATCAGGAACTCTACAATAAATTATGATTAATTAAACTAAGTTATGGAAAAAGTGAAAAGTACTTACGAAAGTGAGGTTAAAGTTAAAGTTGTATTCATTGAAAACTACAAAAATTTCTTGACAAATTATAGAAAAAAACCTAATAATTAATTGTTGGTAATTTACTACCACTACTATGTAAACTTAACAACATTATGAATGGATGACTAAGGATCCATATTAATTTAAATTCTTAGAATTATAATAGACATGTATATTTTTATGAAGTAAAAAACAAAAGGAATATGGATATAAAAACTTGTTAGAGTGAAACCAAAAGAACAATGACAGCAGTAGATACCAACAGCTCGATGTCTTATATTTAGGGACATGATTATTAATCCATACTATATAGGGTGTTCTCATCATTGTGGACATTATGGTTGAAATGTAGTAAGTAAGTATAAATTATGCTCAAGTTATCAATATCCTTTCTGGCATTAATGGTATTTGGTTCTTTGAAAATGTGACACATTTCCAAAAAACTCCGTTTGTGATAGTTCATTTCAAAATCTAATATTTGAACGTTATTATAATTGACATTGTGATTATGTAATAATGCATGATTGGCTAAAGTGCACGACTGTTTGTTAAGTCTGATGTCACTTTTGTGGGAAGTTATACGGTCTTTAACTTTCCTTCTAGTTTGGCCAATATATTTATTGTTACAATCATCACATGGTATGCAATACACCACATTGGACATCACCAAAATATCATCCTTATCTTTTAATTTTGAAAAAGGTTGTTAACTGTTACTTTGTTTTTAAAAAGCTAATTTGATATTGTTAAATTTGGAAAATATTTTTTAAATCTGTGGTCAAGTGGACTCAAGTAAGGAAGTGAGCAGTAAATGATTTGAGGCGAGTTTTGTTGCGCCCTTTGAGAATCATGTAACACATTATGTATCGATGATCTGCTGAATAATAGTTTTTTGACTAACGGTGGTGGGTAACCACTGTCTATAAAAAAGTTAGAAAGTTTTTTTAAATTGTGTATTTTGAGTGATGTATGACTTGTAGCTATCACCCTATTTTTCATACCTGCTATGAGGTTGATTTTCATTTTATTTGGGTGATTGGATTCAAAATGTAAAAAGCGACCTGAGGCACCTGGTTTAGTATACCAAGTGGTAATTATTTTATTGTCTTCTCTTCTTATCAGTTTGGTGTCCAAAAAAGGAACACTGTTAACTGTATCTTCTTGTTCAATAGTGAACTTTAAATGTGTGTTATAATTGTTAAAAATATTTAACAAAAGCTCAGTACTCCCTCTAGGAACGCTTAATATTATGTCATCCACATATTTTTTCAAAAAGGGGATAGCAAAGTCAATGTTGCCAAGACAATTATCCAACAGATCATCCATAACATACTGTGCTATTATGGGGGCCACTGGACTGCCCATAGGCATACCAAGTTTTTGTTTGTACACTGTGTTGTTGTAACTAAACACTGTTGTATCAAACAAAAATTCCACTAATTTTAAAAACTGATTTTTGGAAATGTCACAATGTGGCTGTATTGCATCCCAGTGATTTTCTATGCTATTTAAGGCTGTTTGCAAAGTAATATTATTAAATAGAGCTTTCACATCTAAGCTGATTATTACATAATTATCTGGTAATTGAAATTCATTTATAAAGTTGCAAAATTCAAAAGTGTCTTTTACAAAATAGTTATTGTGTGTATCATACGCAATGGTTAAAATATTAGTGACTAGTTGTGCAATGCCTCTATTAGGGCTATTAACACCAGAAATGATAGGACGTAAAGTTAAAATAGGTTTATGGATTTTAGGTAATCCATAAAATTTGTTAATAGTGCCATTGTACAATCTATACTTAGTACCATCTTGAGGTGTAATCATTTTAATTTTTTCCAACTGTGAGATGATTTTGTTTGATTTTTTGCTGAATTGTACTAGTTGTGTCTCTATTTAGTATTTCATAATAATTATTATCAGCCAAAATTTCTGTCGCAAGTGTGTGATATTGTTCAGTTGTAATAATAGTAGTGACTTTCATTTTATCAGACTGAATGACTTTTAGTTCTGGATTGTCTTTGAGAAATTTTTTACATTTGATGTAACTTTTATAAATTACATCATTGTTCTTAGGATCTTTTTTTAAGTGGTTTGTAATTAATTGATGAATTGTAGAAGAAATCACCTAATACCATCGCACATCCACAATGGATTAAAAGAAGTTATCAACCTCACTGGAACAGCAACAGGGAGGACACTTCACTCCACACTGAACTTTAACAACAGGTTAAGAACTAATATTCTTAATTTAGAAATTAAAGTCACACATGATAGTATTAGTAATTTGGAAAAATCTCTCACCAAAACTAAAAATGAACTCAATAGGTTATTACCGTATTACATAATTGTTGATTTCTTTAGAAAACAATCTATTCGCTATAACAGACAATTTTTCCAAACTAAAAATACTAACATTAATAAATTTAATAGATTAAAGCAGACCATATTATTAAAAATTAAAACTCCAGAACATTGGATAAAAAATCTTACTAACACAGAGATCCCACATGAGGTGTCACAATTTCTTGCTTTAGGTCCAAAATTCAGTATAACACCAAATCTAAAAGACATTAACATACCAAAATTTTTGTCGGATGTGGATTATATTGTCAGTAAAATAAATGTAGATGAAAGAAACTTAATTTTAGCACAAACCACTAACTTAATTACAAACCACTTAAAAAAAGATCCTAAGAACAATGATGTAATTTATAAAAGTTACATCAAATGTAAAAAATTTCTCAAAGACAATCCAGAACTAAAAGTCATTCAGTCTGATAAAATGAAAGTCACTACTATTATTAAACTGAACAATATCACACACTTGCGACAGAAATTTTGGCTGATAATAATTATTATGATATACTAAATAGAGACACAACTAGTACAATTCAGCAAAATCAAACAAAATCATCTCACAGTTGGAAAAAAGTAAAATGATTACACCTCAAGATGGTACTAAGTATAGATTGTACAATGGCACTATTAACAAATTTTATGGATTACCTAAAATCCATAAACCTATTTTAACTTTACGTCCTATCATTTCTGGTGTTAATAGCCCTAATAGAGGCATTGCACAACTAGTCACTAATATTTTAACCATTGCGTATGATACACACAATAACTATTTTGTAAAAGACACTTTTGAATTTTGCAACTTTATAAATGAATTTCAATTACCAGATAATTATGTAATAATCAGCTTAGATGTGAAAGCTCTATTTAATAATATTACTTTGCAAACAGCCTTAAATAGCATAGAAAATCACTGGGATGCAATACAGCCACATTGTGACATTTCCAAAAATCAGTTTTTTAAAATTAGTGGAATTTTTGTTTGATACAACAGTGTTTAGTTACAACAACACAGTGTACAAACAAAAACTTGGTATGCCTATGGGCAGTCCAGTGGCCCCCATAATAGCACAGTATGTTATGGATGATCTGTTGGATAATTGTCTTGGCAACATTGACTTTGCTATCCCCTTTTTGAAAAAATATGTGGATGACATAATATTAAGCGTTCCTAGAGGGAGTACTGAGCTTTTGTTAAATATTTTTAACAATTATAACACACATTTAAAGTTCACTATTGAACAAGAAGATACAGTTAACAGTGTTCCTTTTTTGGACACCAAACTGATAAGAAGAGAAGACAATAAAATAATTACCACTTGGTATACTAAACCAGGTGCCTCAGGTCGCTTTTTACATTTTGAATCCAATCACCCAAATAAAATGAAAATCAACCTCATAGCAGGTATGAAAAATAGGGTGATAGCTACAAGTCATACATCACTCAAAATACACAATTTAAAAAAAACTTTCTAACTTTTTTATAGACAGTGGTTACCCACCACCGTTAGTCAAAAAAACTATTATTCAGCAGATCATCGATACATAATGTGTTACATGATTCTCAAAGGGCGCAACAAAACTCGCCTCAAATCATTTACTGCTCACTTCCTTACTTGAGTCCACTTGACCACAGATTTAAAAAAATATTTTCCAAATTTAACAATATCAAATTAGCTTTTAAAAACAAAGTAACAGTTAACAACCTTTTTTCAAAATTAAAAGATAAGGATGATATTTTGGTGATGTCCAATGTGGTGTATTGCATACCATGTGATGATTGTAACAATAAATATATTGGCCAAACTAGAAGGAAAGTTAAAGACCGTATAACTTCCCACAAAAGTGACATCAGACTTAACAAACAGTCGTGCACTTTAGCCAATCATGCATTATTACATAATCACAATGTCAATTATAATAACGTTCAAATATTAGATTTTGAAATGAACTATCACAAACGGAGTTTTTTGGAAATGTGTCACATTTTCAAAGAACCAAATACCATTAATGCCAGAAAGGATATTGATAACTTGAGCATAATTTATACTTACTTACTACATTTCAACCATAATGTCCACAATGATGAGAACACCCTATATAGTATGGATTAATAATCATGTCCCTAAATATAAGACATCGAGCTGTTGGTATCTACTGCTGTCATTGTTCTTTTTGGTTTCACTCTAACAAGTTTTTATATCCAAATTCCTTTTGTTTTTTACTTCATAAAAATATACATGTCTATTATAATTCTAAGAATTTAAATTAATATGGATCCTTAGTCATCCATTCATAATGTTGTTAAGTTTACATAGTAGTGGTAGTAAATTACCAACAATTAATTATTAGTGTTTTTTTCTATAATTTGTCAAGAAATTTTTTGTAGTTTTCAATGAATACAACTTTAACTTTAACCTCACTTTCGTAAGTACTTTTCACTTTTTTCCATAACTTAGTTTAATTAATCATAATTTATTGTAGAGTTCCTGATGAAGAAACAATAAAAGTTTCGAAAGCTTTAACAGAAAAAAAGAGTTTTTCTTTTATTACCTGTCACATGACTGCAATCCCCGCTTAAAAATTAAAAATATTTGTTTATATATATATATATATATATATATATATATATATATATATATATATATATATATATATATATATATATATATATATATATATATATATATATATATATATATATATATATATATATATATATATATATATATATATATATACATGTATTGTTGTTATCAGATTAATTCAAAGAATCTAAATTTTTCAAAATATACAGGGTGTTCCGTTTAAACAAATTGTACTTTTTTGTGTACTCTGTACATATACCGGATGTAACAGGATCATGGTACACCCCCTTTTTCTCCTTTAGTTTTAAAGATAATTGATTGAAATATGGGATATCTTATATACATAATAAGCAGCACTTTTTGACATACAACTGATTTTTTTCACTTCGGTTTCACCGGAACTTTCGATTTTTAAATGGAACACCCTGTATATTATGGCATTTTTGAATTCTGCATAATTTTCTGAATCCAACGATACCAATTAAGTGACATTTCAAACGTTAATATTTTTTATAATATATTTTTTAGTTTTCTATTTAAGTGTGCTATGACCGTTCCGATTCATTTTAAATGACCCGTGTAACGCTAGAAAAATCGGAATCCCCTCAAAAAATACTAAATTACGTGATTCATGAGCAAATAAAGTTCATCAAAATGGTTTTTGGGGAAAAACTAATATTTTTCAAATGAAACCATATTGGTACCATGGGTATCATTTATTAGTACTATTAATAAGGAATTTATTCATATGTCGTATTAAAATGTGCGATAAAAAAATACAAACAAAACAGCGGTTGCGTAAACAATATTTTTTAAATGATCCCAAACAAAGAAATCAAGGGGAAGTTAAATCAGATGCCCTTGGAGGCCACCTCACAGGACCATTCGTCGAAATTTCGTTTTCTCCAAATCTCCGTTGAAGGTAATCAATTACTATCCTTGCATTATGGGGAGGAGCGCCATCTTGTTGGAAATACATTCCCTGTCGTAAATGGAAAGGTAATTCAGCTAAACTTTCCTCAATTTCATTTTGCAGAAATCCCAAGTATCTGGCACCAGTCAGGGGTCCCTCAAATATTATTGGAGCAATGATTCTACTACCGATTATTCCAAGCCAAACATTGAAACCGAACCTCACTTGAAAGTTACCCTCCCGTAATAAATTTTGTATTTTGTCGGTTATATAATCCCAAATTTGTAAACCTAGACTCGTCCGAAAATAAAATCATTCCCAAAAAACCATTGTTTGGCTGCACGTTATTCTGCAAAATCCAATTGCAATATTCCATCCTATGTTCGTAATCATTTGCGTACAAGTGCTGGTGCAATTGGTATTTAAAAGGTTTATAGTGGTATTTTTGTAAAATTAGGCTTACTGTTTGGTGACTGATTTCCAATTCAAACCCAATTTGCCTTAAAGAAACAGTCTTATCAACTTCTACTCGAGCCAAAACATTAATTTCCGTTCCTTCGTCAAGAATGAAATTTTCTTCGGGATCGTTGTTGGGCTCACATCGGAATTGATTTTCAAGACGATTAAAATAATTTCTCACTAGACATTGTCAATCAGGATATCGTTCAACATAAAGGTGTCTAGCCGCAATGGCATTTTTTCTACATTCCCCATAAACAATTAACATGTCCACTTTTTCATCTCTTGCATAAATTTGCGGCATTTTTAACACAATTAACAAGAATTTTAAACAATTTTTAAAGACACAATAAAAACACCGGTAAACCAACAAATGTTTGACAAGCTCAATATTTCATTGTTTTCAAAACCACCTTAGTTAGTTACTTATTAACATTTAATTAGAACAAAATTTTATTTTTTTATTTCCTTTTAGCTGTAATTTTGTTTTTATTTATCGCACATTTTAATACGACATATGAATAAATTCCTTATTAATAGTACTAATCAATGGTACCACGGTACTAATATGGTTGCATTTGAAAAAAATTGAGTTTTTCTCCAAAAACCATTTTGATGAACTTTATTTGCTCATAAATCACGTAATTTAGTATTTTTGACGGGATTTCAATTTTTCTAGCATTACTCGGGCCATTTAGAATAAATCAGAATCGTCATGGCACACTTATATGGAAAACTGAAAATTATATTATAAAAAATATTGACGTTTGAAATGTCACTTATCTGGTATCGTTGGATTAAAAAAATTATGCAAAATTCAAAAATGCAATAATATACAGGGTGTTCCATTTAAAAATCGAAAGTTAGTGTTACTTCCTGCGAAACCGGAAGCGAAAAAAAATCACGTATGTCAAAAAGTGCCGCTTATTATTTATATAGGAAATCCCAAATTTAAATCAATTATCCTCAAAACTGAAGAAGAAAAGGGGGATGTACCATGATCCTCTTACACCCAGTATTATGCGACTGTAATACTGTTGGAATACTTGAAATCAACAGAAAAACATAAAGGACTAGTTCTGAATTTTTTTTTGAGTTTAAAATAAAAAGAAATGGGCGAATATATATTAACAAAACTAGCCCTGTACGTAAAAGAACAGAGTTAACAAAAAGAGAGACTGTTATTATTCACATAAATCTAAATACATATGTATATATATATATATATATATATATATATATATATATATATATATATATATATATATATATATATATATATATATATATATATATATATATATATATATATATATATATATATATATTTTATTTATATATGTTTATATATATATATATATATATATATATATATATATATATATATATATATATATATGTATGTATGTATATATAAAGTTGAACGCCCTCACTGATTCACTGATTCATCAACGCAGAACGCAAATCGTAAGACTAGAACCTTGAAATTTTAAGAGGATGTATCTTAGGTGTCAAAACCGCCTAACGGCATTTAAAGCAAAATGGTTCCATTCATACTGAAAAAAGTATGGACAGACCATCTCTTTTGAAGGATAAAAAAAGAGGAAATGAAAAAAAGAGAAAATGGTAAATCATACGCAACCCACATCTCAGGCTGTTTTATTACATGATGTATGCCCGCGGTATATCCAGAGAGTCCACAAAAAAAGTAGTTGTCATTCATACAAGATGACAATAGTACATGAGTTGATGGAAGACGATTCAGACAGAAGAATGGAGTTCATGACTGAAATAATTGTCCTGATTACCTGAGTAACTTTGCTTCAGTGACAAATGCCGATTTTTGTTTAACGGAAATGTGAACAGAATGAGATATTGGAGTGATCAACATCTACACAAATTCAGGAAAATTTACACACAGTTTCCCAGGAGTTAAAGGTTTGGGTGCGTATTCTGAGAGATCACATCACAGGCATTTTTTACTGGTAAAACCTTGACTGGTCTTTTATACCTAATATGTTGGAAATGAATAACTCAAATAAACTAAAATAATGCAAAGAAATTTCAAGAGATCGAAATAACCATCCAGTAGGACGGTGCCCTTTACATTATTTCAACAATCGGAGGCATAAAGTAACCCATCTATTTTATATGGTTGACCTTTATGCCTCCGGAGAGCGCGAACTATAAAACGCTCTTAGGGTGGTCGAAGAATATACGCGGGCAATTGGTATGGAGTTCGGGTTGGACAAATGTGCAGTCGTCCACCTCAAGAGAGGATGATGCAGGGAATTCCCTAAAGATGCGCAGCTCGCAGACGGAAGCATCCTAAGACATCTGGATGCCGGAGAGACCTACAAATATCTGGGTGTGCAACAAAGGCACATCCAGGATGTAACACAAATAAAGGATTCTCTCCGCGGCAAGTACAGACACTGTCTCCGAAAGATTTGATCTTCCGAACTTTCGGGGAAGAACAAGGTGTTTGCAACTAATATGCTCGCCGTTCCGGTTCGCATATAAGCATTCCTTACAGTCATACGGAAATGGCAGTATTTCTAGCAATTTCATTGGCCGTTTCAAGGCCACGGCATGGCGTGCTCATCAGATATCATTTTTAAAGGGGAATTCGGCACCGTGAAAATAAACAAACTATAATAAAGGGTAAGGAAAAAATGTAATAAAGGGCAAGGAAAAAATGTAATCTTCATATAAATCTTACTAACGAACTAAAAAATACTTATTTAAAAAAAAAATAAGTTAAAGGGCAAGGAGAAAATGTAATAAAGGGCAAGGAAAAAATGTAATCTTCATATAAATCTTACTAACGAACTAAGAAATACTTATTTAAAAAAAAAATTACAAGTTTGTGATTCGAACCCTGGACCTACCGCGCGCCACGCGAGTATCTTCTCTATCGTCTAACGAGCTCCTAGCTGATAAACGATTCCAAAAGGATTTAATACTTTAAAATGTCATGTAACTGCGCATGCCCTGCGGCTATCTTAAAACGGCCAATAAAATTGCTAGAAATACTGCCATTTCCGTATGACTGTAAGGAATGCTTATATGCTTCCGGTTCTGCTCCACTCCTTCGAAGTAGTAAAATGGACGGTAGATGAGCTGTGCCAATTAGACAGAGATACCCGCAAGATGATGAATATTCACAGAAGTATTTATCCTATATCGTCCGTTCCTCGTGTGTACCTCCCACGTCGACGGGGGGGGGCCGAGGACTCTTGAGCCTGGAGAGTACGCATGGCAGACTAGTACAGAGTATGGCATGTAACATCCTCAGGAGCTCAGATCCTCTCTTGCGGTTTGTGAAACATCAAGAAACTGTAAGAGTGGGAGCAGGATTGTTCAAGGCAGCAAAAAGAGCCCCAGATGAACTCGGTCTCGCATTTGACATCAGGCGAGGAGGCCGGCGAGGTGCTGATGTAGAGTCAGTCACCGAACTTCAGCCAAATCGTCTAAAAGCCCGAATTAGAGCTGTCGAACAGGAAAATCTGTTTCGGCAGCACGTCGATAAACCCCAGCATGGTGTCTTCTATAAGAACATAGAAACACTGGGTTTATCGACCAGGCTGACCTTCGTCTTTCTAAGGTCGGCTGAGCTTAAGTCAGAGACCGAGGGATTCATTATGGCCTGCCAGGATGGTGTTATCATCACCTTGGATTACCGTAGCCGCGAGGTTCCTGATATCAACTGCAGGACCTGCCATCAGTCGCCGGAATCGCTCATGCACCTACTTTCTGCATGCCCCATATATGCGATTTCGGCCTACATCCTCCGACATAATGCGGCTTTACGAGTGCAATACTACCATCTAAGGCACTCGTACGGGGTAGACCAGACATCAATGCTGCCTTACGTCCCCGGAGATATTGAGTCCGTTGTCGAGAACGAGAAATGTCGGATTACTGAAGCTACTTGTTCCCGACGGTCAGGCTAATCCTAGCCAACAAGCCTGGCATAGTCATTCTCGATCATCAACTCAAGGTGATGTATGTCATCGAATTCTCGGCACCTGCGGAGAAAAATATCGCCTTGAAGGAAGAGGAGAAATGGACCAAATATCGCTATTATACAATTTTAAATTTGTTAAAAGTAAACATTTGACCTCAGATGACATCATTTCAGCAATTATTAAAACAAATACTTCAGATCATTACCCAGTAGTAGCTAAAATTAACTGTAACGAAGCAGAAAAACTAGATAACTCGTACAACAAAATCAACGAAAAAAAAATTTGTCCAAATTTTAAAAATTGAATGTTGGGATGATGTATACAATTGTGAGGATCCAGAGCTGCTTTATGTATATTCCATACAAAATTTTTAAATTTATTAAAAGGTCAGAATAAACCATGGATAACAATAGGTTTAGTTAAGTCTATTAAAACAAGAGATGCATTATATAGGAAACATGTAGTTCATCCACACAATGATAACATAAAAAATGAGTATATTAATTATAGAAAAAAATTAAATGGACTGATAAAAAAAGGAAATACAGTTACTTTAAATCTAAAACTGAAGAAAACAAAAACTGCTCAAAAACCCTTGGAACGTAGTTAGAAACTTTTCCAACAATTATAAAAATGAAAATAAAATTATAGATAAAATTTTAACAGAAAACGGAGACGAAGTCATCACCCCTAAGGATATGGCTAATAATTTTATTGGATATTGTTCTAATATAGGAAATAAACTTGAATCTGAAATAAACACAGGAGACATGGAAAATATAGGTGAACATGTTCCCCGCTCTATGTACTTAGAACTAATTAGCGTAATAAAAATTAAACAAATCGTTCATGATCAAAAAAATAACAAAGCACCAGGACCTGACGGTATTACGAATGAGATGCTTGAACTAACAATAAATTATATAGCCGAACCACAATGCTTCATAATAATAAATATTTATTAATATCATTAATAAGTGCATAAAGGGCGGAAAATACCCTATATTTTAAGGTAGCAACAGTTAAGTCATTATTTAAATAGGGAGACAAGTCTTATATTTCAAATTATCTTCCCAATTCATTGACTTCCTCTAATACCAAAGTGTTTGAAAATATTATTAAATTGCGTTTAACCAAATATTTAATGAAACCCAAATTTATTTCTGTTATGCAGTTTGGATATCGCGAAAATCTTTCTAAGCAGGACACAATAGCCAAATTAACATCCATTATAATATACAAAGCTGTAGATAGTAAGAAACTATGCCTAGGTGTTTTTGTTGATCTAGCAAAGACTTTTGACAGTTAGTCTTTTGCTAGATACACTTTGTAAGAATTTTTATTATTTGTTCCTCGCCACGCCGTGCAACTGCACCATCTGGCGGATAAAAAAGAGACTATGAATGACTTTTGTTGTTTGCTGATACCCAAGACATGTCAATTATAATTCTAACAACAATATTTGTATTGGAGCAATAAAAACACAATTTTTAAAGTATAAGTGTTGATTGTTAGTGGTCCTTCAAGCAAACTATAACATACTGGTCAGTTCGAGCAGGATTGTGCCAAAATTGGCGAAAAAACTTGAATTGAACAAGGGGTTGGACGAGTCCATTTTGAGAAGCCATTGTATCGTAAGCCTATTCCAAGTTACTATATTTTTTGTTCAACTGCTATTTGATTTTGTCTGGTGTTTTGTGCATTTTTTATCCATTGTCAATGGGTATTTGCGTGATTTACGAACGTGTCAAGATTTTCAATGTGCCGGCCGGTAAAAAACAAGGTTTTCCGACTGGTAATTATTGTACTATGATTTAAGAATAACAATTAACAATATTTCAAGCGAGCTTTAGACAATTTACGATTAATTTCACAGCGTCTATTTCAACGATTTATTACAATTTGGGAGTGTTAGACAATTAGCTATACAATTGTACAGTTACAAGTACCATTTTCCTATTTACAATAATAAATAACAGGATTATACGATATTTTTGGAAATGCCATTGTCATTATTTCACAGAAAGTGATTTGTTCGAGTTAATTTCAATACTTTGCAGTCGAGTTTGCAGTTCACAATTTTTAACGATATTTTTACGATAAATAAATATTTCTACGGAACAAAGAATCAAAGAAATAAAAGCTAGGCGTGCGCAGATAAAAGCAGCTTTGACTAGATTTACAAATTTTATTTCTGATGTTATGAATGTCGAAAATATTGTTGAGATAAAAACAAGGTTAGGAAAAATAGAACTATTCTTTAACGAGTTCGATACTTTACAATCGGAGCTAGAATTTATCGATGAGACAGAACTTGTAACAAGTACTAGAAATGATTTAGAAAATCAATTTTACAAGGTGATTGCAAAAGCAAAAGGTCTGATTGAAGAGGGAAGCCCGCCTACACCAAAGGTTGTACAGGGTGTGCCTAACAATTCGGGGCATTTAGGAAACATCAAATTAAAACCTATCGATTTACCCACCTTCAGTGGATGTTATGAAAACTGGTACCATTTCCATGATACTTTCATGTCGTTGATTCACACAAACACAATGTTAGATTACATGCAAAAATTTCACTATTTAAAGTCATGCTTGCGCGGTGAGGCCGCACAAGTAATCGATTCTTTGGAAATTACTGTTAATAATTATCTTATTGCCAGAGTCAAGGTCAATCAAGTCAAGACCAAGGTCAAATCTTAAGTAACGCTGTCACTCAAGTTTCAGTCGAAACAAACGATAGTAGTCTTTCAGTCTCTGCGCATTCAATTAATACTGACAATTTAGTTTTATTATCAACTGCCATGGTAAATATTTGTGACAAATTTGGTAATTTGCGTGAGTGTCGTGCTTTATTAGATTCAGCAAGCCAAAGCAATTTTATTGTTGATCATTTAGTCAAGAAATTACAGTTAACCGAAGTGGACACCAATATTTCAATTTCAGGTATAGCGCAAGAATGTACAGGGGTATCAAAAAGAACTACAACTATGATAAAATCAAAACAAACGAATTTCAGTTCTCAGTTAACATTTTTGATTCTTCCAAAAATTACAGATAAGTTACCTACTCAATTTTTCGATATCAATAAGATTCAACTTCCCGATCATGTCACTTTGGCAGATCCTAATTTCAATAAACCTGGTTCTATTGATATTTTACTAGGAGCGCCAATATTTTACGATTTGTTAGTTAACGGTCAAATAAATTTAGGTAAGGGACAGCCTATATTAAAAAATACTCGATTAGGTTGGGTTATTTCAGGCTTTCTTGATATTTCATTAAACAAGCAACCGAGATTAAAAATACATTGCAACGTAAGTTTAAATCAACAGTTGACAAAATTCTGGGAATTAGAAGAGATTCAAAATAAAAAACACATGTCTTTAGAAGAACAATATTGCGAGACTTATTTCAAGGAAACAACCACACGCGACGATAAAGGCCGATTTGTTGTTAAGTTACCATTCAATAACTCTTTAAACGATTTAGGAAATTCCAAGTCTACAGCATTAAAGCGATTAAATTCAATTGAACGACGATTTGAAAGGGAAAGCGAGTATAAACAACTATATGAAAATTTCATGAACGAGTATATCGATATGGGACACATGTCTCTAGTTAATAACGATGTGAATAGCAATGAATTCGGTTTCTATTTGCCACACCATGCGGTTAGAAAGGAGTCAAGTACTACGACCAAACTCCGTGTAGTTTTCGATGGTAGTGCTTCAACTGATACGGGTATTTCTATAAATAATTGTCTACGTGTAGGCCCGACTATTCAAGATGACATTTTCAATATCGCGTTGCGATTTAGATCTCATCCATATGTCCTCACGGCGGACATCGCTAAAATGTACAGGATGATTCTGGTTCATCCTAGTCACAGAAATTTGCAAAGAATATTTTGGCGCGATAGTATAGAACACCCCGTAAAAAATTTTTACCTTAAACACTGTGACGTATGGTACAGCGTCGGCACCATTTTTGGCAATACGTTGTTTGCACGAGGTAGCGTACCAGAATATGTCAAATTTTCCCGATACATGTGATAAAATTTTAAAAGATTTTTATGTTGATGACCTGATGACCGGCACAGATTCAATGGAGAAGGCAAAACAATTAAAACACGAATTGATTACAATTTTACGATCTGGTGGATTTGAGCTGCGTAAATGGGCATCAAATGTTCAAACTATTTGCGATGAATTAGATAACATTCAATGTCAGTCAAATAAGAATACTGTCACTATTTGTCAAGAAAATAAAGATTTAAAAACGCTAAGATTAATTTGGAACCCTGAATCAGATTTGTTACAATATTCAGTAAAATTTAAAGGCAATGACAAGGTTACCAAACGACAGGTACTTTCAGTTATTTGTCAAATTTACGATCCCTTAGGTCTCATTGGTCCCGCAACAATTAGAGTGAGAATATTGATGCAAAAACTTTGGCAATGTCATATTGGTTGGGACGATCCAATTCCTATTGAATTGAATTCTCTGTGGCAATCATTTGTAAATCAACTTCAATCTATTAATTCAATCAAAGTTCCACGATTCGTTATTTGTGTAGCACCTCAAGCCGTAGAGTTACACGGTTATTGTGACTCTTCAGAGGCTGCTTACGGTTGTTGTATCTATTTACGGTCAATCACGTCTGAAAACAATTTTTCCATTAATCTTTTATGCGCAAAGTCACGAGTAGCGCCATTAAAGAAAATCACTCTACCTAGGCTAGAACTCTGCGGTGCGTTATTATTGGCTAGACTATGCCACAAGGTTCAGTCAGCAATGACTATAAAAATTGATCAAGTCTTCCTGTGGACTGATTCAAAAATTGTGCTTGCTTGGATAGCAAAACAGCCATGCTATTTGCAGACATTTATTGCAAATAGAATATCTGAAATTACCGAAATTATATCTTCGTCCAATTGGCGACATGTCACCACAATTGATAACCCGGCAGATATAATCTCCCGTGGAATAAATCCCGAGAATTTGTCTACATGTAAAATTTGGTGGCATGGTTCTGATTTTTTACAATTGTCTTCTGATAATTGGCCTGTTCGTGAAAATATTAATGTAAATGATTTAGCTGTTCCCGATTTAAAACAAAGTTCTATGACCTTTACTATACAAAATATAACCGATTTTTCAATTATTGAAAGATATTCTTCACTTAAGAGGTTGCAACGAGTAGTTGCATATATGTTACGCTTTAAAACAAACGCATTATCAAAATTGAATAATTTCAAATCCATATCTGGTATACTTAGTGTTTATGAGTTAAATTCAGCCATGACATGTATTGTTAAGATGGTTCAATTACAACAATTCTCTGAAGAAATTTCTGCGCTTACACGTAATAAACCATTGCACAATTCAAGTATATTATTGACGTTACATCCATTTTTAGATAAAGATAACGTTCTTCGTGTAGGAGGTAGAATTAGACATTCTGGCGTACCTTATTGTTAAAAGCATCCTGTAGTTTTACCTCAAAAACACAAGTTAACAGAACATATAATATTAGACAAGCATCTTGATAATTTGCATGTGGGTACTCAAGCATTGCTCTCTATTAAACGATTGGAGTATTGGCCCTTGTCGGGAACAAACGCTGTAAAAAAGAGTATTAAGAAGATGTGTTCGATGTTTTAGGACACACCCAAAACCTCTAACCCAGCTGATGGGCGACTTACCTTCTGGGCGTTTTACTGTTCTTAAGCCATTTTCTAAATGTGGGGTTGACTATGCAGGCCCTCTATTGATAAAGGATAGTAAATTGCGTAAAACTAAGTTAGTCAAACCTTATATATGCTTGTTCGTGTGCTTTTCTACAAAAGCAGTACATATGGAATTGGTATCAGATTTGTCAACTGATGCGTTCCTTAATGCCTTGAAACGATTCATTTCACGGCGAGGCAAACCGTCAGATATATTTTCCGACAACGGAACTAATTTTAAGGGTGCTTCAAACGATTTGAAGCAATTGTATGAGCTGTTGTCAGACCAAAATCATAATGATAAGATTGCTAGGTTCTTGAGTCAGGATCGAATTTCCTGGCCCTTTATTCCTGCCCATTCTCCGCACGTAGGAGGGCTCTGGGAAGCTGCAGTAAAATCTGCAAAGGTTCACATTAAACGCGTAATGGCGAATGCCTATTTGACTTTCGAGGAAGTGTACACAATACTGGTACAGATTGAAGCATGTTTGAACTCTAGACCGCTTACTGAGTTATCCAATGATCCCCTCGATTTTTCCCCACTTACCCCGTCGCATTTTCTAATAGGCGACTCTTTATCTGCATTACCACAACACGATATCAGTGAAGTTAAGGAGTCTCGCCTCAACCGTTTCTTAAGAACACAGCAAATATTCTAGCATTTCTGGACTCGGTGGTCCAAGGAGTATTTATCACAATTACAAGCCAGGACTAAGTGGAAAATCACGAGGTCCAACCCCATTCAACGTGGAACATTGGTCCTCATCAAAGAAGATAACATTCCCCCTCTCAAATGGCCGATGGGAAGAGTTGTTGATGTTCACCCAGACGCAGATGACATTATACGAGTGGTGTCTGTGAAAGTGCCGAGTGGTGCGGTCTTTAAAAGGTCAATTGCGAAAGTGTGTGTTCTTCCTATTGAAGATCAAACTGATTGACTGTTCTGACTTGACAATGAATTTGAAATTCATATTTTGTTTATTGTAAACTTTAGTTTGTATTTTGCAATTTGTTTATTTTGATATGTTAAAAGTTTAAGACACTTTTAAGGTGGCCGGCTATGTAAGAATTTTTATTATTTGTTCCTCGCCACTGCCGTGCAACTGCACCATCTGGCGGATAAAAAAGAGACTATGAATGACTTTTGTTGTACGCTGATATCCAAGACATGTCAATTATAATTCTAACAACAATATTTGTATTGGAGCAATAAAAACACAATTTTTAAAGTATAAGTGTTGATTGTTAGTGGTCCTTCAAGCAAACTATAACACACTTGAACTCCTGAGAGTAAGAGAAAATGTGCTTAATCTGTTTAAAAGTCATCTGTATGACCGGATGCAGATAGTGGAAATTAACAAAGTTCTTAGTGATGAAAAACCAGTAACCTGTGGAGTACCACAAGGTATTGTTCTTGGTATCATTTTATTTATTATCTATCTCAATCAGTAACTTACCCTAAGATCCTCCGGGACTATAATATCCTATGCTGATGACACCGTCATATTATATATTGGAAACACTTGGGCTGAAATAATAGACGTGGTGGAAAGAGATCTAAAGCCAATATTAAATTGGTTTAATGCAATTCTGTTAACTGTTAATGTAAATAAAACTAAAATAGTTCCATTTACCTCATATGAGAAATACCCACCTGATTATACTAGTACTACCGTTGAAAATTATAATCTAACAATCGTCACCTCTACTAAATATCTTGGCATTTTTATTGATTCATTTTTAAGATGGGATGAATATGTAAATCATGTTAAAAATAAACTACGATTATCTATAAATTCTAATTACGTCGTCATATTCTTTCCTTAAATCAACATAAAATACTTTATTATGCACTAGTAGAGTCCTTATTACAGTATAGCATAGTTGGTTAGAGGGAATAAAAAAAAATTAATGGAGTTTCTAGAGAAAATTCAAAAACAAATCCTGAAAGTCATGTATTTCAAATCAACACGATATCCGATGACGACCTAAATTTATTAGATATTAGACAATTATCTCCAAAAGTTGTATTAACTTTGTTATCAAATAATAGGCAATATTTAAATGAACTTGATCATATATGCAACACAAGAGTAAGAACTGCTGCCTACTTATTTTTACCTAGAACCCAAAAAACAATCGGGCAAAGATCTTTTACACACATTGGACTGAGATTATATAATAATATACCTGAGTTCCTTAAACATCTGAAAAATAAATGTATTTTTACAAAGCAGTAATTAAAGAAATGGATTTTATCACACAATTATAAGCATCAAGACTATATGAGGATGTTTTACAGAAAACAAGATACGATTAAAGTTTGCAAAGAGAAGTTGCAAAAATTCTATGCTCCAGACTGTTCTTTTGACAATTTGTAAAATATTTGCGAAATATTTACTTTCAGAATCATGTGGAAGATATATCAATAGGTTTTTAATTTTATAAAAAATATTGCTGTTTTATAAATACCGTTTTGAAATTCTATTTTAGATTCATTTTTCACTTTACAAATTCAGAAAGATGTAACTTTATAAGGAAGAAATATTTTTTGATGAATTTTGAAATATCAGTATTTTCCACCTGATTCTGAAGAAAAAAAGTTTCGCAAATATTTTACAAATTATCGAAAGAAATAACAATTTTTGCAACTTTATTCACAAATTACAATTGCATTTTTTCCTTGCCAAACTTCTATATTTAATTTTGATAGTTATACCTTAGTATCACTTGGATCCCATGCTCCAATACTCAGCCGCCACAGCAGTCATGAGTAGTTAACATTTAAAAATCAAATTCTAATGACACTGAACGTATGATTTTCGTATGATAGCTCAAGATACTTTGATAATTTATTTACAAATTTTTCTACCGTCCACAGCTGTCATACAAAGAAGATTTAAAATTATTTAGTTTCGACAAGAATGAATAAAGTTTGGAATTTAAAAATCAGCTAAAATTGTACTTCCTTTATGTCTTGATTTGGAAATAATTTAATTTTTAAATAACCATTGTATCGAATTCGTTTCCAATTGATAAATCGCTAGTTTGTCAATGAAACTTAAAAAAGATATGATTTTTGATATGTTGGCTTATTAATGTAACATTTTCAACATTATTTAAAAGTACTGTAAAGAAACATGTAGATTTATTGGTCGAGAATGCATTTAAATGTTATTCTTTTAATTACTGGATAACTCGTCCTAGTCATGATATTGATATAATTTATTGTCTTGAAGGTACAATAATGGCATTACCAATTTTGTGTTTTTAGAAGACTGTTGAATGTAGTGCTAAATTATTTAAATTATTCTAGTACATCATTAAAAATAAACATTTAAATAAATATATTCGGTGATGTCGTTAAAATTATGTTAATTTTACAAATATTTGTTTACTATCATGCATGAATGGAATAATTATTATAAATATATGGTTTCACCACATTACGTTGGAGATTAGCTAGCGACTCTCAATTATATTCCTTTATGAGTGTTATTTCAAGTCACAATACAACAATTGAACGTTTTATCCGATAATCCAACAAATCTACCTGTAAGTCGAAGGTGTTGTTTGATTTTTACACCTGGGTCTTGTTAGGCGTTCTAAGAAATGTCATTGTCAACTGTCGGCTTAGTGCTTGTTAAAGCTTACTACTCTACAAAATAATTGCGTTACATTTTACAGGAGAGGACCTATCTTTGCACATTACAACGCCGATTTTATTACTAAATTAAATACCAGAATTTCTTTACCTACATATTTGAATTTTAGAAATAATTGGAAGATTTTCTAGATCTGAATAGAGTACATAATGGAAATTATATCTATGAACAGGTATTTGTGGTAAATGTGATAATCATTTAAATAATATAAGTCCTTATTTATATTTGCAAATATGAAATTACCAAATAATATTTACAAAAAGTAAAACTTCTTATCGTATTTGTCACATCATCTCTTAGTTGATACGGGGATGATCAAATTTTATAAAATCAAACATCCAAACTGACTCAACCTTCCATTTTTGTGGCCCTGGCCTCTTTGGAGTTGAGAGGGTAGTTTTACAAAGATATGCTATAACAATATCCATTAATGATACATTTTTATACTACCTATTTGGGTAAATGCTAGGGCCACCACCACTTTTGGACCTTATCTTGATTCTGTAAGGGGTTTATCCAGCACATCTACTACATCTATATATGCGTTATATTGTTGTATAAGGTTTGGCACTGCAATAGTAACATGCTTCTTCTCTTTTTGCGCATAAAATAAGAATATATAAGAATAAATTTGAAAGTAAATTTTAACCAATTTTCTGAAAACTTACCCAGTGGTTCAATGATACTGTAGTGTAGCCGAACTTAACGACTGGTGTATTTAGCAAATATTTGTTACTTGCGAATACTTGCTATGTCGTGTGAATGGTTTACATAGGTCTACCTGTAAAATTTATTTGCCGCTTTTCTATTTCCCATCGTCTGTCAGTAAATATGGCATAAGTCAAAGGAATCATAAATATTTGTATGATTGACAAATCTAGACTTGTGCATATTTGTGGTTGTGGTCAAATGATATTTGTACAAACTTATGCGTATTAATTGCACTTACTATTCAAACTTGATAAATAGGTCAATTTTAATGGATAATCGCTGAATGCATAAATATTGGTGTATTTGCTAAATACACCAGTCATTTGAGTTCGCCTTTATTAATAACAGAAACTACTTTGTTGTCATTCCATTTTATTACCAAAATACTCAAAATATCCTTTATCTCTCTGCATTTGTTTAGATGCCATAATTTTCCAAATCGCGTCTCTCATACGGCTCCAGTCGCTTTTAACTTCATATCTCTTAGCATGCATATTAGTTTATGACTACTGAAGAGATTGCCAAAAAATAGCTCGCGCTTTTCGAATTTTTCAGGCGGTATAACTTATGTAAGTTTTTTTATAACAGGAATCTCCAACTGATCTTCAGTACTCTCTCTTTGTTCTATGTACACAGTAAGGCTAAAAAGTAGTAAGTAGTCAGCCGAACTACACATACACCATAACATGTAACCAAATTTTATTGGTTTAAACAGTTGGTAAAAATCTTTTATTGAAGGGTAACTTTTAAAAAACACAGTGACTAAAATATAATAACGGGTATTACTAACTTCACTTATTTTTTTCTTGTTCTTTTTTCTACGTCAATGCATAATCCAAAGATTCTTGAACATTTTCTGACCACCCCATCTAAATATCTTTAAAAATATCAAAATTAGATGACTAGAGAATTTTAAGTGGGCACCCTTGAAAATTGATATACTCACTGGTTATTTATAATTTCGTTACAAATATTTAGTGGTTTCATTGTTTTATAAGTAAAAATATTAATTAAGGTTAAATTGATTACAAATTACATATCTTGATAAAATGCTTTTAACATTTTTCTAAGAAAGCCTTTAAAACTAATTTAGATATTAATATCTGGTACATATAAAAACATACAGGATGTTGTATTTGAAATAAGAATTTCTATGAATATTACAAATCTTTTTAAATTTAGAACAAAATGATACAGGACAAAAATACAAAAAAATTGTGCAAATTTTGCAGTATATTAGAACAGAATAAAATTTTAATCGTAAAATTTGTAAGTAGTTTTTCTTTAAACACAAATCCCAAAATAGTGTATTTAGTATATAGTAAGGCATTACTTTGACATGTATCTAAATGGATTCATTGTCTAGTATACTTTCTGATTCCAGTAAAATTTGTTGCAAAGAAAAAAGGTGTCAGTTCATCTGGATTTACTTGTTTAGCAAACACGAAATCTAGTGGGGTGCTTCTCTCCTTTTTTTTTATAAATTATACATAAGATAGACTTTGGGCTATTGTTGTATATTTTATGGGTCTGAATGCAATATGTTTTTAAAAGGATTGGATGTTTTACAAAACACAACAATTCGTATATATATTTAGGAGCAGTAATGTCAACTGCAGTAGCTTATACCCTACCTGCTGCAACTTTGGTATCTTCTCTTTCACTAAGAAAAGTTAATCGAGATTGATTTAACAAACAAATTCTAATCTAAGAAAAAAATATCCATCCCTACATATAGTTTTCTGACATTGTAGTATTTATTAGATGATCCTTAAAAGAACAACTCAAATTGATTATTCCTATCTTTTTTAATAATACCTCAATACCGTGGTTATCCAAATACAAACAGCAATGTCATAAATTCCATTTTGGAAAAGTGGAAAATCAATTTTCAATGTACACGGATGCGTCTAAATCTTTTATGAGAACTGGTTTTCCTTACTGTATCACAACTGTCTTGTCTAACGTAGATACATGTATAAGTAGACTCACTATCGAGGCAAACTTCATTAGGAAGTAATATTTACCTCAACATTAAAACGAATCCATGCAATCTTGAAATAAAAAAGAAACATTACGTAAGACATCATAAGATTCATAAGGTATGGGTAAAGGATGACAGATAATAAATACGTTTACATCTTAATCAAAGAATGCATTAGCACAGGATATCCACATCAATCAAAATTGTGTTTCTTTGATGCCTTCTCAATACTAAAAATTAGACAAAAAGACAAATAGAAAGAATTATGGCAAAACTAATTTGTGGTATGATGTTTACTATTATTTAAGGAAAATGTTAGGGCAATAACACGTTTTAAATTTGGTAATCTGTGAAAATAGAGGTGATTCTTTAAATGTTTTAAAAATGGAGATACTTCAGTAACATTTTATAACAACTCTATTAATTGTAATATAAACCCATAATTTAATATACTTTCTCTACTTTATCTCAACAGTAAGAAGGTATTTGGCTGTATTATCTGTATTTTCAGTTTTTTAATAGAAACAAATTACTTATTAGGCGTATGAAGTTATGAAGAGTGAATATAGATTAGATTTGTATCCTTTGTTGCCCTCCTGTGTCGAACCTTGATATTATAGTGTACTCAAAAGTACAAGTGGAAAAGACCAATGCCCTGACAGACCCTAGGACGTGAAGTTAGTGGCCCCCTCTTTCTCATTTGCTTGTCTTCAAATAATTGTTTTTCCGTTGTCATTTTAGATTAAAATAACCACACTTCATTTAGTGTCTGGCTGCATGACTAACAACACAACCTTTTATGTCAAAAGCAGTATAAGGGAATTAATTTGTAATATTTTTATTATTCCTAATTATATACAAATTTGATACAAGAACTCTTACGACTATATAGAAAGAATAGTCTAGAATTATGTTTTCTATAAAATACTTAGGTTTCTGTAGAATGTCAGTGGCATCTTCCTTTTCGCTCAATATCAGGTATTTGACCAGTGTCATCCAGTTTCTATCTCGAGAAATAATTTGAATCTTGTAAAAACAATTTGGTTGATTGTTGATAGTCCACAAGAATTTTTAATTCGCTTAAATGAAATCACTTTATAGTATAAAATAGCATTCAAAATTTCAAATATATAAATTGGCGCCAAAACACGAGCCGCCATGTCACTGTCTATTGCGACGTCATTCTTGTAGTAAAGAAGCAAGCGCAAGGAACGCTCGGTATCGTTCTTTTTATTTCTCATATAAAATAACGAGTTCCCATCATTACACGTGATGTTTGGTGCCGAACTTTATTAATGTTTTCGTCATCATTTGACTTGCTCAACATGCTCTTATATTTTGAATACTCATTTCGAAAATACCTTGTATATCCTTTTTGTCTTACAGTGGTACTAATGTATGGAACAAATTCAATAAAACCTTTCAGGAGGGTTTTCACAAAAAAATAATCCGACAGAAATGACAATCTCTGAATGTGTCTTGTTTTCGATCTATGGCGTCATCGGCATTTTTTTTTTTAATGGTAACCTATAATGTTTTTACTGAATCATATAGAGAAAAGCTTTTCCGTATACGCTGGTGTAAATAAAGTGGCATGTTGAAGAGGAACGTTTTCGAGATATTAGACTCTAAAATGTCAGTCCTGGTCAACATTTTTAACATTTTTTTCTAAGTTTTTAAGTTTATTTCAAGTTCATCTTATTGCTACCTAATTAGTTTAATATTTTCATGGATTATTTAGTATTTTTTTACTTTCATGACAATTTTATTTTAATTTAGAATGAATTAAAGATTTTGTTTTTGATCGAAATTATTATATTTATTTATTTATTTTTTAATCTGTACTCGCTGTCATTTTCTCAAATGTCAGATAATGTTTTGTCGATGGATTTGATTAGAGGTTTATATTCTACATCATTGCCCAAGCTTCTTTTTCCAATTTTTAAAACGACTGAAACTTTGAAGTCAAATATTTCGAAACCTTTTCTCTTCAACACCAGCGTATACAGAAAAGCATCCTCTTACACGAATCCATAAAAAAGATACATGTTGCCATTTAGTCATAGTCATAGCTCGAAAACAAAATACAATCAAATAATGTCATTTTGTGAAAAGAAAATCTCTCCTGCAAACTTTTTTGAAAATACTTGTATAAAGTTAGGTCTGGATCAAATTTTATTTTGAAAAATTGTTATATAATGTGACATAATATTAGCAGTCCTAATATTTAACTCGTTATCAAAACTACGTTACGGTACCACCAGTGTTGATTTAACGAAATCGGTACTTCGGCGTATAACAAAGGGCGGGGGAATAAATTGAGGAAATAAATAATTATCGTAAATCGTAATTCAAGTTGTTATTGATATAAATAAGATTTTATTTAGAGGAGTGAAAAAAATAAATATTTGAAATAAACAAAAGAAATTTGGATTAATGGAGAATCTACGACACCGGTAATTTGTCAATTATTTCAGTAAAACAAATCCGATAACGACGGAAGATATTTTGTCTATAAAAAAAATTTAATAAAAGTTGTTTGACTAATTGCAGCACATATTTACGTGGCCTTGATTTTTTCAAGGTTTTTTTTGTTGCAATTACAATTTTTTGTTTTTTTTTTAATAGCAACCGATATTTTTTTAAACGTTTACGAATCTTTATGAACTAATAGATTTGTTGTATTATTATTGTATCGGATCATGTTTAAGAAGAGAAAAATCCATTACAAATAGTAATAAATACTAAAAATAACACCGAAATAAGGGACCAAAGTTTTAATCCTCTCATTTTATTTAATTGAAGATTAAATAAAATTGCCACACACTTTTTGTTGAGTTATAAATTTGTATCATACACTGAGAAGTGATTAAGCTTTAATTGCTGTTACCCACTTGTGAAATATTTACAAAATAAATGAAAGTCTTTCTTGAGGCTGCCATTATTATACAAAATACATAAGATTAACTTAAATTTACAATAAATGCTCTAACCGTGAATGAGCCAGTCGAGTTTGAAAACCCCAAAGCTGTGTAGTGTGTTTGCTCCATTTCGGCTTTTATTCAAGCTTTCAATTCCTCAGTATTTTCTGGTCAGTTTCTCTACACCATTTTTATGGTCCTCATAAAAAAAATCGACAGGCATTAGATCGGGTGATTTAGCAAACCAGTCTGTGCATTCTTGTCTAACAACCTATCTATCCAGAAACACCTGAATTAAGTATTCTCTTATTTGAACCCCATAGTGCGGAGGTGGGCACCATCCCATGCAGGTATCACGTTGTTTTGTAAGAACTGGATATATTTTAAATATTTAATTTGCATGTATAAAGAAGAGCACAATGATATGACGTCCAATGCCCCCACAAACATTTACCTACTGCGGATACTACGCGTTTACCTCTTTTATCTACTAGTAGTATGGATTATTTCTTTACCAATATCGGCACTTATGCCGGTAAACTGTTCCGTTAGGGCAAAACGTTTCTTCATTGGAGACTAGAATTTGGCTACCAACATTTTCGTCATTATTACGTCACGACATTAAACTGTCGAAATCTTCCTCGTATAGTTTCTGGACTAAATACACCTTGTACGTTTCAAAACATACACATTTTATATTGAGCATTTTAATGCCAAATCAGGGTTAATTATTTTAGTTAAATATTCAGAATTGCGCAAATCATCAAATTTGAAGAGTTTCTAAAATCGATCGAAATATTTTTCAACACGTTCTTCCTAACAGAGTTTTTCCCGGTATACTAGAATTAAAATCCTTTGTTGAGGATCGAACTTGATTCTTCTAAAAACTTTTATACTCAAATGTTATACTCAAACACCTTTCTTTTCTACCAATATTAAAATTTTAATATTTCACAACTTACAGAAAGAAGAAACGTTCATAATAAATGAAATGAAAAAAAGTGTCTATTCCTCACAAATTATTTTTAATTGCAACCCAGTTCGTGAATAAAATATTTATCTACGACTATAAAATAATTTATCTATTATGTATGTGTTTCTTCATGGATAATACCATCTATTATTCACTGGTTCTCAAATGTTTTATTAAAATTTCCTTCAGTATGCCATGACATGTTAGTTAAAGAGAGGAATTGCTATTTGATTTGAAACATCAGTCAAAATCAGATTTTTTTTCGTGACATTTTACCAAAAATGGTTATTATTTAATAGTCGTGGATAAAGTATAGTAATCTACTCACATGCATTACATGCTTGTTGAATAATTTTCTATTGTGTCACATCTTCACGCAACAAAAATATGACAATAGGAAATTGCATATAAAAATTGAAATTTCAATTTTTCAATTTGCAATTTCCTGTTATAGACTTGTTGCTTGAAAATGTGAAATAAATATATTTTATTCACTAAACAAGTAGCAATTAGAAATAATTTGTGAGGAATAGATACGTTTCTTCATTTCACCATGAATAACTTACAAAGGATTAACCTTTCGACGTTTATAATTGAATTAGATTATGTGAGACGAGTGCAAAATATTAATGAAATAAATATCTGCAGTCATTGGTATCCGAGTGTAGTTATTAATATTAGTCGAACGTGTAAGATGTGTATCATTTCTAAAATTAGTATCTAAAAATGGTAGCAACCTTTATTTGAGTTTTCTGTGACGTAGTCATGTTTGTGATAGACATTTTAAATGGAATTTTGACTTGCAAAATTGTTTTAGAATGTCACAAATGTAAAGTTAATTTAAAGTACCTGTTTGTTTCTATATCTCCTCACAATTCATGTTCTGTTATTTCTTTAATAAACATTTTAAGTAGCATTCCAGAGATAAATTCATATCTTTATCATTTCAAATTTACCGAATAATTAATACATTGAGAAAATGGTTCCAAAGATTCCAAAGGTTCCAAAGATGTGTATTCCATGAATTATGATTTGTTTATGTATTATATAATAATATTCTGAATTTCTGCTTCTAAAATCTAAATTTTCTATATTTTTCTTTGCATTTTTATGGAATAAAAACAAAGTTCATAACATTTTAGAGGTAAGCATCTATTTATTCATGTTAAACGTAATTGAACGATTAGAACAGTAAGAAATACTGACAACTGGATTCATTTCCTTTTCCAGCAACGAATTTATAGATTGTGCTTTACGATCTTCTGCAGAAATTTGGAAGTTTGTATCCTATTTATTTGAATTTGAAGTAGATATACAGGCAGATACCTGAACTGCCTCCCTCGCGTACATGATTTTATTAGCTACTTTCAATTTGATTTAAAGAGAATCTGCTACATAACTGTGTGGGATTCAATAAAAATTTGATTCCCTTTTTACACAAAGAGAGAAAAACTGGACTGATGTAAAATTTCTGGATATTAAACGGTTTATGAAATGAAATGAAACGAGTTGTTAGATATCACCCAATGGTCAACTCACCTTATTTGCTGATTCTTTAGTGCTGGAGGGCCGTCTTATCGATCTTCTAAATGAGGAATATATTGTGATGTCCCTAATATATTGCAGAATATTTATATCTCACTATCACTGCGCTTTATTTATTATATTTTAAGATTTATGTGAAAGTTTATAATTTGCGGTAGTATTCTCAGCATTCAACGAGAAGATGTTTTTCTGTGTGAATTCCGCGCACTTCGTCAACCAGTAGAAAATATCTTGAAGTATATGCTACAAATCTAAAGAATGTTATAGTTTAACAAATGTATAAAATGTTTAAAAATTGAAATAGGCAAACTATATTAAATTAAATCTATTAATTAATTAAATTAACTAAAAATTACTTAAAACTAAATAATAACCTTCGGCTACTGTGGAAGATTCCTATCGGTAATATCTCTTGAAAGCGAGGACGCCAATGCATGTGTTAGCTACTAAGGTCGTTGATGTTCGAAATAAATATCCGCTGTCCAGTGTATGCAGCTAGATTCTTTAGATATAAAAATTTTGCAGCTTGAATAGATATTTTTCCAAGAGTGAGTATTTCTATATTTTGATTATTATCTTTGATTCCTTATCTTGATTATCGTCCATAGTTATTTTAATAATTCATCTTTACGACACGCTTTAGCTATTCCCACTATCACTACTATCACATTAGATACGTTTCATCTCGTGCATATCCAAGGAACTTTTTAACCTCTTTTTTGGTGAATACTTTACCTTCCTCGGTAAAAATCGTCTTTTTTTCGTTTCAGGAAAGCTCTTAATTTTGAATATTTGGAAATATCCATATTTACCATGATAAATGGCGTGGTCTTTAATACTGAACATTAACACCAAAGACTTGAGGCAAGCTTCAATATATTTCCCAAAAAAAAAACTTTTTCAATAATCTTGTCCACTTTCTTCGTTCCACACTAATTCTGATAGTACTATAAGTTTCATTATACCGCTTTATCGATTTCTCCAGTAAAAGAGAGGCACACGCAATATCTGCTGCTCCGTCTATTTCCAGTGAAGTATCAGATTCACTCAATCACTCAATAATATTGGATTAAGTTTTTGAACAAAAAATTTCTTGTATTAATTTTGACCGTTGATATGTTTACGTTTAACTATCTAATAAAATCCCGCTTATCTCACTTGCACTGCCTTAACAATAACGTGTCATATTTTAGAAACAACGTGTGATTGAGAGAAGAATATCGTCGAAGTTAATCATGAAAATAATTCGTTTGTGTTGTATTGATTCACCAGTCATAAGATGACTGAACTGTCACTAACTTGAATCAATTTTTGAATGGCCAATCAAAAGCTAAGACATGCCGTTGAATTTCTTTGGTTAATTAGAACAGACATTTATTTGATCATCCGTTCTATGAACTGTCAAACTTCCAAATGATTTCAAAATGTTTATTTCTTTTCATTATTTTTATCCGGTAGGAGAAAAAATATTGTATGCGTCACGGGTCCTAAGGTGTTTGACAGTAAAATACATTTACCGCCTTTATAAGTACCCTCGTACATAAATATTTCTGCATGGTAAGTAGTGCATTGATGAAAAACGAGTAGGCTGAATCAATAAATTTAAAGACAACAAAACTGCCATTACTAACTTCTGGTCATTTGTTTTTAACGATTTTCGCAAATAGAATGTGTAACATTATCAACATCATCAGAAAAAAATATATGCAACACGCCTCAATATGATTATATGGTAAATGAAGTAAAGAATAAAAGCTTTTTAGATTTAGTATTGAAAACGGCAGCACTGTATTAAATTAGGGCAAATGATTAATTCTAAATTGAGAAATTTCCTAATGGTAAGAATAGTGGGGACCTTCCTTTCTGCCCAAAAGCACATGTTGTAATACGCTTTTGAAATTTAAATAAAATTTTAATAAAAAAAATGGAATTGAAATGGTAAAGTGAATCTGTTTGAGCAGTAACTGAGTTATTATTAGCTTCTATTAAAATATATTCACTTTTGCTAATTAGAGAAGTGATCTCCATTTTATATTTTAGATTTCTATAGAATAGACAGAAATACCACAATAGATAGCCAAGTACTTTCGTTTCTATCTTGAATTAATGAATAGATGCAGCTATAAGAGCTGGATTTATGCAGGGGTTGAAATAAAATTAACACAGCCACCGTCGATTTTCTTTATGTGAAATGTGAAATATTATTGAAAATGACGATCACATAAGATAATTTGACATTTCAACAAGCTGGAGCTCCTTCTCACTATGCTTTGTCTGTTAGGCAATTTTTAGATCAAAGATTTACTGGTTACTGAATTGGATGGAGAGGTTATTAAGTGGTCTGTGAGATTACCAGACCTATCTCTCGCAGATTTCTTTCCATGGAATCATTTGAAGAAAAAAATCTACGCAACCCAACCCATTATTTTAGAAGATTTACGGCAACGTATCATTATTTATTGTATTTTGAGGGTACCCGTTATTATATAAGTCGTATTGTCTAAAGTTCTTTTCTTAAATCTACGTCGGATAAAGGAATGTTTAAAGCTCGATGTATCATTGAATTATATGCGGCTAATTTATGAAAGCGAGGGTTATAGGAATTAAAAGGAATAGTAGTGTCACTGTACGTTGGTTTGCGGTAAATATTGTAGGAAAAGGATGTGGTTTGTTTTTTATAGTTAAGTCAAGAAAGTTTATTAATTTATTTTCGTTTTCTATTTCTGTTGTAAAGTTTGTATTATGTAAGTTATTGCTAAAATTTTGGGTTTGTTTCAACTGTCTGTCTGTTCTTTTAAAACCTATTAGGTTATCGTCCACATATCTATACCAGAATATAATATGTTTTTTTTGCTATCGTCGAATTTAATATAGAACTTTCGAGATTATCCATGAATATATTGGATAATACGGGACTAAGTGGGGAACCCATACGAAGATCAGTTTTTTGTATAAAAATGTCATCGTTAAATTGGAAATAATTTTGTTTTAAACATAAGTCGAATGCTTGCAGAATTTGGGTTTGTAGAATTGGAATAATTTTGCATTTATTTAGTAAATATGAAATTAAAGGTAAACATTCGGTAGTGGGAATATTAGGGAATATATTTGACTCATCAAAAGATACCAGTTTTATGGAGTTATGGTTAATATTTAGTAGGTTTAATATTTTAGTTAAGTTTAGAGAATTAATTACTGTGTTTTTCGATTTAAATTTTGTGATAGATTTAAATTCGTTGTTAAGTAGTTCAGATAACTTACGTGTTGGTGCGTTTAAATAATTGTGAAATTTTACCAAACCATATAATTTTGGTGACTCGCAGTCAAATAAATATATTTATAACCGGCCCAAAAGGTTTTTTAAGGGTCGACATGAAAAAAATTTACCATGAAGTCAGTTTTCCAACTCTTTGTAAAACTAACAGAGTAGTAAAATGTTAATGAAATAGTTATGAGCAGTATTATTATTATTACTAGTTTTATAATCTAATGATTTAAAATTCGACGAATATACAAGATAATAATAATGATTATTGCAACACTAACAACGATTTTTACTTTACAGTAGCGGGTTTACATATTTTAGATAATACTTAAGTTTTAAATAAATACGATATATTTACTTAAAATTATTAAGTGAGAGGCTCGTGTTGTTATTTCACCTAAGTACGCATAGTATTTTATTATAAAAAAGAATAATAATAAATTGTATTAAACTAAAAACGTGATTTTAATAAAAACGAATAATCTCTTACAAGATGTACAAAAATTTCCTTACAGGAAAAATATTCGACAACTCATTCATTTAAATATCCAAAAAGCTGGACAACTCTCTCCTCATTAAATCTGTAAAATGAAAATATTGACACCTGCATTTAATATTTCTTTATTGAATGAAAAGGAAATTTCCAATTTAATTAACAACTTCAATAAGTTTTCAAAAGTTTTAAAAAATTTGTAAAGGTTACTGCTGTATGACAGTGATGAATCTGATTTGGTGAATAACTATCAGATTATCTTTATTTGAGGGAAGTGCTGGGTAGTTTATCACTCACAGTACAAAATAAATGCGACTTCTACACCTACTTTTTGAATTTCTCTCCTAAAATACTTGAACAATAAGATTTCATGCCAAAATATTATATCAATAAACTTTATGCTTATACTTACTTGCTTGATACCGAAATTCGACGAGTCGACTTCATCCCGAGACAAACAGAAAATTCTTTTGGAATTTGCTTCTAAGTTGAGATATGCGTTGTCGATGTGAACTCTACAATAGACTGCCGCTTTGCATCATTTCTCCTTAATAAAATATCTCTTATTTCAAGGAGTAACTTTGGTGACTAGGGAGGTGGATAGCAAAATATTAAAATCTTGCATTAATAAAGCTTTTTAGGTAATGTCACTGTTCATAAATATCATCAATAATTAACTTTTGACTGTCATTTTGGCCCTGCGATTTATCTAGTAATGTTTATAGATATCACATAGGCTGAAAATCAAATAAAAGATAATTGATACGACATAATTATTTAAGCAAGCAATAAAATCTCTTGCCTTTTCTTGAAGATTATATAGAGAGACCAGTCCAGCACTTTATCAAATACAATTTTTAGTACCAACTTTAATCATATTAACTCCATTACTGCGCCTATTAGTTTACACCATTTACTCAAATAGTGGTGTATTCATTAGTAAACGCTGGTTCTTTTCGCGCTTTTAATGTCACCGAATTGAAAATAAATATTTTATTAATACACTGAACTGATTCTGCGGTTGGCTCCTTGTGAAACATCATTAAATATTTTAAATATGTGAAAGAAATTTGCTTTTTAATGTTTCAAAAATATTTTATTAGAAACTCTACACGTGTTTCGGCTTTTTAGGCCTTTGTCAAGAATACAGGAAATACTGAACAGTAAAATTTGTGTTCATTGCTTATATATAACCACATCTGGTACCTACTATAAATCTATTGTAAAATATGTTTTTAAAAGTTGAATATTACTTTATTTTTTAAAATCTAAATTATTTTATTTCAAATATGGTGGCCGGTAAAAATTTGTTGTTCATTCGTTACATTTTTCTTATTTTTAACAGCTTTACTTATTTCTAATTGTTCTAATAGATCAAGTTTCTTTCCTTTCTTTTCCGAATGGAGTAATTTGACATTATTTAAATCTATAAAATGACTGTTTTCTATACAATGTGTTGACATGCCCGTACTATATACATTGTTTACAATAGATTTCCTGTGTTCCTCGAATCGCTTTTTTACATTTCGTCCAGGTTGTTCAATGTATATAGCATCACAGTCACTACATTTTAACTCATATACTCCTGTTTTTTGGATGTGTCAATATGCAAATTTCATTAGAAACGGTTCATTCATTATTCATGAAATGAATACTGTTCTAAACAAATTAACATTATCCTAAACATTTTGTTGGGAAAACTGCAAATCTAATTTAAGATATTTTCTTGGAAGACACAATATGTTGAAAGTAAAATTCGAGGGGTAAACCTGTCGATAAGAATCTGTACACTAAACCTCTACTTCCAAAGTACTACCACGGAATTCCATATTTTGGCTAGAAAGTCCAGGGAATTCCAAAGAAATCCACGGAATGGCGAGAAATTCCAAAATAATTCCAAGGGAATTCCAAGGATGTACATATTTTTCTTAGATGGAAATGAACTGATATTTTTTATCATTTATTGTAACAAAAACATTTTTAAGAACATTTGGCATTATATAAATTTAACAAATAGATTCTAAAAATAAAATAGGATAAAATGAATACAATATTTTCAATACTTTATTATCATGTTAGGATGGAAATAATTACTATTTATTACAACAAAAGACAGGAGAAAAAAGTCTATAAGCAGATTTATAAAAAATTTAAAAAACAGATTCTAAAAAATAAAGCAACAAAATAAAATCAACCTTTCTTGTAAATAGAACTGGATCCATGGATGCTTTCAAAAAAGGCCTTCAAAATCATATTCAAATTTGAAATAACCTCTTTTTCGGCGATCTTGTATGAATATCTGTAATGCACATGTTCTATCAAGTGATGAAGAAGGAAGCAATGATAAATATGAAATTCCTGAGAAAATTTTCGAAAAACTTGTAAATGGAGGGTTACCAGACATAATGGATGATTACCTTGAAAATAAATTATCTGTCATAACAGAAAATGAATTAGTTTTAAATGGCCGCAATGATGCCATTTTTTAGAAAAAAAAGGCAAAGTTAGAAAGAGAAACTTTGATCTAAAAGAAAAAGTTTCTAGAACACGGCTACGAAATCCAAACCAATGGAAGAAAAATTGCATGAGACAGAGGAGAAGAATGTCCTTCCCAAGGAAAACTTATGTTGAAAAAAAAATAGAACTTGGATTGTTGTCCAAAGAAAAATACAGATTGAAGTATAGTGAAAAGTTTAACCTAAAAACCATAAAGGCTATTTTGAGCATTTGTTATTATTTGGACACTGACTTAAAAATTTCTCTCTTATTTAACAGTAATGCTTTATCACCAGTTACACGTCGCGTCGGCGTCATAGAGTTAATGTAAAGAATCCGAAAGAAATATTTGTTCACGTTATAGAGAATTCAGTTCTTTACGATTGACAAAAATTTTGGTATTTTGTTCATTAATTCAATTTAGCAGAAAAATGTTGAGATAATTAAAAAACTGAAAACTGCTACTTTACTTGATAAAATAGAAAGCACGACTTAAGCAGACGACATCGACTTAGTACTAAGAACATATAAAAACATTTCCAGCCGCACTATTTTCGGATTAAAAATCACCAAAATATGTATTTTATACCTCATCTCAATATAACAAAATGTACAATTAAATAACGGGAGGACAAAAATTTTTGCATTAATTTTATGGTGAACCTTTCTTCATCTGTTAATATTTTTTCTACGAAGTTAAACTTTTCGTTTGGGCAACCGAAAAATAATACTGAACAAAATATTGATGAGCATACAGAAAATTACAAAGCACATTTTGAGGATCAAGGACGAGATAGAGAAGAGCTTTTTTGTTGATAAAAATAAGTATTACATAAATTCTAATTTACAGTAAATAATGCCATTTCCGAAAATTAAGGATTTTTTTTGAGGCAAACATTGTTACATAACTTCAACGTGCACGGTTTGACTTCTGCAGGAAATAGACCTTGATTGAATAAATAATGTGGAAAGTAGAGGAAGTCGTAAAATAGCAAGTTGTTTGTGTAGGTTTTACCCTTGCTCAAATGTAGCAATCATCTAATTTGGTCGGAATCATGTGCCTGCGAAAATAAAAATTTTAACATTCTTTGTCTCTACCAACTTTTAATTTTAAATGGATTGTTCAAGGTTATTGATCACAAATTTCCCGAGGTTGGTTATGGTTACCTAGATACAACAGAGATTTTGGTCGGATTGAAAACATAATCAGAAAAGTGGAAAATGTCTACTACCTAATAAAATTTGCAAGCCCAAAAACAACTCTATGTGTGTTGATATGAAAAATGACTCTTATAATTTTTGGATATTGTATATGGTGTTCAAATATATCTCTTCAAAGTTTTCATATTTGAATAAGCGGTAATTCATAATTTCATCTAGCCTCCATGCTTTCATCAATGAAGGAGTAGCTGATTACGGCCGTTTACAAGCGAAAAGCGATATGGGACCCGGCAGATGAATTGTGAAAGAATTCAAAAACCCTCAGATCATTATGGACAGAAGTTGCCAAGGAGGTTAGTGCTGATGAACGTTCTTTCTAGTTTCTCTCGCAGTTTATTTGGAAGATGCATCGTTAAAACATGTACCTGTGTAATTTCTCATCTTATAAACTCACAGAAATGTACCACCATAGTCTCTGTCTAAATTATACTCGCACCCCCAACCTCCTTTTATTACCTAAATGTCACAGATAAGAAGTCTTTTGGAAAATTTTGAGAGGGGCATGTTTATCGTTCGACAAACAGGTTCACAGTGGATTGTCCATATGTTATTCCACCGTGCAGTGCGGTCAGAATATATTCACCCTCTACTCACCAACTTTTATTCTCTAGCCTCCGAACGACCCACTAGCCACCTGCAGTGCGGTCTTGCTTAAGAGTTAAATTACACATCCCCACTAAATTTAAACTGTAATTGGAAGGGTTTGGGGGAAACAATAAACCCCTGAATTCACCCCATAGAAGGAGTTTCCGACAAGATCCCTTCTTAGTGGGCGGATTAGGCACCTAAGGTACATCGCTTTAAAATTCCAAGGTTCTAGCTCTTACGATTTGAGCTCTGCGTTGGTGAGTCAGTGACCACATTTAACTTTATATAATAGTGAATTTTAATGATTACTGTGTTGCATTTTCCATTACACACAGGTTATTAGCATTTGTCTGGAGAGATAGAATTTAAATTAATCATAGCAAGATGTTATGTATGTGAAAAATTTTAATATTATTCTACGCCTAACTATTATTTAAATTATTACTAATTTGCTAATTGTTCTATAATGTGAGATTTAACATTTTAGAACATATGGCATATGTATCCACATTTAAATCAATAATGTCTTTATGTAATCAAAAAAAATACTATTATTTACTAATTAATTTAGATGTAAATGGAAACAATAAATAAAGTACTATTTTTAATTGAGTGACGTAGGAAAGAAATAACAATAACGAAAAAATAATCATAAATTAAACAAGTTTTCTAATTAGTAAAACTAACACTAACATTAAATTGAAACAAAAAATATTGACATGGTCTTGTACAGTTTTAATATTAATTAAACAGTAAGCAAATGCTTTCAAAGAACGTCTGTCTACATAAGATGATTACAATAAGAGAATTTTCGCTGTATGTTGTAAATTATAGAAGCCTGTAATAATTATTTTATTTTAAAATATATGAAGTAATAAATACATTGTAATCTTATTCACTTGGAACATGTCAATAAATCTTATGTTGGCAATTTTACTTTTTGTCCGATAAAATTTAGCCAACTAAATAAAATTGATTTGCAATGCAAGGTGATCAAATTTTGATGCTTTAAATAATTTGATGCATTAAATACTTCAATATTTAATAAGTCAATTTTATGCAAATCAATACATATTTGGAGCATTACATACCCGTAGTTTTTGTTATGTGTAAAACTGAACTTACAAGCGTACAGACTGGGACATAAACAACATCATATTACTTTTAGGTGAATTTTAAAGCGATTCTGGAACAGTTATCTTTTACAATCGTTTACTTTTTAATTGCTGTTTAAATCAAGTAAACTGCTTAACCAGCCCACCTTTATTGTAAGAACATGAAATGAACCTAAGTGATGAGTTTTCGAATTCACTTACATATATCTGATAGATAATATAGCCACTGATTCCAGGGCGGAGATACATTTATTTTTTATTTATTTAATTTAATGAATTTGCCATGGGTTACAAATTTATTATAAGGTCTTAGTGTTACTTCGTTGGTATGAATGAATGCTGGACCAGGCCTAGAGGTATAGGGATGATGACAGCTGAGAAAAATGAAACAACTTTATTCAATATACAAGATGCACAAATTCTTATAATGCTGTGCATTTAATATTATTTTTATTGTTATTAAGGTAGTCTTAATATAAGGATATAATTTAATATTACTGTTCAGTTTATAATATATAATACATTTTAACACCGTTTAAGGTACAGATCTACTTAGTAAATATCTAAAGTAATTGCCGAATTGTAAATTAAATTTACAGGAATTTTGTAACAATTCAATCCTTTTAATTTGTCTATTTGGTAATTATTCCTAGTAAACCATTGTTAGTTCTTTGAAAGTGTAATTTAGTCTTATATTAAGTACTTTAGTAATAAAATAGTATTATTATTAAGACATATAAATAAGGATAAAACTAGGTAACAACGTATCTGTTAGATGAGTTAAGTCCCAACGGCAATGGGAAGAACAAGTATTTTACAAGTGTAACATTCTTGTACGAGATACAGTAAATATATTTTTACAAGTGCAAGTTTGTGTTATTTAAATCGTTTTAATTTACTGTATTAACCAATGGTCAAGATATACAGTCCACTACTTCGACAAGAATGGACTTTTTATTTATTAATTTAAGAAGACCCAATATTTTGGTTCATTTGAGCAGGATCACCACAAGTTATTAAGTAAAAGCGCCAATATTTTGGTCTCATCAAGACAAGATTAGAGAGAAATCGAGTTTTAAGACAATTAGTCTCGCAAAACAAGAGGCAGTCGAGTAGCCAGTTATTATACAAGATACAAGTACAAGTGGTCAACCAAACTGAAATCCAACAAGGACAAGTGAGCAAGTTAAACTTATACCACGATATGCTAAGTGAGCCTCCGGTGAGTTTTTTCCTTAAATTCCTTTCATTTACAAAAATATTTCCTATTTTCGATAACATAAACTTAATCTGAGTTAGTGCCGTGGCTGAACTTACACAATTAAAAGGCAGAGAGATTAAATTAAAGCCAAGGTAAGAAGAAATCAAAGTTATGTCGAGTCTATTGATAAATCAAATATTACCGAATTCATTTTTCAGGAAAAGCACGTGAAAATAAGATAGAGTCAGATGAGATTGAACGAGATGAGTTCGAAAAAGCATATTTTCATTTAGTTGCTGCATTTAAAGAATTAATAGCAAATTACTCTAGAAGTAAACAGTTTGAAATAGATTCAGGTCAGGGTACAGAAAGAGGTTAAATTTTAAAGAGGCCTTTCTAGGTTTAATCCACAAAAATCAGTCAATTAGCGATAACGAGAAATTTGCCTATCTGTGATCCTCACTAGAAGGGGATGCGTGGAAGCAAATAGATCACTTACAAATATCGGCCTCATTGTATGCTACATCATGGCAGCATCTAATAAATCGTTATGATAATGACGATAAAATTTTCCAGCATCATTTAAAAATGATTTTCGAACATTCAGCTCTTGAAAAAGAGTCTCATATCGGGTTACGTAATTTACATGAAAATGTTAATTAAAATTTACGAGCTCTTGAACAATTAGAGGAACCTATAAAAGACACTATTTTTATATATTTAATAACTAGTAAATCAGATTCTAATTCTCTGCAATAATTGGAAAAATACGAAGTTTAAAATTTTACAACAAAAGTCACAAGATAAAGAAAGCAAAATCATTCTGAAAACAGAGATAAAACCAATAAAATATCAAGGAAAGCAACGCTAAAAAATATGAGCGAGTTTTTGGAACAGCGTTGCCAAATTCTTGAAAATGTTTATAGTAACCTGCAGAACCCTAGTATTTCCCGAGATAATAAAGTAAATGGAAATAAAGCTTCCGACCGGAACAAATACTCAAGTCACAAGTCGGTTTCCCAATATAGGTCCAATTCTTATGCAGCTGTCAATAACCAGTTTGGTTGTTTTGCGGGAAACAGCATACAATATATCAATGTCAAAATTTCCTAAAGCTAAAGCCACGTGAACGTTATAATGAAGTCAGACAGCGCGCGTTATGTGTCAATTGTTTACGTCAAGGGTATGCTGTGGAACATTGCAAGTTTTCAAAATGTAGAAAATGTGGCACAAGTCACAACACTTCCTTACATTTTAATAATACTGGGTCTATTTCTACAACCCCTATTCTTGAAGAGGGTTCCCTTAACCATAATTCTCAGGTCCAAGATTCACAGACAAGTAGCACTGAAAATACAAGTACCGCATTCCCCTAGCAAAGTTCGTCATATTGCAACGTTGCAAGCGACAGTTTATTGTCTTTAGCAATACCACCGCTCTATTCAAGATAAAGGATCGAGAGGGTAGGTTACATGAATTTCGTGCATTATTAGATAGTGGTGCGCAAAATTCTTGCCACTGAACGGCTATGGGCTGAGACCATTTTTTGTCAATTATAATTAGTGCAAACGATTACGTATATAATTCAACAAAACCATATACCTAATGGAACACCAAGAAGGAACTGAAGCTAATTACTTAGCCATACCAGAGAAGAAAAAGGAAACCAATAAAAAATGTATTTAAGTATGGTGGAACCAAGACTGCGAACAAGCAATATCCAATCAAAAACAAGCATATGACAATTAAAAACCAATCAAGCTTGGAAATTTTTTTTATTTACCAAAAGATGGCGGCTACTTGTAAAAGGGTAATTTTACAAAGTAAACGAACATCCTGGAAGAATTTCCGTAACCAATTAAACAAATATACTCCTCAGACATATGGTCACATAAAAAAATTAAAAAATTTTTACCAATAAATCAAGAAGTATGGATAGAAGATTTATTCAAAAACTAACACCATTTTGGGCTAATGAACAGAAATATCCAAATATTGGATATAATTCTCAATACTATTTACTAAATAAATTCTCCTTGAAAGAACTGGAATTTTGTTAAAAAAATAATAATAATACATCTCCTGGATCAGGTAACATTTATTATGTAGTGCTTTCAATTCTCACCCAAAACCTCAAAAATAGTTCTGCTCAACATTTTAAACGAGATATGGATTTATAATAATATACCAGGGGAATGAAAAGAACACTTAATTATTCCAATATTAAAACCTCAAAAAAAATCCAGTTTTATCCAGGTTTATAGAGGAATTTCTCTAGCTTCATGCATTTTAAAAATTTATGAACGACTTATAAAGAATAAACTCGAAACATGGCAGGAAAATTATAAAAAAATATCGGCTACACAATTTGGATTTAGAAAAAAAGGAAAAAAAATATATGATCAAGCGGCGCGATGTCATCTAAAGAAAATAATACAAAATAAATGTTTACGATTATATATAGGAGCACTAAGAAGTACGCCAATAAATAATTTTCTTGTCGATTGCGGAGAACCCTCAATATATATTAGAAGAAAATTTCTTTGCGCGAAATTAATATAAAAAATGCATTTAGAAAACAGCAATTTAATACAAAATATCCACCATCTGTTCATTTTGGACTTAACAAATATTGAACATGAAGACAACCATACTATTAGTAGTCATATAAGGAAACTTTACCATACAGAGACCATATTAGTAAAAACGAAATAAATCCAATATACGAAATAAATAACTAGCTAATTATTAGTATAAATAATTCAATTATATTCTTACAATACTACAGTATATATCCTATTAACCTAAGAAATATATTATTCAAAAACGATATACGGCAATTATTTCCAAACCCTTATTGTTTATATACGGATGGCACCAAAGACGATACAAACACTGGATGTGCAATACTAGATCCACATAATAATTACCATAAAAAAATTAAATTAAATCATAATTTTAGTATTTTTTCTGCAGAATTGATCACTATATTAGAAGCGTTACATTACAGCCAAACTCTAAAAGAACAAGTCATATTAATAATATCTGACAGCAAAAGCAGTTTAGAAAAAATTAAAAACTTATGTCTAAGGCAAATACCAATTACTTACTGAACAGAGTTAAGTTAATGAAAAATCTACAAGATACTGAAAAAAAGTGTTAAGTTAGTATGGGTAAAAGGATACTGCAATATTGACAACAACGAAACAGCTAAAGAAGCCCTAACAAATGAGGCTATCCTCATAAGGAAATATTTCCCGTTATAAAAGAAAATTATTAATAGAATGGGAAAATTCCTACTGTCAAGAAAAAAAGGAACACATTATAAAATTATTCAACAAACAGTACCCAAAAAGCCATGGTTCAAAAATAGTAAATTCAATAGGAATGAAGTAAAAAATATATGACAATTAAGATTTAATCACCTATTGGTTCCGACATACTTGCACAAAATCAAATTTAAAGATAGCCCTCACTATGACTGTGGTGAGTTGGGTGAAGCTAAGCACGTGCTACTTAATTGTGAACTAAATTCGGGGAAAATTAGAGAATTTGTACAAAATTATACAAATTAGAAGTATGGTGTCCATTCAACTTACCACAGTTATTGGGTTCTGGAAACATTGTAGTATATAAATTACTGTGTGACCACATAATAAATCTAGGATTAAAATTATAAAATACCTTATATTTCACATTGTTGTATAATCTAGTTTTAAGCTCTCCTCTTGTTATTCTCAGTGTACACCCAAATATTCCGAGGTTCTCCTGATATGTGAATAAGATTAGACAGACCCCTAGTCAAAATAGTGTCCATGTGTCCTCCCAAAAAAAATATAAAAAAAAACTACTACAAGTTAAAGTATGTCGATAAAGGTAAAAAAACAACAAAAAAATATAAAAAAAAATCAAATAATAATAAAAAAAACTAGATAATCAAAGTAATATTGAAAAAAAGAAAATGACAAAAAAAATCAAAAGGTAAAAAGATCTATACATCTAGGTTAATTAGGATAGTTAGATATAAAAAAAGTGTAAGCTTACCTCCTAGATTGAAATGTGTGACAAAAACAGGAGAAAATACAAGAATAAAGTCGGCATCACTGTGCTAATGGAGTGAGTACATTTCCTAGCCATTCACACCACTAGTAGATACCTAGAGTGGATTCTATTTATAAAAAAAATCCTAACAGCTGGCTTGGTCAAGCGAATTCAGTAGCATGGCCCTTACGTTCATCAGACCTTAGAGTGCTAGATTATTACATATGAGGTGATTATAAACGTATTGTTTACGATAACAGCCAGAAACATCAAGGAAGGAATTAATATTTTCGAATTATGTTACGTAGCAGCTGAGGTCAGAGGCAGTCAAGAAGAAAATAATTCAGTGTTAAGGGTAAGCATAGAAAGGACCACGCACCAAATACACAGGGAACAGTTTTCCGGTGAAGTTCTGGTCTTGTGATATCTTATAGTTCATGTCCTGATTAAAAAATTTTAATACTAAATGTCAAAAAAATGAACAGATCTTGAGCTAGAGAGTTTTAAACGTCATTTCTCATATTTTGGCTTACGAATCAGGGTGCTTAGGAACTCTAGAACCTCTTTAATCTTATGTAAAAATGTTTCTAAGCACCCTTGTTTGAATTAATTTTTTGTGGAGGTAAAATCATCGCTTAGGACATAAGGCTTATAAGTCCCGATTACGTATGATCGGTAACTTTAAACATTCTTTGTAAGGGTCTCGAGACCAAAAGCTTTCAAAATTCCAAAGACTAGCTTGCCTGGGGATCACTGGCGTAATGAGGACACCAATAGTTGCTCTAGAGGTTCTGATAGGAGTAGGTGTCTGAATAGGTGTTGAGAAAGATCCCACATGTCCAGTGATGAAGAAACCTCTTACCACTTTTTCGGGCAGTGTGAAGCCATCGGATGTCTGAGGCATAACGTCTTCGGTACTAAGACGCTTCTAATGGAGGAGATGAGCTCCTTCGCACTGAGTGGCATCCTGACCTTCATTTGAAGATCGCAAAGATTCGAGCAAGGGAAGTATATGGCTGTTAACATGGTTGGGGGTGGATAAAATGGATCCGTCTACTGCCTGCTTGCCAGGGGTTAGCCTCCATCACCATTACCATTACCAACATTACGTAGTTTAAATATCTAACCTCGTATCTCACAATACTTTGTTTGTAATAAACAGGATGGCAGAGTTATGTCATAATTAACATTTACAGAGCTAAAAATGTGCCATCTAATAAAATCAATGAAAATAACAAAAACAGAGTTCGTGAGCAGTGAGCACATCTTAAATTTTGTGAAGAAAATGAAAGTAAATAATATTAAAAAGAATATTTTATAAAAGACATCCACAAAATTGAATGGTCGAAAATATTATATTCGGAGGTATTAAATCCAGACATTGGCTTGAGAAAATGAGCAATATAAAATGACAGTAGCCAAAAATGACAACCAAAAGGCGAGAAAATTAAATAACAGCAATATTAATAATAGTTATTTGTTTTACTTCCTGTTTTAAAGCAGTAAAATATTGTTTTATTCCCATGGGTGCAAAATATAGATAAATGCATATTGTTTAAACAGAAATGTATAGGTATTAACTATCGCAATACATTCATTTGTTTTGTAAATATTACTAATTTTTTTATTTAAACTACTTGCAATTAGATCTTTATAATTTGAAAAATAAATGCCACGACATCGTTATGAAATAATTCACAACTCTCTTAGCTAAATTATATTTATACCTAATATTCCTGTTTCATTTTCTCCGTTAAAGCGTTCAAACGTTTTAGATTTTTGCAAAATCTATGTATACATTTATTTCGAGAAATTAAAATGGTTACATTTAAATGCTATTTATGTAGTCGACATTCCCTACAACGTAGACATTTAATAATTTGTTGTTGATTTTAGTAAGAGATGAATATGCAGAACCTAGTAGATGTAAAGGAATTCAGAATGTTTGAATTTCACTTCAAGGTCTTTTGAAATAGTCTCATAATTTCTTAAGTATACAACTGTATTGAAAAGTAATTAATTCTAAAATAAAATGGTTCTGTCTATACACTGTTTGTTACTTTGTAACTTCTTGATTTATACAAGAACTGGTCGATTTTTTACTGAACAATACAGAGGCGCTTTCAGTGTGAGAATACTGGGTACCCCATCCATACATACATTTTGACCTTTGGGGAAAAGTACGCACCAGAAAATTTTTAAAATTTAGAGAATTACTAACAGCAGTGTGGTCAATCCAATTAAAATAATTACAAGCTTATGGCGCTTCCGGTTATACTGGAAGTCGATACCAACTTGCTTATTTTAAATCGAATACCCTATATATTTTAGAGTTTTCAAAAAGAGCATAAAATTCTGAGTCAAAAATATGTAAAATAACCTGTGCCTAAACCCAGCTGTTTCAGAGGTATTTGACATTTTAAAAAAATTTTGACAGGTGTAATGGTTCACAATAACCTTTATAACTTTCTTCGTCTAAAAGATACTCATTTGCTTTTTGGCACGCAGAAAGACCATAAGATGAGCTACGATCTACAGTTTAAAGAAATTCAATAATGGTATACCAAGTGTTCCATTTTTGACGTTATATTTTGTAAACTTCAAACTGCGAAAACTTGTTTAAGTCAAATGAAGTTATATAAAATTAAATTCCTTTTTATTATATAAGCATTGTGGGGGTTTAAGTTACAACTTTTTGAAATATTTGTGATTTCCCTAGAAATTCAAGAATTTTTAGTAAAAATTTTATCCATGATTAGAAACAATCAGTAATGTCAGTCATTCTCTTATGGCAAAAAATGCCACCGCGTTTAAATTACACCCACGAAGACTTCTTGAATTTGTTTATTATTTATGGAGAATGTGATAAAGTAATATCAAGAACTTGTAGTACATTTGTTACTCGATATCCACAAAAACAGAAACCGTCACCAAACACTGTAAAACGCATACTGGATAATTTTAAAAACTGTGGCCTTGTCAAGGCAAGAATTCAAAAGCGGAAGCCTATTGTTGATGACGAAAACGTAGAAATAGCAATTCTATACAACAAATTCCTCAAAACTATATAATGAGAGTGATATTTAATAAAAATCACACTTTCTCTGCATCTCGGTAAGACAATACCTATAAAACATTTTACGCCGCTTATATATTTATAGCGGAGTTTTTTCACTTATAAAAACAACAAAGAACATTCATTAGATAAATATGAAACTCGTGCTATTAATCAAAAGTTAATTAGCCTAACATATTATAAAAGCATTTCTCAGCCATTTATAAGCTATTTGAGGCCCTAAATTTAGAACAAAATCACCTTGAAAATAAGAATATAAATAAATGTCACATTACTTTAAACGCATTAAGACTTGTACTAGAAAATATAGAAGAGTTTTCCGAAATATTCCCGTCAATCCGCAGTAGATTCATTAGTGACTTGGATGTCTGATTGTGAAGTTAAAATTTTCATTGAGATAAATAGTTAATTTATATGAATATATATTTTATTTGATTTGTTAATTTTCTTTGATAAATAAATATAACAAAAAAAATGTACTCGTCAAGAATAATGATGTCAGAATCAAATCAAATATATGTTCACATGTTACTATTTATTTTCACGAACATTTCAATTCCGGAATCCGCGAACCAAGTAGTGGTACAGTTTATTAATCAATCAACTTGATTTTTTGGTCTTTATCTTCTTGCATGTAGTTTAGAGAAGTTTCTGCGATAAAATTTGTATATTTGAAGTGATGTGTTTAATTTATTGTTCACCTAAATCTTTTATACTAGCGCATTCAGATAAGAATGACAGTGTAAAATATAGGAAACTATAGATAGTTCATTGGTATCGCATTGAGTTTGAAAGGGTGCTAAAGTAATAACACCCAAATAATTAATTAATTGTTTCTAGAAATGTATATTAAGAAACAAATAAAATACCAGATTTTTTAAAATATACATAAAAGTATTGTAGTTAGCAAAATTACAATTAATCTATCAATTTAAAATGTCAAATTAAAAATGATATATGTTTATATTCTGAATTATGTAAATAAAATATTCTTTTAAATAATATGTTCCCGTTTTTGAACACCCGATGAGTTCCAATATGTTGTACAATAATCTAGTTAGAAGTATTTTTTTTTTATAGCGTTTGGCTTATAGTCATACAGCCATAGACAAATAGTAGTTCCTTCAATAAAATGTATTTGAAGTGATGTGTTTAATTTATTATCTACCTAAAACTTTTATACTAGCGTTTTTAGACAAGAATGACAGTGTAAGATGTAGGAAACTAAAGATAGTTTATTGTTATATTAGGTTTGGTCAAGTAATACCTAAATAACTAATTTAGTTTTTCTAGAAATATTTAATCACCGTCCATTGGGATCATTTCCCTAAACAGGATTTGCACAAGTGCCGCATATAATAACTGTAGATATATGATCTTTAAACTCAAAGTTGTTGCTTGAGGAACGTTTTATTGGATTTTAGCTCTTCCACACAATACACAACAATCACGAATTTTTCTACCGGTTGCTCACCTCCCTGAAACTGAAACAAGAGGACGTTTGTTTTGGATAGCATTTATTTTATTTGAACAAACGTAGGTAAACTGGTTTGTGTGCTCTCGTTGCCAGCAGGAAGGTTCTCATATCTAATGCGAGAAAAATTAAAACCTATTTTCTAAATTTTGACCTGTGCTTGTACAGGATATTCGCTTCTGTAATATGAAACAAATAAAAAATGCACGTAAAGTTCATATGTTCTAGAGACTAAGTCCTCTCCGTACAACTGATCCACCATGTCTTTAGTTGAAAAAAGTACTCAGAATCAACTGAAGAGATGTAATGTATAGTTGATGAAAGTACCACCAATTTATTTCTTTTTGTATGTATTTGATGTTTTTTGAAAATCAAACAGCAAAGAGTTGGCATCTTACAATTAGTCTTATTTGAAAGAAAATCAATTGAAATCCCCTGTCATATGTAAAGTTCCAATTGATTCCCTTGACACAGTCTACAAATCAATGACTATATCAGCTGAAGCATTAGACATACCCATCGGGAAGTTACAAAGTCACATTTTATTGTTTCTGAGAAAAACGAGTAAACGTTTTATTTGTTTGTGGGAATATTAGAGTTAGGGACAAAAATCTATTTTTTATTGAACATGCCTTATGATTATTGAGACAGTTTGCCATTATTAATATTAGATTTTACTACAGAAGAGAAAAAAATAGAAAACATTGACTTACGCACTTTTTTCTTAGGTTTTTTTTTATAATTTGAAAATAACCATTAAAAAACTTATTAAAGGCCCTAATATTAATACTGTTATTTTATTTTACACCCAAGTATTGCTATATAAAAACGAAATAATGAACAGCATCGCTAAATAAAACTAGATTCACAAAAATGATATAAAAATATTATTCATAGACATCTGTTTCGGTATCACCGGCTTCCTTCAATACATCATTTTGTATGGAGGCACGAGCAACAGTACCATTTTCATCAATGTTCTTCTGAACAATTCAATGTTTCTTGAAATTACAACGTACAGCAAATGGATAACGTTTTGAAGATTAAGAACTTGAATCAAAAGTTATTCTTCACCATAAGTCAGCACAGCTTCATTTCCGTAGGTTCGCTCCAATAACTTTCTTTACCATAGCACGATCTCCCCTTTTAAACTTTATATATCTTACTTTGGAGATTCCAGGCACATAGGGCTTAAGATGGAGGTGTAAACAAACTTCTAAAATGTTTAGTTTTAATGATTCTGTCATCGACTACAACATTTCCATCTGACCTCAAAGAATGTTGAACTAAAACACATTACGGAGTGAATAAATAATACTGCACTAGTAGACAGGGTCAATTTTTGCATCGAATTGCGTGAAAATTTTTAGAATTTGTATGCACTTATATAGACATAGGGACATCTTAGAGCAATTCTAAATATATCGACAGAAAGCTTGACAAAAACTACAGCCGTTGGCAGCAATAAGATAAAATTGACGAAATATACATATTACATTGGATACTTCAATTTCAATATTTACAATGTAAACGATTTTTGTATTACTGTGTGAATACATTCAAGCTGTACTTCGCAGATCTACTGAAAACATGTTCTCTTAAGATATGTTCGGATACTTAAGACTTAGGATTAACAATTTTAGAATATAAAGAATATAACTTAGGATTTAAAATTATATTTCATGCAGAAAAAATAAAAATATAATTACCCCACTTTCGATGCGTTAGGCAACGATGTTATTAAAAGTGATTTTAACCATATTGTCAGCTAATAATAGTGTGTTTGTTATGTAAAGAGGTGCGGTCACGACTTATTTTTTTCGTTACAATTTTGTGGAAAAAATATGTTTCCAGGCTTTATTTTCTAAGAAGTAATGAAAACTGCTATGAACTCTATAATAGCCAAACATACGTTTTGTAGTACCTTTTTTTTAGTAAATTACATAGCCTAAACGAGCTAACCACTTTACCATATGTATTTTCGAGCGCTGAAACTTAATCCGAGGTCAACATTAACCCATCACGTTAGAATCTTTACATAACCTCAAAGAGCAAGTAAAAACCAGCCAAAAGTAGGTTAAAAATAAATTAAAAACCTAATTGAGCTAAACACTTTACCTATTTATATTTTGGGCCGCCGAAACCGAATCCGAGGTCAGCGTTGACCAATCATGTTAGAATATTTACATAACCCCAAAAACAGGTAAAAGCCAGCAAAAACTGAGGTTAAATCAAATTAAAAGCCTAAATGAGTTAACCCCTTTACCTCTATATACAGGGTGTTTACGAACTTGGGAATATATTTTTAATGGGAGGTAGTACTTGGTAAAAGAAGTCGATTGCTAAAAATTTACCTTAGTAAAAGTTCCTCAGAAGTGGCAAAAAAAAATATTTTAAATAATACATCAAATTGTTTGAGAACCGCTGACGAAGCTAGCTGTATGCGAAAGTTATGGCCATAGACATATAATAATGTCTATGGTCATGGCAGTGTTGCCAAATTTTATCTCAACGCCCATTATTTAGCGAAAATTTTTTTCTTGTTCCAATAGAATTAGATAAATAACATCTAACTATGCTACCGATCAAAATGTACTCATTTTTTTAAATTAAATATTTTACTCGAAAATTAAACGTCTTGTAACAGCCAGAAAAGTACAACATAACCCATGGGTTGAATTGTTTTAAAGAATCTAACTACAGCTTAAAACATTTTTCTCACTATTGATTGATTGATTTACATTTTTTTTACATTATTAAATTTGTTATTTTTCATAATATCTGTGTTTTTATGGAAATACTCGTACAAATATAAAATGGAGAATTCAAAATATTTACATTTTTGTGAGCATTGTACAATTTAAAAATGGAAATATACCCAATCTATTATAATAAATTATAGTGAAGAAATCCCTGATAATTGAACTTATTTTTACCTTTTGCAAAAAACTTCTCTTGCAGAAAATTCCTTAAAAGACTTCCTTCCCCAACCACAAACGCACATAATTCCTTCTTTGTGTAGGGCACTACATTCAAAAACTAAATAATTAACAATATTTCCAAGTGTAATATTTGGAAATGCATCAAACCCAACCACAAACATAATTCACATAATTCTTTCTTTGTGTAGGCACTACACTCAAAAACTAAATAATTAACAATATTTCCATGTGTAATATTTGGAAATGCATCACCATTTGTAGTGAAGTCTTCTTTTTTGAAAGTATAAAAGCATCTAAACCGGGTTTCGGCTGATGGATCTAAACCAATATGACACTTTTTCCATATCACGAGACAATTCCATAAAATACAAACGTCTCTATTTTGAGAACACAAAATTAACGAAATAAAACAATAAGATTTGTTTTAAAACTAATCTTGTTGTTCAGTAACCATTAATATTAGTTTTTAAAACTGCGTTATACACTTAAAACACGTTCTGTTAAGTGAACGACGTTTGTGCTTATTCGATATTACAGCTGACGGGAGTTTCGATGCATATTCACTTCACATACAAACACACAAAGATTTTATTTTTAGTTTCTCTATGCACAAAAAAAAAGAAATACGTTGTGGTAAATTTTTTACACATCTTAAAAATTTCCATTTGACATTTGACAAACAGAGATCACGAAATTCACTACCTCATGTGTGCAACCTACAATCTAGGGACCTGTAATATCATTAAATTACAAACAACGATCAATCACCATTTGTAAACTCTACACAGGGTCGAACTGACCTCATTCGGCCCCATAGGCAATAGTTGTAATTTGTCCCCTACGGCCTACCCCCTCTCACCAAGAAAGATCAATCGTTTTCAGGATATAAAGAAATCATATACCTAAAATAAACACAATAAAAATTAATGTTTTTCGTTATTGTTTATTACTAGATAAATGATAAATTCGAACATAAAAGTAAATATCGAAAGGAACAATTCAAAAATAAAAAATAGTTGGATTTGTATATTGTAAGTACAGGGTACAAGAAATATAACACAAATAATGTATCTTAGAGTTAAAACAATACACTATTTTCTTAACCTATAACCTCATCTCATTCCTTATTTGGTACCTTTCAAATTTTAATAATGCACAATAACATAATTATAAACTTATTTCATAATTAAATAATTAATTATCTATAAGTACTTACTTATAGTATTTTTGCATGAACGGGAATAAAACAGCATTTTACTACTCAAAACAGGGAGTAAAACAAGCGTTTATTCACTTGGAAACCAATGAACAGTATAAACATAATATAACGTCAACAATTTTATTATGTCAAACTTTTAATGGTAGAAAGAATGAAAAATAAGAGTCAAATATAAACCATAAAATATCTTATTTCAAATTAAAATTAATATTAATAGGGCAATTTTCACAGTTCGCAATATTTGGTAATTAGTAATATTTAGCAATCTAAATGTCAAACAGAAATATGGGATGGATGACGCTACTAGTGCCAATTTTACATCTTTCAGCTTCTTGCGAATCGCTGGTTACACTAATAAAGAGTAAACCACTTGTACTAGCTGGCGTCCGGTGGCCAGACAAATATTTTTGACTCTGTTAATGGAAAATAATTTCCTACAAAGGAAAAGGAAAAATACATTGTTTCAGTTTGCAGTTTGACCTCCCAGAAGTGTTTGGCCCCGTCGGTAATTGCCGACCTGCCGGCTGGGCGAGTCCGTCCCTGAGTCTCTACACATACGCTTAGGGAGATTGGACGTTTGCGCATCGAAAAATCTGGTGGCATCATTGGCGACGCCATTTCCACTAGAAATGTCCATCATTTAATGTTTATTGTTTGGTTTTCTGTAGTTATAATGCGATTTCTTTCATTATATGAATTTTTTGCGACTTTCTATGACTACGATAGGATATTTTAATACTTTGTGTAGTGAAAATAATATATTTTTTTATTAAGTGCAAATTGTATTTGGTACTTTTATAAAAAACATTTGTAAACAACGTCTTATGCAGTGGAATTAATGTTCTAAGGTAAAACATTTTAAATCTAAAGGGATCACTTTTCAGAGGTATGTTAGTTTTGATCTGTTATTTTTTTCAATTCTACAAATTACGTGTTTTAGATTTCCTAATGAAGAGATGTTGGAGAAGTGATCGGAAGTTCTTGGGGAAAGCGAGCAGAGGCAGTGGTCAGAGAATAAATTTATTTGCTCCAAACAGTTCAAAGGTGATTTTATGAAACTGAGACATAAAGTTTTCCTGAAGGCTGATGCAGTGCAAAATTTGCAACTCACAAAGGAAACTGCGACAGAAATTTGTATGGACCAAAATATGTATGTTCCATCTACAAGTGAACAAAGGAAAAATAAGGCTACAAGTGTCTACTGTTATTGATGTCATTTCACCAACGACACAATCGTCCTCTTTTAGTTCTACACAGACATCTTCATGACACTCTTCGATTATGAATAAGATTGAAATTAAAAAGATGTTTGGTGTAAGATATTGCTTAAATATAATAAGATATATGTATTGTTAATTTATGTACTTATTTTTAGCAAAATTAATTGGTGACGAGACTGACAGTAGCTCTAATAAGAAGAGAGTTAAATTTATTCAAAGTTCATAATTATGGGTAAGTTTTTTATATAAATAAGTACTCCATAAAATTTTCATTAAATAAATTATTTCAGTGTTTCGCCTGAGATTATAAAGAAATATACTGAAATAAGAAAGTTGGACAGAAGTCCAGAAGAAAGTTATATTCTGCCATGAAAAATAAAGATCTGAAAATGAAAAATAACTACCTTGAAAACAGTTGTGCAAGAATTTTATTTAATCAACCACAATAACTATTAATTTTGTAATGTTTAAAACTATATTTCTAACTAGGTTAATTTTAACTTTTGGTATGTAGTAACAATATTTAAGTGTAGGTTTTATTTCCTTATTTACTCGATATTTCTGAATTTATTGGAGAACAAAATATAATATATTGAGTTTAACTTTATTTATTATAATAGCTGTTTATGTAATAAGTCCATAATATAAGGGTTTATTGAGCAAGTCGTTTATATGTGAATTAAATGTAGTGACCAAGGCCATAAAAAGGATGAATTCAATAAAGCTATAATATGGAGGAGTTGCATGTAAAGCTTTATGTTCGACTGCTAAAATTAACTCATTATGGAGAAACATTCATTTTATAAATTTTGTATCTATTCTATGAGAAACAAGTGAAGTATGCTGTGTACTGTTTATGACATAGTTTTGCAGCCATAAAGTACCTCTTTATAGTACTAGTAAAATAAAGTTACTTTATTCTACTAATATTATAAAGAAGTACTTTATGACCGGAAAACTATGTCACAAACAGTACTTTACAATATAGTCATACATATCTTTGAATTTATGAAATCTTAAGATTTTATGAATTAAGCCTTATAAGTGTTAAATTTTAGTTCAGCTGTTTGTGGAGTTGTCGAAAATATTAATGATATATAGCTGAAAATTGAAAACAGTTTCGCAGAAGTCTCACTTTCGTGCCTGATTTCATATAAATGTTCAACCAAAAGTAAGAAAAATCTATAAATGCAATAATGAAAATTCTTTTCATAATAGGGTAATAAAACAATGCACTTCAGTGATAAATTGATCACAATTCATTTAAACAGTATTTACTGAACATACAAGAATATATGCACCTAATTAAACAATACAAAAAGATTAATAATATAGCAGCCATATTAATAAAAACTATGATAATAGCATGCTAACTTGTCACTATTAAAGATGCACAAGAACTTTTGTTATCAGATAGGGTAACAGATTTTCTCAAGTCTACGAAAGTAATCGTAAGCTCTAGAAGAATAGAATTGGAGAGTCAGTGCAAACTGCCAGATTTCTTGAGAGTACTTCCTGTCTTCTACTCTTTGATTTTTGGGAAACCAGATCTTCTAATGTACATGGCAGGGATGACTAAAAAGAAAATTAAATATTGTAATATACATACAAGTTATAAATGAAAGTTTTTCGTTGAATGTTATCTAGCTTTTAACACGAGGCATTAAAATTTTGATAATTTAATTTTATTTAATATATGACACTCAAGATATTATAATTATCATGCCAAAAACCTGAAAATGTGGTTATAACTATTACATATACAATCTTGTTATCTATCAAGAAAATATTTTAATATTTATAAGGAAGGACCCAATTTTAAAAAATTTTAATGGGCACAATTATTTTACTTTAAAATACCTTTAAAAATAAAAGCACAGATCAAATTATTGTATTAAGAACATTGGTAAAATTCCCTCCACTATAAGTTAACATAAAAACTGAGACAAGCTGCTTTATTCAATTTAGTTGTCGATACATTTTAGACTACGTGATATAAAATTATTTTAAAGGACGAATTGTATAGAATGAAAATCATTAATTTCTTTAACCTGACAGGACTCCAAATACTGCTATCTTGACTTAATAAATACTATACCTTGTGCCCTTAAAACTTCCATTGTCAAGATTGGATTGGACACCGCTATAGATGGAAAAGCTCCCGCTCTTGATTGTAATGGTTTCCCAGACTTTTGAGTTTTGGATCCATGTAGTCTTCGTTTATAAAATGTTTTGAACATATGAATAGTGTATGTATAATGTCTGTACTTGAAAAACCTCATACGTATTTGTACCCATACATTTTGGCTATCGTCACTGGGTAACCTATACGATTAAATTTTTTCATTAAATATTTACTTCAATGTATAGTTAATGCAGATGGTTAGATTGTGCAGATAATGCTTGAACAATATAAAAATAAAACAATTCTAACCTGTGAAATGTCACGTGATATTCTTTCAGATATGACTGTGTTTTCAGTTTTTACATAAAACACAATTTCGATATACTTTTCCTATTATTGTGCCGCAAAAAAACTGAAAAATAGAAGATAAAACAAAAAAAATTCCTGATAGGAACGAAATCAAAGCAAAACAAAATGTCAAATCTCAAAAAAAGATTGAGAAATGACAACTTTTGACAGAATAAAGATGAAGAACAAAACACAAAATTCTGTGGTTGTTGTTATTTAATAGTGTTTGTTTTCAACCTTCGTTTGGTCCGTTTTACAGTGTTTTTTCATTAGTAACAGTAATAATGAACTAGTCAATGTTAATATTTACGGTAAATGTCAAATACGTCGGCTGTTTGTATGCGGAACGTTTTCCAAATAGGAATGAACCAAATGCCATATGATTTGTAACTCTTGTGCAACGATCACACGACATTTGTCAGTTACGACCCCGTCAAAGACGTGATATGAGGTCCTCATATGTCTTTGAACGCTGAGGAAAACATTTTAAATTTGGTAGAGGACAATCCAACTTTAAGAATGTGTGCATTCATTCGCTAAGCAAACCGTACGTCTAATCGGATTGTATGGTGCCCTGTGAGGAAATAAACTATATCCATTTTCATGTAAAAAGAGTTAATTAATGTTCTACAGCAACAAGATTTTGTGTGTTAAAGGATGTGGCAACATCGAACAGTGATTGTGCCATATGATGTATTTGACACACGGTCATTCAACTTCGATTCCAGCAGTTCTCAACATGTTCGCACTTTTTTGTTGAGAAAGGTCAGTTATTTTTTTCTAATATTTAAGGTTTTCTTATGCACTATACGATTTATTATATCAAGATGTACTTATCCTCAAAAAATAATTCCCAAGTTTGTAAACACCCTGTATACATATATACATATATATATATATATATATACATTTATACATATATATATATATATATATATATATATATATATATATATATATATATATATATATATATATATATATATATATATATATATATATATATATATATATATATATATATATATATATATATATATATATATATATATAATGAATTATCGGGTAACGCCCGCAAAAAAGAAAAAAAAGAATTGCACGGTGGATAATGCAAAAATTGCAAATGGCAGAAAAATGCAAACCGTGGACACGTGTTTCTGACTAATTGGTCTTCATCAGCACGGTGTAGCTGAGTTAAAATGATGGAGAAAACTCAGAAAAGACACAAAAGGAAAACCACTGACAGGGAGCCAGTCGCACCTTTGTGGTTTCCACTTGGATGACTCCGGTATGGGAGCATCGTCCAAGCATCGCACACGCGGGCAACAATAGCAACCTGCGTGGGATGCCGGACCCAGGAAAATGAATAGGTACAGAGAAAGAGTTAAACGCGGGTTTATTTACATTACAGTAAAAAATCAATGAATTATCGGGTAACGCCCGCAAAAAGAAAAAAAAGAACCACAAAGGTGCGACTGGCTCCTTGTCAGTGGTTTTCCTTTTGTGTCTTTTCTGAGTTTTGTCCATCATTTTAACCATTTTTTAACCAGGATTTAACCATCATTTAACCAGGACCTTCGAAAGTAAGATCGTAACATAATTTATAAAGATTTTTTTGAGGTTATGTAAAGATTCTGACATGATGGATCAATGATGACCTCAGATTCGGTTTCAGCGACGCAAAAAACATATAGGTAAAGTGGTTAGCCAGTTTAGGTTTTTCATTTATTTTTAACCTTAGTTTTAGCTGATTTTTACCTGTTTTTTGAGGTTATGTAAAAATTATAACATGATGGGTCAATGCTAACCTCGGATTCGGTTTCAGCGCCACAAAATACATATAGGTAAAGTGGTTAGCTTTTAATTTATTTTAAACTCAGTTTTGGCTGGTTTTTACCTGTTTTTGGAGGTTATGTCAAAATCCTGATGAGATGGGTCAATTCTGACCATGGATTCGGTTTCAGCACCTCAAAATACGTATAAGTATAGTAGTCTGTTGGGTGGTGCAAAACTTTTGTTTTTTTTGTGTACCTGTGAATCTTTGAACAAATCGTATAGGGAAAGTGCATTTAAAATCAGAAAAAGCATAAATATCTACTTAGTTAATAGATTTCTTCCAAAAGTACATGAGGCAGTGATAGTGGTACTATATTTAGAGGTTATGTGCATAGGCACTGTAGTTCTTTTGCAGTAACTTTATTTCCCAGGAAAGTTTCGATATTTTTCACATATGACCAAATAGTATAGTGACGGCAAATGATACAGTAGAATGATAGCCTTGATAAGACATGTGGTCAAGAGAGGACCAACACATCATTTCTCTTAACCGATGGGATCCTGGATGAACGCGCGTCTCGCCTCGCCTTGTCCCTCTACTATAACGCTTCGAATTTGAAACATCGTAAATTTCAATTATCACAATCATTGCCATCAGATTCGTTTTCCTGAAAAATAAAAGATTGTAGAGTGAAATGAAACTACAAAAATTCTTAAATTTGGAAATGCACCCATTTGCTATTTAATTTGTGACAGCTTTCATCTATGAAGGTTCGATGAGGTCACGGAGGTTTTGGCTTGTACGTTTTTCGAAAAAAAGTCAAATCATAGTTTAGGATTAGGTTTTTTATAAGCATGGAATGATTTTTTTGTCGTTAATCAAAAATAGGAAAAAATCAACAGATAACAACCAAATTTAATACCCATAAACAATTAGCATAAATATAAATAATCGACAGAAGTATATAATTAATAAATTTTTAGTTGGACCAGCCTTCGCTTGTATTAGAGATGTGGTTCTCCTAAGTATACTCTGGACGATATCGCTGATAAAATTCAGGGGAATCTCATTCATCAAATCCTCCTAACTATTTATTTTAACCTCACTTTGTTTCAGCAAAACTTTCATATTACTCCGGATATACTCCATAGGATTCATGTTTGGAGAGAAGAATGTCCAATCCAGTCTTTCGATATTGTGTTCCCTCAAAAATCCGGAGACAATGTGGACCTGATGTGGTCATATATTATCATCCACAAGTAAGAATAATGTTTAGTATAACCAACAATAACCCTGATACACCTATCTCTGTACTTCTTAGCATTCATACTTTCTCCTCTCAACACAAAATTCAGTTATATCATTCATCTTTATACCTCCCCAGACAGTTACATCTCCATTTACCAACGCGATCCTTGTTTCCATATTATCTTCCACATACTTTTCATTTCTTTCTCTATACTACTAAAATTCGTCCATCCGATTGGAACAAATTGAATCTACTTTCGTCCCAGAACACTACTATTTCCCAATTCAAATATTCTTGGGTCCAAATCCTCCGTTCTACACAATGTTGCCCCTCCACCAGAGCGGCCGTCTTCATGCACCTCATTTTGATTTATGTATTTGTCTTCTCACGGTCTGCTTCGATATAATATGAACCTTTAACAGTTCTCAGCACATTATACAATTGCTTGGCAGGCTTCGTATGGCTCCGATAAACAATTGTCTTCAGAAACTTATCGTTTCGTACCGTTCTTTTCCATTCTCCACGCTTTGGAGATATTTACTCCCTAGTTTCCTTATGGTGACTAATCGCCCTGTGGATTGATGTTAACGATATTCCAAAAAAAAAAAACCAATAATTTCTCACCTCACATTGAAAATCTCTCTCCCTCATTCTTATGATCTGCAGTTGTTCTAGTGGTAATCTTGGCGTTATTTTATTATTGCAATCACGCTGGATATGGCGCAGCATTCAATTGGGAATGAATGAGTTGATACCTTGTATACACAGCAGTAGTTATTAAAATGATTTTTTATAAATAACCAGAATGTTTCTTCGCGAAAAACGTTTCCCAATTAATATTTTAAAAGTTTTGTTTGAACCAAGTGTTTAACAAAATTCCCTACGAAGAGGATATACAGGGTGTTTTCAAAATAGTGGCAAAAAAACTTTTTTCTTCCAATTTATGTATAATTGTATAACTGGAGTCCAAAAATGTAACATTTTGAGAAAGAAAAAATCATATTTCAAGACTTTGAATTACGATTCGAAAAATTTTAAAAACGTCTTGAGGAAACTCATCAGATTTCATTGTTTTGCTGTTAGAAATTACATAAAAAAATTTTCTCCTAACAGGAATACTTCGAATTTGTAGAAATTTTGCATAGTATCATTTCTCACTGTATTGTAATTTATTTTGATCTAATAACTAAATGTTCAATGAAATGAGATTTCAGGAACTGAAATTTTTTTTTAACTGGTTAGGCATTCGAAAATTACAATGTTTCAGTCGGACGAAATTATTCAGAGTTACGTTTTGAGTTTGACCAGTTTATTTTTGGATAATTATTTAGTTTTTTTTTGTATGTGACATAATGTCCTATTAATCCTATTAAAAGATAATAATCCTTTGAAATAATAAAAAATTAATTCTAAATAAATTACTGTAATAATTATTATTAGTAGCAACTAATGATGAGAGATCCATCAATCCGTATCTATTGTGTTGGAAGCAATATGTTTCAATTAATTTTTAGTGATTGCGAGTAAGCACTGGGCGGCAGAGAACACAACAGCACTCACGCCTCGCTGAGTACTTTGCAATTTGCATTCCGATGGTGTGGATTATGCTAAACAAAACCTGTTGGGCTGCACCAGGAGCTACCTACCGCACCTCTCACTGATATTCGATACAATTTATTACGTGCACACTCATTCAGAATAAATTGGTTACTATAATACTAACCCGCATTTAGGATACCTACTAATTATTTTTTTCTGCTCTTAATAAGGTATCTCTGAAATATATTGGTACTATCCATTTCGAAGGCGCTATTAAAATTTTATTTACGGAATTAAAATTATATCTAACGTTTCCTTTAATTATTTAATGACCGATTAAATCTTTCGGAGAATAATTTATATATATTCTCTTATTTTAAATGTTGCATATGAGCAAACTTGTTATTGATTTTATATATCTAAGAAGTGATAAAACTGATTTAAGTCTACATATTTTTAAATAAAGCCAAACGTAACACAACCGCAGTGACGCCTGAAGCTCGTAATATTCTGCGTCCCTTTCTGTTATGAGTTTTTTGTTTTTAGGTATAGTTTCGATACAAGCAATTGTACAACAAATAAACTTTATTGCATCACAAATATATAGAAATTTAAAACATAGAGATGGAATTCCCCTAATATCAGAATCCCCGACTCAACTTCAAGGGTATGAATATGAGTAGAAGTGGAGAAGGAAAGCAATAAACTAATTAATATTTTATAAAAATTGAAACAGCGCATTCGGCCTAGGCAAATGCATATTATCCACTTATCCACAAATTGCTTACACACGAACATAGTCCTCACATTTGCGTTAAAAGAGTTAATAGTTACCACTAATAACTAATCTAGTAACAATCATTTATTTATAGAAAAGAAATTCAGTAACCGGTACAATTTGTGCAATGAATATTCATTATATGTTTAATCAATGTTCTATTTCTATTTGTTTTGTTTTTAAAACTTATTAAAATAAGTTATTTGATCCGTCCGGTCCGCCGTCCCGCCCTTAAATATTTTGCGCCTCAAGTACGGACTTCACAGACTTGTAGGAGAGTACGCCACTGCAAAACCGCATTTTTTCCAAAAAAAATTTCGTTTAGTACGTCTACTGTTATGGAATAAATTCTGTATCTCTATAACAGACATTTTTTTAGAAAAAATCTTCAGATGGGTCGATTTTTATTTTTAAAGCACCAAATTTTGTCATAAGAACTTAATACCCTCTTTCAACCCCATCCCCTACAGATCAATCCCTTCGAAAATTTTAAATGGCATAAGGGGTTGAGTTATACCTTGTTTGTAAGTTATTTTAATTATCTATACGCTAAATTTTCTGAATTCGATTAATCCTTGAGCATTTAATTGATGTAAAACCAAATATGCTCTCTTAAATTCAATAATTCCTATAAAATTAAAAATACCTAAATTCCAAAACTAACTTTTTAATAAGATTTACGGTAAAAACGTATTTAGTCAGTTTGTTAAAGTTAATTAACAAGTTGTTCAAAATGAGCACTTTCTACTTCTTGACAGCAACCCAGCCTTAAGTAAAATTCCTTTCTGACATTTTCAAGCATGTGTGGAGCAATAATCTTTATTTCGGCTGTTACTCTGTTTTTCAACTCTTGCTAATTCACAGGTTTTGTTTATTGGACCTTGTTTTTAGGTTGAACCACAAAAAAATCCAGTGGAGTCAGGTCAGGCTACCTTGTGGGCCATTGCAACTCACCTCTTTTGCCTATCTATCTATTCAGAAATACTCTATTTAAATATTGTCTGACAGGAAGTGTAACATGAGGTGGTGCCACATGCTGTTGAAACTACAAAGTTTGTCAAAGTAGGAATAAGTTCTATTTGGTGAAAGATTAAATGGATGGCTCTGATTAGGCTACCTTGCTAATGATCTAATCATTCCCCACTATGCTTGCCCAGACATTAAATTTTTCCGGTTTTTGAGTATGTAACTCTCGCATCCAATGAGCAGTTTCCTGGGACCAATATCTGCAATTCAATTTATTTACATGCCCATTAAAAATAGGGGTTGAATCATGCACAATGAAGGCGAGCATTATCATCAAAGAAAAAAAATTCTCACCATTGGCACCATGAAATTAAAGTATAATGTTTATGAAATTATCAACATACATTGAGGCTAATAAACAAGTAAGATCGTCCACTAAATCATATGCCTGCCCATATCATTATGATAGATTTCATGAATGTCAAATGGATTCTGGCTACCTCTGTCTTAGCCCATACCCTAACTCTGCAATCATCTGAAAATCTACCCACTTAAGTTTTATCGATGAATAAGACAGCATGCCATTCATAGCGCCGATGTAGATGTTCACATACTCATTCCAATTTCGCTCGTTTATGAAATGAAGTAAAAGAAACCCTTCTCAGATGTTTTCTATACATTTAATATCATATCCGAATAACAAAATTGCAATTATACACCAGTTATTGAGAGTGTTTATTTTAAATTCAATACAAAAATCGTTAGTACGGACAGTTATAGTCTGGCGGTCTGTTATATTTTTTTCAAATACAGGAACCTCAAGAACATTTTCAGTGTATAAATCGGGCTGTGCATGCCACAATATATTCAGCCATATTCAAGTTTTGACCTGAACAAAATATTGTACAGTGTAATTATCGTGTTAATATTGTTAACATTTTTTGATTCCCTAATGACAAAACTTAACGATTTATCAGTCATTAATTAAAGAGTACATTATTGGTAGTTCATTACTGGTAAATCTGATGGCATAACATTTTCTTATATTAAATCGAGATTTATTTTTCTTCATTTACTAGTGGCTTCGATACATCGTTGTGATAATTGACAATCGTCTTGGGATTTCGGCAATTCCAGATTTGGTCAGGTAAATCGCTTATAAAATAAAGGAATAATAACAGTCCCAGATTTGAACCCTGAGGTATACCCGAATTGGCACTATATTTATTCGAATAAATTTAGTTACATTTAACAATAAATTTTCCTAATTATGGAGCAATTAACTTCACTAATGGCTCAGTCACATAATTTTCTTAGTAATATGTCATGTTCAAAAGCCTTCTGGACATTCGTATGTGCCATATCCACTTGTAATCTGACCTCAAAGGATTCGAGAAAAAATTATTATAGGTAGATTGTTTCAGTCGCGACAAAACTATGTTGGCTTTCATTTATAAATTTACTAACGCGATTCCATAAAAATGTATATAATATTTATTCTAAAACTTTAACAGATTCTGGAAGTACTGCTCTATAAATTGTGAATGTTTGATTTATCTCTGACATCTATTTATAATTAAGAACAAAAGTTATTACGAATTCACAATCAGAAATATACGAATAATAGTCTGCTAATGACGACTAGATAAAAAAAAATATATTTCTCTCTCTCTTCCAACAATTATTGCAAACAACTTACCTTTTTTTTGTTGAATTATTTAGTCTACCTAGTGAAACAAAAAAATATTCTGTGACTTCTGTTAAAGTTTACAATATCATTGGGGATGAGGTATGGACATCCGTTTAATTTCCGATATTCGATCAGTGAAGTTAAGCAGCACTGATCGAGTCCGGCAATTGGATGGATGAACGATAGCTCATCTAACAGTCGGTAGGCTGTCAACAGACAATCCCGAGAAGGCCGCTAGCCTGATGCAGGCGGAGAGGCAAGCCCGGGTGGAGGGTCGAAGAGACCTACCCAGGAGGTTTGCCACTCTGCTAGCGGTGCAGGCGGGCAGGCCCAGGCGGTGGGTTAGTTGACAGTCGAGGACCGTGGTTCGGAGTCCACGCTAAACTGTAGGTCCCTAGGTAAAAAGGGCCCATTGTGGCCTACTTGCCTAGTAAAATAAGTAGCTACTACTACTACTACTACTTACAATATCATTAATTTTCTTGGAGCCATTTATTTTAACAACCTCAATATGTACCTCAATTTGTATTAATAATAGTTAATGGGACTTAAATACATCACCTTATTATAAATGTTGGGGAATTAACAGTGTAAAAAAGTTAACCTACTGAAATATTGATGGGACCCTTCACTAATAATAGTATTCTTTTAATTTTTAATACAGTACAATAAAATAACATACATGGAACAGTTTTTAATATACATACTTAATTTCATATCCTAGAATATGACGCACACACAAACTTGACACATACGATGTAATACAAAAATTTGCTAATAGAATGCTTATAAAATATGCCATCATAATAACTTATTTAAAAAATCAATAAAATATTCAATAAGTTAAAATTTTCTTGTTTACCATATAAGTATAACACAAATTTATACAAAAAATATACGTAATTTCTTCTTCCATAATGTAAGCGATATAATTAGAATTGTAATATTTATATTTAGATATGCTTATCCCATTGTTAATTAACATTCAAAATTATTTATATAGGTATTATTAAGATATTTAATATTTCCTAACAATATGAATGATGTATGTAAAGAATATAATTTAATTTACAGATTGATTACTCGTAGCTATATATTTACCGTAAAACAAGTATAAAAAAGACTAAAGTGCAAATTTAAAAGTACGGAATTTAAAATACATTATCTTGACTAGAATAATTGTATACCCCTAAAAAAAGACAAAGAAATATCAGAACATTTCAGTGATCTAAATTTAATTAATGATTTATTTGTTCATGGTATAAAAGAAATGATTTTTCAGTAGATGTCTTAAATTTTTATAACAACAATAATACCTGAATGGTTCCTATATGAAATTCTAAATTACATAACAACTGTATAACTTGGTTAAAATTATATTGCTCTCATATCATTCCATATTTAAGACATTGTTAATCATTGTTTAACTGAAAATTATTTCCCTACAATATGGAAAAGAGCTGTCTGTATTTTCTAAAAAAAAAAGTTCTTAAAGTCCTTAAAGATTTGTGATGGATGTATCAGTATATTACCAATCTTACCCAAGATTAAAAAAAAAGAATAGACTTACAATTAAGAGAGCGCATAGGACAAAATTCATCAATCTTTCAAATCTAAGTTATTATATCCAGCTACAGCTGCATTACAGCTCTTTTACATATACCGTGTGTCCCAAATTCTATGCTTACCATTGCGATCTCGGAAACCATAAGAGCTACAAGGTCAGTTAAATAGGATAAATTTTAGCAAATTTTATGTTGATTCACGGTTAACTGAAACCGTTTTTGTAATTTTCCAAAAAAAACGAAAACTTTTTGATTTTTCTTTTTGGCTGTAGCCAAATAATCCTTGGTCAGACAGATTTTAGACTTTTACATTACACTTTTTGGAGACTAATATTTTGGGGTAGAAACGAATGTTTGTTATTCTTTTGCTTTCGAGATATCCGAGGTAACTTTTGTTTTTCTTATGGCAGCCATATTTAATTTTTCTTTCAAATGATGTATCACATGCCGAAGAAAAAAATGTTTTTCATGGGACTAATCTAAGAAAAGTTATCCATTGCTTAACAAAACAATGGAGAATCAAAAAGTCATTTTGATTTCATGGATATACTTAATACCAACCATTATTAAAATTCCATGAAACATTGGATGCATATTATAACTTATTACATAAGCCTTTTTGATAAATATACTTCTAAACTACTAATAAATATGGTTATTATGTACTATATTTCGCAACTGATTTATTAGTATACACTTTTTGATATTCTGTGGTGCTTACTAACATATATTTTAGAGTAAATAAATAAGGCCCCATAAAATGTAAAAACTTCAAAGAACAAACACGTTCTGCAGTTCCTATAATCCATCTGCTTGCTATATAAGGTACATACATTTTAATCAGGTTGAACTTTTCCGGAAAATCTATTCAATATAATAAGCATCTATTAAATATTCTTAGTTGAAACCAAAATAGGTTTGGCTAAATAAATTAAATAATTTGATTAGCTATTCGAACTTTATGCGTTCTAAATATAGTCAGTAACATGATTAAAATAAACGAGCGCACGTTACAATTTAATTAAATACATCATTTATGTATGCCTATGGCAATGAGCAATTATGAAAAACTACTTTAACACAATCTGTTGTATTCTTGGGTAACATTAAACGGTTTTATTAATATTTAACGTGTTAGGTGCATTGTAAATATGTCTAATGATTATATTTTAATGGCGAGAGTATCGATGTCTGGCCGTAAAGCGGCTTTTCTTCTAATATTCTTCAGAAGAGGATTTCTCTCATGGCCAACCCATCCCACGAACCTATAATTAAAGTCATTTAAACATCATGTAGTTAGTTATAAGTGTATGAGTTTATATGAAATCATATTACGTATTAGTACAATATCAATCAAGTTAAAGAGTATGTATGCATTCTCACATTTATCGTGCAAGGAAATTGATTAAAAATAAGTTCCAATGACGCATTATAGATTTTAAAGAAAATTAGTGTGTATCTGAACTAAGTACCCATATACAAACATAAAATTCAAATAAAATTCCTACTTTTATCGTGTTTTTGTGTTATAAATTGTTTTAGATAAATGCAACTCTGTTAATATTAATAATAATATGTTTTGTGATAAAGTGGTATAATGATTTTTTAACTTTGTGTATGTGTATGCTACACAGATGGTTCTCGTGTATACGTCAGACCGTCCTCTGGATCTGTAAGGCAGAGGAGTGCAGGAGAGCTTTGTCCTGTATTGTTTCTATATCTAATTCGTAGGCCCATGCAACAGCATAAGAAAGATATCATGCTGTTGCATGGGCGTACGAATTAGATACAGAAACAATCGTAAAACATATCCACTGATTGAGAGTAGATCATTTTCGGCTTCAGATCTAGTGTAAGTATCCCTATGAGCCAGGTCTCTAGTATTGAACGTTCCTGAGAGTTGGTCGTTGATTTGATATAGTCACTTGAGGAGCTAATCTGTTCCACAGTTACCCGTTACGGCACTATTTTAACATTCTTTTCACGTATTTTATACTAAAAGAAAAAATATTTCGATATCACAATAGATTTATAAATTTACATAGGTGGATAAAATTGAAATTGACGTGGGCAGGGGTCTACACATGAGGTGAAATTCTTTAAGTTCACAAAATGTTTAATAAAAAACCTCTCACTTTTTTAATAACCAGTGGGTTACTAAAGACACCCAGAAAATTAACCCAGCGTACCAATATTCGTAATTATTACCTAGTTAGTCGACACAAGTAGCAGATGTCGTTTGGTGTTTTTTCTTGAAGTTGTATTCCATTTTCTATTTCTTAAACGATTAATAGACACCTTTGGTGTATACATCTGAAATACGTTAAAACACTTTTTACGAACAGAACAAGCACATTTTTTGTTTATTTGAGCTTGTGTGTAATAGGAGCAATTTTGTCCTGTAATTAATAATATCTGCACTATAATCAATCAAAGTTTTTTGAGTTTTGCGAAAAAATAGACAACATAAACACCACAATTACAACAATCTTCTTGTTTTATGTGGTATAAAACTTCAAAAATCCTTATGATCGAGATTCTTTTAACAGAGAAGGCGTAAGAAATTGTTTATGTAAATATGTACTCTTCATAAGCGATTCGTTCCCCATTGGATCGACTGCTGTAAATTTTTATATGTAAGGTTTATTTTAACTAACACGATGACTTCTTGCAACAAGTATAATTACACTCTTTCATAAAAATGATGCCGTTTATAAAGATATCATTTAAATCTCCACCATCAAATATAATAGACAACTATGTAACAAATATTATTTGAATTTTTCTTGCATTTAATATTTGTTTAATCGATGGCATATTATGAAGTTTCTGGCCTTCTGCTTGTCATTTAAGATTAAAAAGTCTTCGATTAAAAGTTCACGAATAGAAAAAACTCTATTTGGATTAACATTCACTATTTATTTTTCAATCCTTTGTAATAATTGATGTTTTCCACAAAGCCGTTGTCTAAAACTTTAATTTTTCAAAGGTCGTCCATTTTGATAATGTTTCGCTTGGAAAAATTATGTGCGGCAGTGTATGAAAGAAAGAAAAATTCTCGGTTACATTCCAAAACGAGTTAAAAATTTTCACTACATACAGTTATTATCTGGTGAATATCTATTACTAAATTACACCAACTAGACCAGTCAAATTAAGGGTTTTTCAAAACGATAATTTGCAACCATTCCCGACCAATACCATTCGATTCAGTATGTTTTTTGAATTCTCATGGTCAATTTTGCCGTACGTTATATGAGCAAGAATTTAATTTATAAACAATTAAAGTTGTGAAAATGATGAAAATCGATGTTTCTGAATATTCAACTTCAGACGCTGCGAAAACGGCAACAGATAGAGAAAAATTGCTCAGAACATTTTTTATAGAGCGTTAAATTCCCTTCAAAAAAGTCCGCGACGGCATATCTCTACGATGAATACTTAAGGCATTACAATGAGTTAAATATTTATTACACCGGCACACAAAATAAAAAAGTTCCTTGTACGCCACCTATCTCCCGACATGTATTTCGATCCGCTGAATCTGAATTTGAAGTCAGTTTGGACCGTACACCTCAAATATCGAGTAAATTGAAAAAACCATAAAAAATAGCGAAAATTGGGTGTTTCGGTAATAAAAAAAATTGTGATTATGTTGATGAAAAAAATCGCAAAAAAACCGATAAAATAGCAAAAAATTGCAGTTGAAAAAAATTGAAAAAAAATCTATGAAACACGATTAAATATGTTTCTTGAATTTTTTATGCATAAAACACAAGTTTAGAATCTGAAAATGTGAAAAATTGTAAAATCTATAAAAAATGACGTCGGGTCTAAAAAATTTTTTTCATCAACATTGGTGGTGTTTATGTTGTCTATTTTTTCGCAAAACTCAAAAAAACTTTGATTGATTATAGTGCAGATATTATTAATTACAGGACAAAATTGCTCCTATTACACACAACAACAATTTTTTGCCATTTTTAGCAATTTTCGAGGGCTTTTTACAATTTACTTAGATTTAAAACGGCTTATGGTCTAAATATACTTTAGATTCGTATTCAGCGGATCGAAATACATAAAAATTAGGCTTGGCTTAGATCCACAAAATTTTTTTTATTACCGAAACACCCAATTTTCGCTATTTTTTACGGTTTTTCAATTTACTCGATATTTGAGGGGTGTACGGTCCAAACTGACTTCAAATTCGGATTCAGCGGGTCGAAATATATGTCGGGAGGTAGGTGGCGTCAAATGTACAAACAACTTTTTTTTGTGTGCCGGTGTTATTTTTTCTGCTGTATATCAGTCAGCTGTACAAGTAACGCGCATGCGCGATCAACAGACTCGTACGCCGCGTAATGGCCGCCTGCGCAGAACATTTTAAAGTAGACTTGCTGTAAATCTTTCATAATTTTCTTGTTTTTAAACGTATACAGCTGACCAGTACGCAGTAGAAAAATAATAAACACATAACTCATTGTAACGCCTTAACTATTCATCGTAGAGATATGCCGTCGTGGACTTTTTTGAAGAGAATTTAACGTTCTATAAAAAATGTTCTAAGCAATTTTTCTCTATCTGTTGCCGTTTTCGCAGCGTGTGAAGTTGAATATTTAGAAACATCGATTTTCATCATTTTCACAACTTTAATTGTTTATAAATTAAATTCTTGCTCATATAACGTACGGCAAAATTGACCATGAGAATTAAAAAAAAAAAAACTGAATCGAATGGTATTGGTCGGGAATGGTTGGAAATTATCGTGAAAATGGGCCTGATTTTTTACTTAATTTGATTGGTCTAAACTTCTGTTGATGATATCTAAAATCACTTGATTTTATAGTGATAGTTCTGGCTGTACGATGTTGATGATTTACTGCTGTTTTGGATGCCAAATTTATAATTAGATAGGTCCGAATTTCTCACATCATATGGATATTTTATTTCGATAATTCCGTCAACACCAAGTTCCTGCTACCATTTCTCGCACTCATAGATTTCTTCTCAATTATCTGCAATACCACTATTTGCAACACTTAGTGTGCATATTTTGCAAACGAAATCGGGCACTCTATGTTTTATTACGACATGCGAGCTTTTGCACACCTAATGAATCGAACGATTACATTTATCACACTGTATCCATAATGGTGATTTGGTATATACGCCATGATCACAATAGGCATATTGAGGCAATTTATCGTTATGCTCGGGATATCAATGTTGATGACTTCTTCTGCCGTCTAATAAAATTGACCGTCGACGTGAGTAACTAATTTTTTTTGTCTTTTTTAGACTACGTTTCTTAGGAATGTTTTCCATCTGATTGGTCGATTATAGGCAAAAGTAATTTTCTGATCCCCAAGTTGTTTTCCACCATCAAAGGCAATGTACGTTCTCTTAGTTTTTGAATTAACTGTAAACACTTTAGGTTTGTTTTTGTGTTGAAAGGTTATGTTTGTTTTAAAATTTTTTTAAAATTTCCTCAGTATTTTCAGCCGAGTCTGAAAATGGCAACATGATCTTATATAACGTTATTCCAGCACTTCTACCAATGCCAAATACTCTCCTATAATACTTCAACTGTAGTCTTTTGTAGGGTTTATACAAAAACCGACTTTTGAAAAAAACGGGTTTTCGAATTCCAGTATTCCAAAAAAACCGGTTTAACCGGATTTTGAATGTGTACAAAAAACCAAACGTAATTAAAACTTAAAAAAAATGACGTAGTTTTCCACATAACACCATATTGAAGCACATTTCGTCAATCAAGTTGGCATCAACTGAAGATGATTATAACAATGCAGTTATAATCATCTCCAGATAATGCCAACGTGTTTGACGAAACATATATCCTATACAAAACCAAATAAATTAACAAAAAAAAAACTAAAATCCGTAAGTTTTCCAACTAGTTTACCTATTAATATTGTAATATGAAATAAAATTGATTTAAGCTCCTCATCTAAATATTCTTTAAGATACAGAGACTGTGTTTTGGTCATATCTAGGTCAACAAATATACTTACGTATTAACATTTTAAGATTCACTTATTATATTAATTTCTGTTTTTCTGTCGGTGGGAATGTTACAAGTAGGTGTTTACAATATGATATTATATCTGCCTGAAAGCTGTCACAGGGAACCGATATCCCCGTCCAAGCTCTAAGCATAATAGAATCAGTTTATGAATTTTCATGCCAAACATTCGCCTGCCCCATGAAAATTAATATTAGAGTCAACTTTTACTACAATGTGCTTGTACTCTAGGTGATTTCAAGTCAAAATGTTAACATTTTTAACAAATCTTTATATACTAATTCTAGTATCTAAAAACGGTTTTTAAATTTAAAAACCGGGTTTTGAATTTTACAAATTTATCCAATAAATCATTTTATAAACCCGGTCTTTAAAAACCGACAAACCCTACTATTTCTCTTTAATTTCTTCTGTATAATTACAGAAGAAATTGAAGCAAAATATGTGGTCTGTCTTTGCTGCCATCAAAATATAAGGAGCGGATTTGTTTAATTTACTTTCGCTGCTTAAGTAATATAGTACTGCTTTATTGGAAATCCTAAATCTGTCGCGTTTTTCCAAATGTTCGAAATTTGACTCTCATTTCAGTTTGTTTAGACGTTGAAGGTCCTATAGAATCTGTGTTAGAATATGTTAATGTTGAATTAACACTTTCGTATCTTAATGTAAGATTAATATTTTTTTACTTACTGTCATACTCTGATGAATCAGTGTTTACAAAATTTAAATTAAATGTAATTGTACTTGTGCCTGGAAAATATTTTGATAATTTCATGTTAACCGTTGTGTTTTTTCTCTCGAAGTATTAGTTTTTTTTGCTGAAAACATAATCGATTTTGCATATAAACATTTTTCTCTCAGATCTTTCATCAAAGAGGGCAGTTTTATCGAATAATTGAACTTAAGAGGCTTCTCTGAATTTTTAAAAATTTTATTTATAAGCATCATTGTTCAAAGCTTTTTTTCGTGCTGTCTTATTAAATGGATGTATTTATCGTGATGTCCTATAATATGTGCCTAGATGAGAGGGTTCAGAAGGTGTTGAAACTGAGGCTTTCTCAAGAATTTTCTATAATTTTAAAATAGGTCCTGTCAATATTTCATGGCTCCCTATTTGAACCTAACCCCAGTCACAAGTATAACATTTGAGAATATCTTTGTGAGTTGACAAAACATTGCCACTAAATTTTTTTTTGTATATCGATTATTGGATCATTTATTTGACGTCTGGTTTTCTTTGACATTTTTACTTGTAAAATTGCTCACACAAATTGTTAAAAATAAAAGTAATACGACATTTACAGTTAATCAATCTCTAAATAATACAGACAAATCTATAACTTTTATAATAACCAGTTGGTTACTGAAGACACCTTAATATTTAACCCAACTTACCACTGTTCGTAATTATTGCCTAGTTAAGTCAACACAGGAGCATATTATGTGGCTTGATGTTTTTTTCTTGAAGTTGTATTCCATTTTCTATTTCGCAAATGATCAATAAATACTTTTCGTGTATTCATCAGAAACAAGTTCGACATTTGAAATGCGTTAAATGACATTTTGGGAACAGAACAAGCACCTCGTTTGCATATTTATGTTGATTCCATTTAAATTCTCTCCTGTAATTAGTTAACATCTGCGCTATAATCAAAGTTTTGAGAAAAATTAGATAATATAAATACCACAATTTTAACCGCCTTCTTGTTTAATGTGATCTAAAAGCAATCTTTATGATCGAAATTCTTTTGACTCATTCGACTCATTTTTCATTGGATTGACTAGCGTAAACTTTTTCTATAAAGCAAATTTTTGACTAACACATATTGATGATGTATTATAACGGGCATAATACACTCTTTCGTAAAATTGATGCCGCTTATAAAGGCATTATTGAAGTCTTCACCATCAAATATAATAGACGACTTTGCAACAGATATTATTTGAAAATGTTCTTTATATGAACTTAATATGGTTAAAATATTATCTATTACGAAACTACTGGTCTATTGTTTGTAATTTAAGGTTAAAATGTCTTCGATTAAAAGTTCACGAAGAGAAAATTTTATATTTGGATCAGTAGTCATTATATATTGTGCTTTAATTTTCAGCAAATTATAATAATTGATATTTGCCACAAGGCCGGCGTCCAAAAACTTTGAAATCAGCAGCCACAATATTTCGCTTGGAAAATTATATACGGCAGAATATAGAACAAATAAAAATTCTTCAGTTTAATAAACATTGGATCCCAGAAATGAATTGACAAAAAAATTAATATATATATATATATATATATATATATATATATATATATATATATATATATATATATATATATATATATATATATATATATATATATATATATATATATATATATATATATATATATATATATATATATATATATATGAGGGGAAACGAATTCTTAAAAAAATATATATATATATATATATATATATATATATATATATAGATATATATATATTTATATTTATATATATTACTAAATCACACCAACTTCTGTTAGTGATTTCTAAAATTCCTTGAATTCGATAGTAATAATTGTGACTGCATGATATTGTTAATTTATTTCTGTTTAGGAATTCGAATTTATATGTAAATGGGTCAGAATTTCTCACATTGTTTGGTCATTTTATTTCGAAAGTTTCGTCGTCACCAAGAAGTCCATCCGGAAACGCAGCTAAGAACTCATGGTGTTAATGAATAAGTAATCCGGCTGGATAATATCTTAATACTGACGTAGGTATTTCTGACGTGCCATTTCTTCATATTATATTCCGTGTAATATAGCAGGAGTAATTTAATTGTTGATGTTCACTTTTTAATGACGTTTTTAATTGAAGAAAATTCTCTAACCTCACATATTCTTCCAAATTCGATGAAATTACTCTTACTTTTCTTCCATCTTGCCATTTCTTGCACGATTTTTGGTCGCGAGTGTTGACCTTTAATTTTTGTCTCTCCGAATCAGACAGTTGCATTTAAGAATTCCTCGCACTCAAGAATCTCTTCTGAATTTTCCGCAACACTTAGTGTGAATATTTTGCAAATAAAATCGGTTACTATAATGTTTTATTTGTATCTTCTAGATCATTGCAAACTTGATGAATCCAACAGTTACATTTGTCACACTGTATCCATAATTGTGGCGGTATTTTGCTTCAATTTCTTTTGTAGTTAGTGTTCTGTATTTCTGCCGTGAAAACTTAAGGCGTGGATTTGTTTAATTTATTCTCGTTGCCTAATAATATTCGAACCTGTCCTCTATCTCTCTGAACTTTATATTTATCTATTATTTTTAAAGAATCATCTTTGGTAACTAATCCCATATTCTATAAAACGGCAGATGCGATAGCAGCTACTGCTTTATTGGAAATCCCAAATATATCACAAGTTTTTCCAAATGTTAGCAATTTGACTCTCATTTCAGTTTGTTTAGACGTTGAAAGTCCTATAGGCTCTGCGTTAGAATAAGTTATTGTTGAATCAACACATTCGCATTTTAATGAAAAATTAATTTTTTGGCAATCAAATGAATCAGTATCGTTGACTAATTTGAATTTAATGTGTCTGGAAGATATTTTGTTAATTTGATATTATCCTTTATTTTTAATGCTTCTCGAAGTTTTAATTTTTTTACTGATAACAGTAATAAACATAATCGGCAGTGCCTATAAACATCTTTCTTCTTTTTCTCAAGTAGAAATGTTTGTTCTGTTACAGGAACTCTTCGTGGCTTTTCACATTTCCACGAAGTAACCTTACAAGCAGCTGTATCGAATAATTAATTGAGCTTGAGCGTCTTTTCTGAATTTATAAAAATTTTGTTTATAAGCATTACTGTTCAATATTTTTTTTCAGCTGCTTCATTAATTATTGCATAGATTTATCGTGGTATCATCAAATCAGTGCCTTGATACGAAATTCAAAAAGTGCCTTCTTAAAAATAGGGAAATAATAGCGGAACAGAGCCTTAACATTTTAGCATTTACTCCGCATTACTAAATCATACCAAATTCTGTTGGTAATTTCTAAAATTTCTTGAATTTTATAGTGATGATTATTATGGCTGTACGATATTGTTGATTTATTGCTGTTTAGGGAGGCGAATTTATATGTACATGTATCAAAACTTCTGATGATTTACCTAGGAGAGTGTGGACATTCTTCTTATTATTATTCATATCATAATAATATAGATTTTATTTTTAATATTTTCAAAAATTTAATATCGTAATATTTTTTCTTGCTACACCTCTAGCGTTCCGCGCGTACACCGTGTATTTAAGTTGAAAATAATGGGTATTTTGCTGTATTGTATAAATAAAATAAATTCTATTTTAAATTAAACTGAACACTTTTCTGGTTTGAAGCTAGACTTTTCTATTAATATACCTTGTCAGATTACGTTGAGAAACTAATTTTTGAAGGCTATTTATTGGAGTAAATTATATATATTAACATTAAAGAATTATTATGTTGTCCTTATATTAATTGTATTAATAATTAAATTTCACAACTACAAATTCATTACCACCTTTATCAAAGCAGTAAGAAACTTAATGTCCATGAGTTATGTTTTTAAACGTTTATATCAACTTATAAGAAATTGTGCCCCACAGGTATTCAACAAAAGCTTATTTTAAAATTAGTTTACATAAACTCGTTATAATTAATTACTCAAGATAAATAATATAATAATTCTAGTTATGTAGTTTCAGATTAAAGACAATTTATAATTCAGTCTCAAAAGAGAACACTCTAAATTTATTTTTACTGTTTACTTCATTGTTTTTAACACATTTTTGTTTTTGTAATTAATTATAATATTATTAAGTTAACATTTTTTTAAAAGTACCGATGATTTAGGTAATTAGTCAGTTATAACTTGCTCTCTACGAATTTGTGCCTGAACAATTATTATGTTCCTTTGAATTGTTTTTGAACACATATTTCACGATTAAACTACCTGTTTCAGTAAGACCGTGTATATATTTTCTTAAATAATAATTTTCGCTTCAATTTCCTACTTCTTAGTTGAAATATAATACTTTCTCATAACTAAAAACTATTAATACTAATTGTAAACGTTCACTGTCTATTCAAATCACATAAATCAAATCTTTCGATCGGACGTGACATTGGTTTTACCAATTATTATCTTTAGATCATTCATTTGTCACTTAAGAGATACTATCTAAGATTCTTTGCATTTTACCTAATAACATAGTATCATTTGCATAGAAAAAGTATGCAAACATCTTCAATCATGACAGCATTTTTGTCATTGTACATTTCTGTAATAAAACATTTATCTAACGATATATCAAATAAAAACGGAAACACAAGTTTACTAAACTTTGACAATCATTCAATATCCCTTCTATTTTTATATTCTATTTACATTAATATGAAATTCGTATAAATCTTTACACAGTGTCGGCAAAAAGTCCCACAAAATGCTAGTATATTTGCAAATATTGGTTTATAGAAAAATTACATAAATAGAAGTTGTTCAGTAGTTCATCATGGCGGATATTCACATAATCTTGAACATTTCCTTTTTCTCTTGCAACTACTTGGACACCTGAATTCCCAAATAAAAAAATTTTTATGTTCTCCATTCTGCATCAAAAATGGTGTGTATCTAATTAGCCATTTTACAACTTCTCGTTTGTATTACTACTTTCATAGTGATTGACCAATATATTTTTGCTCTTTTTTTCCCTATTTAAATGAGCTTTTTCTTTCAACTTAAATACAGTTGATTATTAAAAGATTTCTTTTTAATATATTTTTCATAATTTACAAAATTTTTTCTTCAATCAATATCGTTTCTTCTTAATTAATAATTATTAATAAAATAATAATTATTACAATTCGATATGAAACTTTTTCTTCTACTAAATATTACTAAATTTTACTTATTTATATCCAATATGCAATTTTTCAGAAATTCTCGATTGTATGAGAAGCAAAAGATATAACTAAGCATTTACAAAAGAGTAAAGTCACTCTTATAAATACAGATCGGGGAGGAATCGTAAAATAATGTCAATTCCAGGGGTAATGCTACGTAATGTGTCACCACGTAAATATGTTCATGCATATACAGGGTGGTGCAAAAGTTTGTTTACCAAATCGCAGTGTTAAATAATTAGTCCAATAATAGGGAAACACAATTTATTAATCTTATGAGTTAAGAAATATTATCGATAAGAAAAAAACTCATAATTAATTACCATACGTGGATTTACCGATCGGTTTCCAGATATGGCTTTTACAGATATAATATAATATATTGCAAACTTCTACTGAAATATTTTCAAACTACAAAAACGTATTAAGTACTTTTTTTAAATGTTCATGGTAACTTAGTTTTGTCAGGGAATGCACTATATTAAATTAAAACGTAAAGCGTAATAGATTCTTTTGAATTACAGCATATTGGTAGCTTACATTACTGAAGGCCAACGGCCCGCCCTAGCGTGGAGGGGAGAAAACATATGACACGATCAAACACTATCTTGCATAACGTGGATACATTCGGACGTAGGTACTAAAAATGCGGAGTTAAAATGTCACAACTTACTAAACCGACAGAAGCTACAGTAAATTCGTGGATTCGCGATATTGCCGATTTACAATTTGATGGTAGACAATTGTATTGCACTAGATGTAACAAAGCAATTTCGTGGACATGCAGCACAAATAAGACATATTTACTCAGAAAACCATAAACGGAGCGTAGGTGGCTTTAGTTACAGTGACATGCAACGTTATTTTAACTTAGATTTAGTGGAATTTATGATACGATGTAACATACTGTGATCAAAACTAGACAATCCACTTTTTTAGACAATTTTTGGAAAAATATATTAGTGGAAAATATAGCAATGTTAACGTGCCTTCGGGGTCTACACTAATAGTCCAATCACATTAGAGGTTTCGCCTCGGAATGAGATATAATAAGCTGTAAACTTGTATAAACCTTTATTTTTGCGTTCTAAAAGTTGTCTCAAAGGTCTCATAGAATCTCGTATCCGCGTCTTCAGATATCCAAGGTCAAAGGTCACAAAAATCGGTTTTTTGCAAATATCTCGCTTCCTATGGCTTTAATGCCATTTGCATTTATTATAAAAATTGTAGAGAATAAAATTCTCTACAACTTTTATCCCTAACGCTTTTTTTATATACTCAACCGGTTTTGAGATAGAGGGCGGAGAGCGCGCCGCGCTTACCTATTCACAGCATAATGCAAGGTCAACCGTAAGTCCCGGTAAATAATACGCCGTATAAAGTCTATAAATCATTAAAAAATATATAATTATGAATAATTTGTATTGTTTATTAATTAATACATTATATTTAATGATATTTTTCATTTATCGAATATATGTTTGTTTAATATTACTTACCTTTCCGTGTAATAAAAAAATTGTTGAGTGGAATACTTTAAGTATATTTTAATTATATTCTAATATGTATGTTAATTATATTTTAAGTAGAAAAAGAATAGAGTAAATACATTTTAATTATATCTTTATTTAGAAATACTTTTTCATATATTTATTACAGTTGAAGTTCAAATGTGGGGAAGTTTTTCAAAAACTTTTATAATTAGAAGGACTTGAGTCTTAATTTTCTTCTTCTTCTTCATCATCGCTTCCGGTCGCTCGAAAATTTCCAATTCAATATCATCATTTTCGTTGTCAAGGATATTTGTCTCTAGATCTTCGAGAATTTCGGGGTCAAATGTACTACCTTCATCGAGATCGCCTTGATACGGTGAAGCATTGAAGCACGCTTGCCCATTACACTGGCCACAAGCTAAAAAACATTGCAACCCCCGATTTCCTGCATCCGCAGCGTGAACCACAACCATTCTTGCAGTTGATTACATGGAAAGGTAAGTAATATTAAACAAATATATATTCGATAAATGAAAAATATTATTAAATATAATGTATTAATTAATAGACAATGCAAATTATTCATAATTATATATTTTTTAATGATTTATAGACTTTATACGGCGTATTATTTACTGGGACTTACGGTCGACCTTGCATTATGCTGTGAATAGGTAAGCGCGGCGCGCTCTCCGCCCTCTATCTTAAAAAACGGTTGAGTATATAAAAAATGTTTGGAACAAAAGTTGTAGAGAATTTTATTCTCTACAATTTTTATAATAAATGCAAATGGCATTAAAACCATAAGAAGCGAGATATTTGCAAGAACCCGATTTTTGTGACTTTTGACCTTGAATATCTTAAGACGCGGACACGAGATTTTATGAGACTTTTGAGACAACTTTTAGAACACCAAAATAAAGGTTTATACAAGTTTACAGCTTATTATCTCTCATTCCGAGGTTTTCGGCTTAAATGACTGGATTATAAGAAAAATATATTTATCAATGGAGTGTGCAAATATCTAATGCTTGCGGGTTTAAGGTAGCGAATGTTTTAGTGCATTGGAGGAAAATTGTTCAATGAGCGGGCACTTGATTGCCTCTAAAGTTTTAGAAGCTACAAATTCTCGCACTATAGCGGAGGTAGTGAATTCAAGTCTCCAAGAGTTTTGGGGTGACAAATATGTAGAAAATAAGGAAAAGTTATTATTTCTTTTCGATGGAGTGAATTTTATGAAAGCTGCTGGAAGAATTTTGAAAGAAACTTATCAGAATATACTTCATGTAACATGTTTAGCACATGGGCTTCATAGGATTGCTGAAGCTATTCGGGGTGCTACCCTAATGTTGAAAATTTGATTGTAAAGAAAGTTTTTCTTAAAGCACCAAGTCGTGTACGGTTATTTCATGAAATTGTACCAAATACTCCATTACCTCTAGAGCCCATTATAACACGATGGGGAAGTTGGCTAAAGGCAGCATCGTACTATTATTGTCATTTTGAAAATATGAAATCCCTAATACAGCAATTAAATCCAAATGACGCAGTTGCTATTTCACAGGTTAAACGGGCATTTTCCTATCCAACTGTTTAAGAGAATCTGGAGACCATACACGGAAGTTTTTCACAAATTTCTTTAGCCATACGGGACCTTTAATATCAGCCAACATGAGAATTTACTACAGTTGATGCAATAAACGTTGTGTTCGATCTTCGACAATACATTTTTCAATTACAGGGAGAAATTGCTGCGAGGGTACAAATAAAATTCCAAACTGTTTAAAAAAATCCCGGATTTACGATGACAGGTGTAATAGACCTTTTAAACGACAAAGAAGTAAACTTTGCTACACCGGGAATGAATGTGGTGACTTTGCGAAAATTTACATATTTTAAATATGCTCCAGTTACAACCATCGACGTCGAGCGGTCCTTCTCTCAATATAAATGGATTTTCAACGAAAGGCGATGAAGTTTAACTACAAAACATTTAGAACAGATTATTAGATAATATACTTTTACTCTTGTAACCGGCAGTAAAAAATACTTGTGTGTGTGTAGTTTACTCTTAAGTAAATCTCCCCATACCTTCAGTTTCCTTTGACTTTATTAAATTTGGACAATAAGGAAATTGCTAAAAAAAATTTCAAGGTAAGATATCGTTTCATATATGCATGTAAATCTGACACATAACCACCTAAAGCCAACCCTGGTTTAACATCATATCCGATCGGTAAATCTCACATATGTTAATTACCCTAAGGATGGTAATAAAATTACCAAAACGTCGGCAAGTTGATGAAGTAGTTTTTTTCAAAATGAGGACCATTATCTAACAAAACTTTTTCCAGTTAAAGATAATTTCCAAAATAATGACCCTGGTGCTGGATGCAAGCTTGACATCTGTCTGTAATAGACAAATTCTTTGGAATAAGGACTTATCACTGTCAATTTGTAAGGCGCTCTCACCTATAATTATTCAAAACTGAAAACCAGTAAACTGACTTTTGGCTCCACTTTGTATGAAAAAATAGCTTATCTTGTGGTTATTTTTGTGAGTTCAGTAACATCCAAAATGTATACGAAGAGGGCTGAAAGTATTGGTGAAATTTTTAATTAGCGATCACAAGAGTAAAAGTATTGTTACGCCACTAGACTGTGTAGACTGGAAAGATGAGACTGGAATTGTAAGAGAAAGGCAGGGAATGTTCAGGAATATTCTAGACCGCGTGAATGGATGTATATATAAGGCGCATGCTGGGCCGAGAAGTCAGCCTTGAGTTAAGTTTAACGAGTGAAGAAGAAATAAGATAGACTTATAAGTGTTTAATTGTGGTTATAATTAAGACAATCATTAATCTATTGTTGCTAATTATTAATTAGTTAATAAAGTAGTGAGTAAGTATTACCTGGATTTTCAATCAACGAATATACGATTTGATGTATTTGTGGGGATAGCAAACACGTAACAATTTGGTGTCGGAATTGGATTGGAAGAAAATATGTCTGAATTATTCGAGAAAATTGTGTTCTGTTCAGGAATTAGTGGTAACACGAAGAATTAAGCTACATACAGTATTTGAGGACTAATTTTTGACCGAACAGTGATTTTAAACTGGGTTTTCGAGAAGTTACCAGAACATTCGATTTCGAAATTGTTGCAGATACGCGAGTGCCGCTAGCCATAACATATTAGTGCAAGTTCGGGAATTTTCTAGAACATTCCATTTGAAAACCACAGAAGATACGTAAACTGTCTTATAGACTCAAAATAAGACTTAATAGTGACATTTTGTGAAAGTTCTAGAACATTCCAATACAAAATTAGTGGAGAAAGTGAATTTCATCTATACAAAAGTAGTAGAGACTCTAAATAAGACTTTCTAGAGCTGTTTCGAGATTTTTCTGGAACATTCCGTTATTGAAATAGACGTGATAGATACATTTTATGGACATTATAGTGTAGTAAACTCTATTCTGAACTGATTTACGTGTCGTGAGTTAATGCCTATAACAAGAGAAGTATGGCGGGGAAACAAATTCAGGACTTGCTAGCAGCGTTGTTAAAACAGATGAACGATCAAGAAAGAAACGCCAGGAAGAGGAAGACGAACAGAGAAAAATGATGGAAGTTCAAGAAATGATACGAAAAGAAAACAAAGAAGAAGAAGAGAGAAGGCGACAGGAAGATAAAGAAGAACAATGTGAAGACGACAGGAAGAAAAAGAAGAACAAGAGAGAAGACGGCAGGAAGAAAGAAAAGAACAAGAAAGGAGACACCAGGAAGAAAAAGAAGATTTGAGAAAAATGATGTAGGTTCCGGAAATAAGATATAAAGAGAAGCCTAGAGAAACAGCAGGCAGCTATTTTCTCACTCACTGAAAAATTTTAATATGTTATAGAAAGTGTCGGTGATTTGGAAGAAAAAGTCGGCCAAGTTGAAGAAAAAGCAACAGCATTGGTATTAGCACTGAGGAGCCAAGCATTAGACTTACTCCAAACAATTCCTGCAACACAATACAATTTTAGCGTACTGGAGGCAGTGTTAGAACTAAGATATTGAGACCAACATCTCGCCCACGTATATCAGGCTCAGCTCAAATCACGCAGGCAACGTGCGGAGAAAGCTTCCAGAAATTTGTGGTTGCTGTAGAGACATTAGCACATCTAGCATACTCTGATGCACCAATGGAGTTTAAACAACAGTTAGCAGTTGGAGCATTTATTGATGGAGTATGGGATTAGGAGGTTAGGCGAATTCTTAAGTAAGCCAGGTACAGGCGAAGTATTGAGGCTTTTGTACATGCACTTGAGATTTAAGCTGCCTATAAGAATACCACACTATCAAACGAGAGAGTGAAGGCTGTGGCTGTGGAAGAGACCTCAGCAGAAAAAAATATTGAAGCTGTATTGTCTGAGATACAAAAGATCACTTTACTACTGATAAAAACGAACTCCCAGCCGAGACAAAATCAAGTATAAAGTAGTGGGAGGCCGAATGGAGGTATCCGTTGTTATAAGTGTGGCAACGTGGGTCATATTAAGAACTGTCGTCAGCTTGGCCCAGAAAGGGTAAATACTGTTGTGGTTGAGGAACCACAGGAAAATTAAAAACGACTGGCAATTTGCGGGTTGCGCAAGAAATATTTATGACCTCCGAGAAATAAAAGTTTCCCAGCTTTGGAGAGCCTAGTCTGTCGCTAGAAGGATATGTAAATAAGAGGAAATGAATCGACACAAGAGCTACGTTTTCAATAGTACTAGCAGGATTCATAACGGATTTCAAGGTAAATAAAGGACAAATGTATTGGTTATTCTGACAGCTACGGGAGATGATAGAATAGCGGTTCATGGGGTACGGATTTACACTTGACGTGGAAGAATGAGTTCTAAAGGATGGAAATGAAGAAATTATTCTATGAGCGGCAGATGAAAAGTTTCATAATATCAGGCTACTAACCTTGAACACCGAAAAAATTCCTGCACACACAGAGAAGATATTTGAGTAGGTCTTGGAGGAAAATTCTGGTGATACCGCTTTGGCCTCGTTGAATAGGATGACTCAATTAAAACGACAGACAATGTGATCCTAGCAAAAACTTTAATACAGACTAAAGGCAAGATACCGGTTAGAATGGTTAACCTAAATTACCGCTCAGTGATATTAAAAGAAGGCGAAGCAATTGGCATCTACGAGCCAGTCACACTGATTACGATATATGAAGAAAAAAATCATTGCAGCTTCGTCTACATATATAGACCAAGAAGTTATGAAGATATTAAGTGCCCAGTTAGAACATTAAACTGCAGAAGAACATAGAGAAACCTTAAATTTTTGAAACAAATTAGTATTGTATTTGCAAAGGACACATAAGCTTTTGCACAGACCAACATAATTCCACATCCTATAAATACTGATGAATTAGCTCCCATTCGTCAACCACCAAGGAGGCTTCCAATAGCAAAACAACAATAGGCTTCTGCAATGATACAGAAGATGCTTAAAGATGCTGTTACTGAGGAATCAACCAGTCCTTGATCGTCGCCAGTAGTTTTGGTTGTTAAAAAGGACGGAACTTTAAGAATTGATGACACACTAAGTACGCTGGCAGATTCACATTGGTTTTCCACTCTTCGAAGCGGACAAAGACAAGATGGCATTTTCAGCAGGAAGTGGAATTTATCAATTCACTGTGATGCCTTTCGGCTTGAGCAATGCGCCACCAACTTTTGAAAGACTGTTGGAGCTAGTACTACACCTACACTAAGAGCCCCTTATCAAGGCTGTGGAGTCTGATACAAAGGACAAAGCTGGATAAGGAGCTCTAAGGAAATGAATAGGAGCTCCACAATAGACCCACAGGGGTCGCGGTGGTCAAGGCCAACCAGCCAGCTCCTCCCTTATAATCTAATATAATCTAATCTAGTACTACAGAGAATAACCTGAAAAACCTACCTAGTTTATCTTGTTGATGTGATAGTAATGGGACGGGATATAAAGAATATTTGAGGAACTTCAAAAGAGTGTTTGGAAGAATCAGGAATGCACACTTGAACTTAAATCCCAAAAAGTGCTTAATGTTCCAAGAAGAGGTCAAATTTCTTGGACATATAGTGTCTGCGGAAGGGATAGACCAATCAAGACAAGATTTCGGCAGTGCGAGATTGGCCACTACCATCGAGTGTTCACGAATTACGAAGCTTTCTTGGCCTATATATTTACTACAGATGATTTGTCGAACGACATTGCTGATATTGCGAAGCCACTACACCAGCTCATAGAAGAGAAAGTTCAGTACATACCCACAACGGAAATTTCTCTACGTATTAGACACGGATACCAGTAATTCTGGACTTGGATGTGTTTTCCCAAATTCAAAATGGACAGGAAAAAGTAATTGAGTACTCCAGCAAGACGTTGTCCAAGCCAGAACGTAACTTTTGTGTGACACCAAAGGAACTATTGGCCATTGTCAAATCTATAGATCATTTTCACAAGGACCTATATGGATAACATTTTAAAGATCGGACCGACCATACTGTGTTGAAGTGGTTATTACAGTTGAGGGCCGCAGAAGGCTAACTAGCTCACTGGATTGAAAAACTGTAGCGGTACAATTTTAAAACCGAATACTGTCCCAGGAAATCTCATAGAAATGCAGATGCTCGTTCCAGAAGACCTAAATTAAAAACAAATATTACTTTTTAATCGGCAGCCTATGTTCGGTGGGCAAGCATACTGTGGTTTTTGAAATTCGCTCATATTTTGTCAGTTTCTAAATTAGAGTTGGTATCAATTATTATCTAAAATTAACTTTATTCACAAGCAAAGATCTTTTGAAAACTTCTTAAGTTTTCTTAATTACGACGAGCTAAACACAAGTGTCTTTTGTTTTTAAAATCAGTAACTGGGATGTACTTATTATGTAGATATTTTAGTGGTTCACCTTTCTTTTATCCTTTGATTTTTTTCGTAGTATTTTTGCGCGATTAGAACAACTGAGAATAATATTTTTTTAGTTGTTTAAATTTTTTCTTCTTAATTGCCCTTCTTCAATGTTTCCTATATTTCCCTTCTTATTTGCTTTAGTTATTCTTAGTAATTTTTCTTAGTTACTTCCCTCGACTTGTTTTTCTTAATTCTCCAAAATATTTTCCTAAACTGTCCCTCTTAGTAGATGCCATTAACTACCACCGTCTCGCTGAAGTAATTGGTTAGAGCGCGCGATGACATGTGTGATTAGATAAGCTTTTTATCGTAGCTGCGGATTCGAATACCGCCACCGACACTGGCAATGTCGCTGTAAATGGTTATGTGTCCGCATTTTGTAAGTCTCGCCTGTGAAGCTTCGGGGTTTGTCTAATTTTTATGGTGTTTATTTTTTATTTTATTGTCTTTTGTTTCATTTACGGGTTCTTCTTAGTTGTTGTTGATTCCGCTTAGATGTAGTTTTTTCTTAGATTTGTTAAATATTGTTGATAATTTAGTGAAAATTGTATTATTTAAACAAAAATATAAAACTTCAAACAAACAAAAAACATAAAAACACTAGTAAAAAGTTGCACTTTTTTACTTCCTCCAATATGTATTTTAGTATTATCTCAATTCGTAGCATTTGCCGGTGGTTAAGCTAAACTAACCAGTTATTGAATATTTCTATTTGCATGTAAGTGTCACATACATGATGTGGCAATTACATGTATCCATTTGCTAAATAAACTAAAAATACAATTTATTTCAAACAGTAGCCCAGAAAATATTTGGTGGATGTTTGAATTTGATATAATATGTAGTTTTTAGAATGCCTCTGAAGAAGATACAATATGTAATGTGATATATGTGACAGGAGAATAAGCAAAACAATTTCGAAAATTTTTAACTTTTTCTCACTAATAACATTTAAAAATAAGTTAAATCAAAATCTCAAAAATTTTAAAATGACATCATTAATATATGCAGTCTGCGCAAATATATAAATTAATTTATTAACTATTTTCGCTTTATTTTCAATGCTCTGATCTGCTCTGATCTTGCTCTGATCTTAAAACATTCGAAAAAAAGTAAAATCCTCTATAAGTTAAAGTACTACTACCAATAAATGATAGTTTACCAAGTTTACTTTTTTATAATTTTATTGAAAATATTATGTATATTTTAATTTGAGTAATTCTCATAGATTTTCACTTATCATGGATAATGAGATAGAGCTAGAAATTAACACTACAAAAATCATAATTTTCATGAAACGAGTCCTTTAAACAGGTATCATTTATTTCACAATTATTTATATTATTTCAATATATCGTTCATTAAAACGCAGTATAACCTGATAAACCCAATATTCTATTTTAAAAGAGCTTCTATATATTAAACGTATCTGTTACCCTTAGAATCGCTTAGCTGGAAGTTGATGTAGTCTAGTGACATTAAGAACAGCGTGGGTAATGATGTGAATGATACTTATATGTTTAAAAACATTCATATTAATCAATTTTTTCTAAGCTACAGCTTGTCGTCACCTGACATGTGACATTGCACACGAGTCTCAGTTTTGTAACTTCTACTAAATTGCTGCAACATTTTTTTGTGCGTCGCGACAGTCACACTAGTTCCAATAAAAGCGAGCTCGCAGGTTACATTGTAATCGCCCAGTATATTTTATTTTTCGAGGTCTTTAGTTTAGCACATAACTTTTCAAATAAGAAAAGCAAAAATGAACGATTTCACAGAAACATAAGCAGTTTCACAAAAGAACTGATAGACATTCAAAAATAATTTATGAGGTAACGCTTGAAATTGGAGTATATTCGTTCATCAATATTCCTTTAAGTTACGCAAGGAAAAGTCCTCAACGAAATTCGTCTTACTACCAAATCACCACAAAACAGTAGTTCGTCTGCTTTCGATAATAATTAAAATTGTCTAACATTGTCGATTGCGAAAATATTGTCGTAAAAATCGACCGCCCAAAATTAAACCCAATAATTGACCTATAAATATGAACTACATTAGGAAAACCACTCTCTCTCTCTCTCTCTCTCTCATTTCCTACAAATGTAAATTAAATTTGATTTAATGTAGTAACATATGTAAATAAACACAGTTAATATGTACATAATATGTAAAGACTTTATTGGCATTTAATATGATATGATATCATGAATTAAAACAATCATATAAACAACTAATCAGACATACATATGAATTAGTTTGTTTTATTTCTTACTTATTCATTAAAATAACAATATTTAATTAACAGACGACAAATGTTTTTAACTGTTATAATTTATTTGTTGCCTATTTCGTTGTAAATCTACTTTCTTCTATTTAGTACGATACGTCTGCGTTCTAGGCTCGTGGGTTATTAAAAAAAAATTTCAGTAAATCCTATAAAGAAAATTATTATAAAAGCATCATCACAGGAGTAACTAACGGGTTTTCTCCAATAAAATTGTATGTAATTCAATAAATTGAAATAAAAAAAAACTGTTTTTTTTTTATTTGAAATTCTTTATCATGGCGAAAATTACTGATTTTAAAAATGGATTTTACCACAAAAATTTTGATGAAATTACCCACACCGCAGGGGAAACTGAACTTAAGCTCGTGGTATTAACTTTTACTTGTAATCATAGAAAAAAAATTAACAGAATTTATAAACTAAATACCAATTTGTGTTTTTAAGCCACCTTATATTATATTATTTGAATTGTACAATCTATGACATGACATGTTACTATAAATTGGAAAAATGGAATGATTTTCTGCTAATATTATTTAATGTTTATTGACGTTTTGTGTTATATAAAATTATTAATAACATGCAAACTTTAAAGTAGATACTGTAAATAGACCAATATTTATAAAAAAATATATAAACGGTATCCATTTTTAACCAACTATAAAAATTCCTCGTAAATTTTAATGACCCTCAGAATTTTTAATTAATTTTTTTTAAGTCCTAGAATATCTGTTACCATTTTGCCAAACTACCGTAAGCTTCAATTTTGTTGAAAATAGGGTTTTCTGACTTTTGTAAGTACCTGATGTAAAGAAAGGATCTGCCAATATATAGTAAGCCAATGTTAGCTGTTTGCATAGAAAAAATTAATTTTATTATAGCGTAAGTGTCTATAATTTGTGCCAATGACAACCAAATTAACGTAACCAGCATTATTTATTCAACTGTACACTGCTAAAATATCGTAAACAACATCACGTGATGATTGTTTTAATTCATGATATCATATCATATTAAATGCCAATAAAGTCTTTACATATTATGTACATATTAACTGTGTTTATTTACATATGTTACTACATTAAATCAAATTTAATTTACATTTGTAGGAAATGAGAGAGAGAGAGAGAGAGAGAGAGAGTGGTTTTCCTAATGTAGTTCATATTTATAGGTCAATTATTGGGTTTAATTTTGGGCGGTCGATTTTTACGACAATATTTTCGCAATCGACAATGTTAGACAATTTTAATTATTATCGAAAGCAGACGAACTACTGTTTTGTGGTGATTTGGTAGTAAGACGAATTTCGTTGAGGACTTTTCCTTGCGTAACTTAAAGGAATATTGATGAACGAATATACTCCAATTTCAAGCGTTACCTCATAAATTATTTTTGAATGTCTATCAGTTCTTTTGTGAAACTGCTTATGTTTCTGTGAAATCGTTCATTTTTGCTTTTCTTATTTGAAAAGTTATGTGCTAAACTAAAGACCTCGAAAAATAAAATATACTGGGCGATTACAATGTAACCTGCGAGCTCGCTTTTATTGGAACTAGTGTGACTGTCGCGACGCACAAAAAAATGTTGCAGCAATTTAGTAGAAGTTACAAAACTGAGACTCGTGTGCAATGTCACATGTCAGGTGACGACAAGCTGTAGCTTAGAAAAAATTGATTAATATGAATGTTTTTAAACATATAAGTATCATTCACATCATTACCCACGCTGTTCTTAATGTCACTAGACTACATCAACTTCCAGCTAAGCGATTCTAAGGGTAACAGATACGTTTAATATATAGAAGCTCTTTTAAAATAGAATATTGGGTTTATCAGGTTATACTGCGTTTTAATGAACGATATATTGAAATAATATAAATAATTGTGAAATAAATGATACCTGTTTAAAGGACTCGTTTCATGAAAATTATGATTTTTGTAGTGTTAATTTCTGGCTATATCTCATTATCCATGATAAGTGAAAATCTATGAGAATTACTCAAATTAAAATATACATAATATTTTCAATAAAATTATAAAAAAAGTAAACTTGGTAAACTATCATTTATTGGTAGTAGTACTTTAACTTATAGAGGATTTTACTTTTTTCGAATGTTTTAAAATCAGAGCAAGATCAGAGCAGATCAGAGCATTGAAAATAAAGCGAAAATAGTTAATAAATTAACTTCTATATTTGTGCAGACTGCATATATTAATGATGTCATTTTAAAATTTTTGAGATTTTGATTTAACTTATTTTTAAATGTTTTTAGTGAGAAAAAGTTTAAAATTTTCGAAATTGTTTTGCTTATTCTCCTGTCACATATATCACATTACATATTGTATCTTCTTCAGAGGCATTCTAAAAACTACAGAATATATCAAATTCAAACATCCACAAAATATTTTCTGGGCTACTGTTTGAAATAAATTGTATTTCTAGTTTATTTAGCAAATGGATACATGTAATTGCCACATCATGTATGTGACACTTACATGCAAATAGAAATATTCAATAACTTGTTAGTTTAGCTTAACCACCGGCAAATCCTACTAATTGAGATATACTAAAATACATATTGGAGGAAGCAAAAAGTGCAACTTTTTGCTAGTGTTTTTGTGTTTTTTGTTTGTTTGGAGTTTTATATTTTTATTTAAATAATACAATTTTCACTAAATTATCAACAACATTTAACAAATCTAGGAGAAACTACATCTAAGCGGAACCAATAACAACTAAGAAGAAGTCTTTTGTTTTATTTACGGGTAAATAAAACAAAAGACAATAAAATAAAAAATAAATACCATAGAAATTAGACAAACCCCGAGGCTTCACAGGCGAGACTTACAAAATGCGGACACATAACCATTCACAGCGACATTGCCAGTGTCGGTGGCGGTATTCGAATCCGCAGCTACGATAGAGAGCTTATCTAATCACACATGTGATCGCGCGCTCTAACCAATTACTTCAGCGAGACGGTGGTAGTTGATGGCATCTACTAAGAGGGACAGTTTAGGAAAATATTTTGGAGAATTAAGAAAAACAAGTCGAGGGAAGTAACTAAGAAAAATTACTAAGAATAACTAAAGCAAATAAGAAGGGAAATATAGGAAACATTGAAGAAGGGCAATTAAGAAGAAAAAATTTAAACAACTAAAAAATATTATTCTCAGTTGTTCTAATGGCGCAAAATACTACGAAAAAAATCAAAGGATAAAAGAAAGGTGAACCACTAAAATATCTACATAATAAGTACAGTAAGTGTCTATAATTTGTGCCAATGACAACCAAATTAACGTAACCAGCATTATTTATTCAACTGTACACTGCTAAAATATCGTAAACAACATCACGTGATGTTACATACGATATTAACTCTGCTGGTTACGATAAATTAGTGTTGTGCTTTTCTAAATAGTAACTAACGGTAAGTGTTTTTTAACAACTATTTGATAATTAAGCCATTTCTAAATAATCAAGGTAAATTTAAATTGCAGTAATAATGGAAATATAAATTTGGCTACAAGTGGAATTGTTTTTTATATCGTATTATTTAAGAAAATTTAATAATTATCTACCTTACCTCAATTTGGACTGAACATTTAAGGAATATTTATAATTATTATAGAGAAATTATAATTAATATTTATAATTATTTCTGCTTTAGTTCATTATTCAGCAAAGATATTTCCTTACTAGAATTAAAATGACTATGCCAAAGACACTGGTAGAATATTAGAAGCTGCTCTTGCAAATAGTCGGGAAAACTTAAATATTAGTCTTAATACTTCGTCCTTTACTAACACAGATTTTGATGAAATGCCCTTTGGCATAATACTAGAATCTGATGGTTTAAATGAAAAATACTTAGATGAGACTGCTATTATAGGAGACATAACAGTTTGTGAACATAAAATTTGTGATAAAAATGGTCAAATTGACACTAACGAATTATTGATCAATGTGAGACTAGTGACAACATTTCTATGTTGGGGAATACTGTTCATACTATTATTTTCCAATAATTGGGCCAACTTCAAGCAATAATAATAATAATATTGAGATCTTAGGAACTAATGGAAACTTTACAGCAGCCAGCCCTATTGATAATACGTTTAATATAAATCTCGAAATTACTTCTATTCAGGATGATTTCATAACATTATCCAATTTCAATTCTCTTCCTAACGGCGAAAATTCTACACTGAAACTTGTGCAATATGACACTTCATCAGAAGACGATTATCGCACCAAATCTGAAGAAAATTTAAGAGAAATTTCATAAAATCAAGAAACATTTTTTAAACGATACAATTCTGATAGATCATTCATTTCATTAGAAAATATTAATGAGGACCAAGATTTTGGATTTAGCGATGAGAGTAGTGGACGGAATGAGGATGGAGAGGAACTTGTGGGCAACAATGGAATGAGAAAGAAAGAAAAATGGAAAACGCTAAAAACTCTCTCGGCAATGGAAGAACCGTCAATGACACTAAGTAAAGTGGCTTTTAGCTTGTGCTGAAAAGATGTCAATCCACCGCAGAGTTCAAACCGCATCAGTAAACAGGAGACATAACACATATAAATATTTCATCAACTGGAATGATCGGTGTATCGAAGTTTGCCAACAATTCTTGTTAAGGACTCTTGATATTTCGCAGACGACTCTAAGATATGCTGTTTGCAACGCTGTCCAAAAATCGGCGAAACCAGATGGGAGGGGAAAACATGTACCGCACAATAAAACATCTAATGAAGTCAAACAAGAAATACATAACTTTAACAAAACACTTTCAGCAGTTCCATCCCATTATTGCCGAAACAAGAGTACCTGCAAATATCTCCCTAATTAATTAAGAAATGTAAGTTTTCTATGCAGAATTTTTTTTGAAGCACCAAGAAGAGAAATTTTCAAGTGCCCAACCATCTTTAAAAATTTTCAGAGAAATTTCTGAAAGACTTTAATTTGGGATTTCACCAACCAAAAAAAAGATAAATGCAGAATTTGCGAGTGCAGAAAAGATAACGATTTTCTGAAAACAGAAGGTTCCAAAGATGCGTTTGCAAAGTATTTGCAAATGAGAGAACAAAACAAGGGTCTATTTTTAGCTGATCAAAAAAAGTATGTTATCGTTGAATCATACATTTGCACCAGCTTTGACCTTCAAAAGGTCCTGGATACTCCACATGGTAATAACTTTCTGAAATAATATAATAGCAATTTATAATGAAACCGCGTATGAAAGTGGTACCAGAAACGGCATTTGTTTTGTATGGGGCGAATCAGACGGAAATAGAGGGTATTGTCATTTCATATGCATTTTACACTTCGTGCATACAAAAATATAAATCATATGGGGCACATGAAAAAATACGTATCTTTATTTGACGACTGTGTGTTTCACAATAATACGCCAACTACCAGATTACGTACTTTATTAAACTGATTGTACCACTTGGTACTTACAACGAAATACAACTTTATAACCTGGCACACCGCCAGTACAGAATAATTTCTAAAACACAACAAATGACTTTCTTATAACGTTATTCAACGAATACACACACTTGTTCTGCACTCAACAGTAAAAGACTTATTCAGCACTCTCTGATGTCCACACTTTTTGTTAGAGGGCGCTGCTAAAAACTATTGCCAAATTAAACTAAGAATTTAAGACTCGGTAACATACCGCCGCCGTTGAAATTAGGAAGAATTTCAAGAACAGTTTATGACACAATTGGTAGAGGACACAATTTAACAATAGGTCTGACATAAGTTCCATTTTTAGTCTTGAGTAGAGCACTACGAACGTGACCATCCTTGCCTTTATAGACATTTAAAATTCTAGCCATACACCAAGCTAAAGGTGGAACATTGTCTTCTTTAACTAAAACTAAATCATTAATTTGAACATCAGGTTTGTGGGAGTACCACTTCTTTCTTTGTTGGAGTTCTGAAAGATACTCGGAGCTCCAACGTTTCCAAAATATTTGTTTGATTTGTTGAATTTGCTGCCAGATTTTTAAGCGATTTGGGGATACAGAAGTTACATCAACCTCCGGATAAGCGGTTAGAACATCGCCTATTATGAAATGCGCTGGAGACAGATACTCCAAATCATTTGGGTCATCATTAATAGGACACAATGGCCTTGAATTTAAAATTCCTTCTATTTGAATTAACAAAGTATTTAAATCTTCATACGTGAATGATGTAGAAGATCCCATCATTCTCTTTAAGTGGTGTTTTACGGCCTTTACACCGGCTTCCCAAATACCTCCCCAATGAGGTGACATGGGGGGGAATAAAGTTCCACTCTATGCCGTCTTTAGACATATAATCGTGAATTTGTTCAACGCTAGGCTTCTTATTTAACAGATTATATATTTCGTGCAATTCTTGTTGTGCACCTTTAAAATTGGTGCCGTTATCACTGAAAATTTTGGCACACATGCCACGCCTTGAAACGAATCGTTTAAATGCATTTAAGAATGATTTTGTGGTCATATCCGAGACAAGCTCCAGGTGAATGCTTTTTGTACACATACATACAAAAAGGCAAATATAATCTTTAGTTATAACAGATTTTCTGATACGGCCTTGTCGAATATTAATCGGCCCAGCATAATCAATGCCAACATGCAAAAATGGACGTGCTGGAGTCACTCTTACTGAAGGTAAGTCAGACATAATTTGAGTCGCCGTCCTAGCACGGAACTTAAAACATTTTACACATTTATGAATCACCCTTTTGATTGCACTTCGAGCATTTATAATCCAAAATTTTAACCTTAAATTAGCCAATACTAGCTGGGTACCTGCGTGAAATAGCCGTTCGTGCTCATAAACAATTATTAACTGTGTAACATGATTCTTATCTGAAATTATCAAGGGATGGCGTTGACCCAAAGATACCGGACAATGCTTGAGCCGCCCACCAACTCTTAATAGACCCTCACTATCTATAAATGGGTTCAATAAACGCAATCGATTATTTTTGATCTCGGTTTGCAAATTCTTACCTTGAGGATTGTCGCCAGACGTATTTTGTAATAAATTAATCTCATTAGAAAATGTTTCAGCTTGAACAACTCGAATTATAAATTTGACTGAATTTTGAAGCTCGCTCGTAAATAGAAAACTTGTTATCTTATGTTCACTCTTGTTTTTGAGATTATGAACAAACCTGAGCACATACGCCATGATTCTTTGTAACCGAATAAAGGATGAATAGTTATTAAACAGCTTATAAAAATGATTAGACGCATTTACATTGGAAACGCATGTTTGGACGCGCTTTCTTTCCTCAGGTAGGGTTTCCTGTGTTTGAGTTTGCCACTTACTATCTGGCCAGTATTGATCATTTAATTTTAACCATGATGGCCCATGCCACCACAGGGCACAATCCCGTAACAAATGAGGTTCCAGACCTCGTGAAACTAAGTCAGCAGGGTTATCCGTAGACTGAACATGGAACCAACTATCTCGCGAGGATAATTCGTGTATTTCCGCTACACGATTTGCTACAAAGGTGCTCCAACGATTGGCCTCGGAGGCGATCCATGAAAGTACTATCGTGGAGTCCGTCCATAAATAGATTTTATTCACGTTTAAATTTAATATTGAACTAACCTTGTTCATTAACCGTGAGAGGAGCAGTGCTGCACATAACTCGAGTCGAGGTATGGATATTACCTTTAACGGTGCTACACGGGATTTGGAACAAATTATTCTCGAAATCATATTTCCATCAGCATCACGACTAGATAAATACACGATTGCTCCGTAACATTTTAAACTAGCATCAGCGAAGCCATGCAAATATATGTCCTGCGCATTATCAACAAGCAGACGACGCGGAAATGCAAGGTTACGCAGAGCTATTAGTTGAGATTTGAAAGGCAACCATTGACTCAAAATGTGTGAAGGAATCAGTTCATCCCACCCTAAGTTTTCCTTCCAAATTTCTTGCATAATGATTTTCGCACGACTAGTAACCGGACCAGTAAGACCCAACGGATCGAATATCTTCGCGATACAGGCTAATACAGCTCGCTTAGTACATTTAACATCCCTTATAATGTCATCGGATATGGCTATTTCAAAACTGTCATTGGAAGGGTTCCAAATGATACCCAAAGTGCGTACTGACAATTTATCATTAGTTAACGTTATGTTACGAATTTCACGTTTTTCGGCAGCGATGTCCTCTAACAACTTAGGCTCATTTGAACACCACTTATTCAGTTCGAATCCTCCTCTTTTCAACATGTCACATAATTCCCACTGCAGCCTCTGTGCCACTTCCAACGTGTCTGCACCCGTTATAATATCGTCCACGTATGAATTTGTCCGTATTGCATTAGAAGCAAGCGGAAATTCGTCACCTTCATCCGCCACCAATTGCAATAAAGTTCGAGTCGCCAGAAAGCTCGCAGAAGCAGTACCATAAGTTACTGTAGTTAATTGCAGACATTGAATAGGTTTGTCTGGAGCGTTTCTCCATAATATTCTCTGTAGCGATTGAAATTTAGGTTTGATATGTACTTGCCGGTACATCTTAGTTATATCTGCCATAATGGCATATTTATAATTACGATATCTCAATAAAATGGTAACTAGATCCGGTTGAACTACAGGGCCTACCAATAATAAATCGTTCAATGAAACTCCCGTTGTACTAGGGGCTGACGCATTAAAGACTACGCGTAATTTCGTCGTGGAGCTAGTCTCTTTGATCACAGCATGGTGGGGCATGTAGAACGTCGCGGTTATATTATCATCTTCATTATTTAAATCTACAACTTTCGCATGTCCTAATTTAAGATATTCATCAATGAATAATTTATAATCATTAAACAATTTAGAATTATTTGCGAATCTTCGCTCTAAAGATAAAAAAACACCGGTAAGCATAATTATACGAGTTGCCGAGCATATTTACCTTTTCTTCTATAAGCGGAAGATCGACCGAGTATCTACCAGTATCATCTCTAGACACCGATTTCACATACCTATTTTCACATTCTCTTTCCTCGTCACTCAATAGATTTTTGCCCGACAACTCCTCCACTTGCCAGAATTTATGCATCGTGTCATTTAAATTAGATACCGAGCTAACTAAAGTTTGACTTATCTCCGTTTCTAGTACGTTAGCATTCATAGCTCCGTGTACCACCCAACCAAACTTCGTATTTTGAAGCATAGGAAATCCATTACCCAAGTCAATATTTCCCTTTTTTAATGTTTTGGCGAACAATTCGGTCCCCAATAACATGTCGATTTTTCCAACTTTATTAAATGACGGATCGGCTAAACAAATATGTCGCGGCCATTTTAATTTATTCATATCAACTTCACATTTTGGGGCGCGACCCGTTATATTTTCCATTACACCAAACTTAGCCGTAAATTTGTAGTCTGAAGTTCTAGATTCAATATTCAAATTGACCGTGCTTTTGATGGTCATTGAAACACACGAGACACCATTAACTTGCCAATTACATGGCTTACAATTTGCATTTACTTTATTCACAATATCAGCAGTAACATAATTTCTTTCACTAGCCGAATCGAGTAGGGCTCTACATTTATGTCTCACGCCGGTGCTGTCAACCACATTTACTATTGCAATCGGCCATAAAACAATTTTGTTATCATCGTCCGTATTTAAATTTTTTTCATTAGACGTTAAGACAGACGTACATACATCTGTTGAACTTGGCGAAATATTTTCGCTCCTAACTGCGCTCGCGGTACCTCCCGCCGCCGCTGTCGATCTTGACAACTCAGCCTCCTCAACATGTAACAATGTGTTATGCCGTTTATTACAAATTTTGCAAACTTCACGAGAAAAACATTTCTCTGAAAAATGATTTCCCTTTAAACATTTAAAGCATAAACGTTTTGTTCTAGTAAAATCGCGTCTTTCTTCAATTGACATCGCATTAAATTTAGTACATTTTGTGATAAAATGAGGATTGTTGCAAACCACACACTTACTACTGCTAACTTGGCTCGCATTTGTTGATGTACGCTTAACCGCACCGCTGTCACGAGAAGTTAATTCTAACATAGCGCACCTTTGTTCTAGAAAATCTAAAAACTTACTTAAATTTGGGAACTCTGATTTGTCTCTCTGACTTTCATAATCACACACGACCGCATTATCTAATTTTTGAGAAACTACATAAACTAACATAATATCCCAATGCTCGACTGGAGCACCTAAAGCTTTTAACGAATTGAAATGCTGCCCAAATTTACTTAGTAGCTCCCGTAAACTAAAATGAGAATTTTTATTCACATTAGCCATTTCAAAAATTCCTTTTAAATGTGTTTTTAAGAGTATGGCCTTATTGTCATATCTCTTTGTCAACGTCTCCCAAGCTACAACATAATTTTCTTCTGATGCATGCAAACATTCTATCAAAGTGGAGGCTTCCCCTCGTAAAGAACTCTTCAAATAATATAATTTTTGTATATTAGAAATATTAGGACAATCATGTACTAAATTAGCAAATAAATCCTTAAAATTTTGCCATTTATCGTAGTCACCATTAAAATTTGGCAAACTAATTCTGGGCAAATTTAATTGGTTGACACTGATACTGCTCGAAATCTGATCAGAACTGCTGTCAGGCTGTCTCGGAGATGCCTCACTATTAATTTTACTTTCAATCATATTGCCAATTCGATCTCTCAAACTTAAGAATTTATTTTCAATTAACTCGCGATCTGAACTATACTCATTTGCATCTTTAATCTCTAAACTAAGTTGTACATCATCGTACTTAGAATAAAGTTCCTCTAAAAATTTTAATCTACTTTTTAAAATACTCACAGTAACATCATTGTTAAGTTCATCTATAAATTTTTCTAATCTAGTGATACTGCCTTTTATTGAGCCTCTTTTGCCCACTAATGCTGTTAATTCTGCCATACTGTGTCTTACCAACAAGAATTCTAATGTGGTTACCTACATATAACAAATTATTCAATGTGCGAAGCCTACCCTGAACAAATTCCACCTTTACTTGTCAACAAATATTTTGAAAACTCTTTAAAGCTTAAATAGTTAAATAACAAATTTGACAAATTTACATGCAAATCACAGCAAACGTTTTACCTCATAGGTAATAAACATTAAACAAACCTACATACATTTAATCAAACCAATGTTCACTTATCGATTACTTTATCGATCTGCCCGTCAAATGCATTTTAATTCACGAATCTATTTTTTTATTTACATTTGCGGACATAAATCACTACACTTTTCACTGAAAAAACGAAGTAGGAACCAAAATCTGTAAAGTACATACCTCCAATTCTCCGGACGTGAATAACAAACCTGCTCTCCTAATATCGCCTGGTGGTGGTTAAGGTTCAAACTCGCTTGCAATTCTTCGACGACCTTATAGCACTTTGCGCCTTATGCACGTCAATCGCCGGAAATTTCTGGACTTGCAACAACAATTTTATTTCTTGTGAAACTTCAATTTTTCTTTATGTGGGTGTCAATCCAACCTGTTCACTTATCTGCGCTCTGAAGGACCATGTCATTTCATATGCATTTTACACTTCGTGCATACAAAAATATAAATCATATGGGGCACATGAAAAAATACGTATCTTTATTTGACGACTGTGTGTTTCACAATAATACGCCAACTACCAGATTACGTACTTTATTAAACTGATTGTACCACTTGGTACTTACAACGAAATACAACTTTATAACCTGGCACACCGCCAGTACAGAATAATTTCTAAAACACAACAAATGACTTTCTTATAACGTTATTCAACGAATACACACACTTGTTCTGCACTCAACAGTAAAAGACTTATTCAGCACTCTCTGATGTCCACACTTTTTGTTAGAGGGCGCTGCTAAAAACTATTGCCAAATTAAACTAAGAATTTAAGACTCGGTAACAGGTATAATGAAATATGTTCAATAATTTTTAAGTATTTGAAAGGTGTAGATGGAAAACGTTTAAAACATGAGATCCTCTACTGTGATAGCTGCTCAGGGCAGAACCGAAATCGTGCAATGCTAGTAATGCTGCAAAAACTTCTGTAAGAATATGCAAACAATTTGGAATCTATAAAGATTGTTTTCTTGCTACCTGGACATACTTATATGCCGGTAGATTCCGTTCACGCAACAGTTGAAAGATTTGTTAGAAAAAGAATAGTCTGGGCATCTTCAGAATGAGACACTATTATTACAAATGCAAGAGTTCATTCTAAACCGTTTGACGTTGTGAGGATGCAGTATACTGACTTTAGAAGTTGGAAAAAGGTTGCTGATGCATGTCTCTCTTCTAATGTCAAAACTTCGGATGGTCAAGCATGCAAAATAAGTCGAGTAAAACAGGCTATATTCCGAAAAGGAAAATCCGATTTTGAATAACTTCAAAAGAATTAGTCTCGTAAGTATAATTAACATTATACTTACGAGACTAATTCTGGTATAGATGTATTGATGGCCAAAAATAACGATATAATATAATTTTGTTAATTTTGACAAAATAGACTAATGTTATCCCATTTTTCTAGGCCGTAGAAATCAATTTGACGTAATATCAGAATTACTGTATCCAGGAAAATTACCTATATCAGTACTAAAAAAAGAGACCTAGCCAAATTGTGCATCCAAAATGTAAATACCCAAAAGATACCACCAGGAATTTTTCGATTTACAATCCAAAGCTTCTGTTAAAGACACGTTGCCAGAGACTGATGCTGAATACTTAACGGACGAAGAAAAAGACTAAAGTTGTATTTTTTTACTGATTTCAATGAACTTTAAGAAACAACAATATTTATTTTTTAGTTACTTAAGAAAGTTTTTTATTTTTGTACTTAAAAATTTGAATAAACTCTATTTTAATAACTCAAGTTTTTTATAATAAATAATAATACCAATATTATGTATTGGAATCAGTAGTACGAAAATAATAAGTCATTATTAAGTTTTAGACAAACTTATTTTTGATGCCAGCCAGAACATCGTAAGTATGATCAAAGTGCTTCTAAAGTATCCTAAGTTTGTTGGTTACGATATTTTTGTATTAGTGTCTGGTCTCGCAAAAGTAACGCAAATACTAAAAACACTATTAGATGTAGCTTTAGAGCTGAATAAACACATTTTTTTGCACAAAATTTGCTCTCAAATAAGTATTATGATTATTACAATGTTTATTGTTTACTACAATTTTCAGATGCAGCAAAAATGGTTGTTCCTGTAACATTTTAATTTGGTGGCTTACGATAGTTTGCAAAAATGGTACCGAGAAAAACGGAATGATTTTCTGCTAATATTATTTAATGTTTATTGACATTTTGTGTTATATAAAATTATTAATAACATGGAAACACTCTGTAAATAGACCATTATTTATAAACAAAATGACATAAACGGTATCTATTTTTTAACCAACTGTAAGAATTCCTCGTAAATTTTAAAGACCCTCAGAATTTTTATTTAATTTTTTTTTAAGTACTAGAATATACTATTTTCTACCAATTTCACATTTGTTAAAATTGTAAAGTTTTAACACTTCTTAACTTTTGATACTAGGATTTTTAGTATATAAAATATGAATCGACAAATTAGCAGGAAGTGGAGACCTGGCCTAGTTGTTATTTAAGTCCTACTGACGAAAATTTCAAAAGTCCCTGTTAATTCAGAGTGTAGTCAGGCAGCCATTTTGAAAAATGGCAACCCAATTTCGATTTTCGACAATAACTTTAGAACCATCACAGCTACTAAAAAATACAAAAAGTCGAAAATAGTTGTCATAAAGGAAACAAACGTTTTTTGTATGATTTCTTTTTTTGGGATTAAGAATAAATAGTTATTAATAAATATCTGCATAAAAAATGGCCCTTCCAAGTAGTTGATATAAATATTTCTAGAGACGTCATATTTTCTGTTCTAATAATTTACAATATTATTTGTTCCAAAACCAGAAAAGTTACCTACTTAAATTTGTCATAAAGCAGTTGTTTATAATATAGTTTAATGTTGTGTGTTGACCCCCCTAGTCTACTAAGATTCAATTGACAACAATAGAAATTCCTTAATAAACTTTTTATACAAAGTAAATCATTAATTTTATTGGCAGTTAATTAATTTATGATTGTAAATTTTAACAGAATATTTAATTTATATGCTGGTGTTCGAGTTCTAATGAAAAATTACTCTCATTGTTAAAATTTACATTCTATACAAGGTGTCCCGAAATTGGAGGTCAATCTCTTAATGGTAAATTCTAGACCCTAAATTATGGAATTTAAGCCACACACCTACTGTCAAGCCGTCAAAGGAAGGCCCGCGCGGCAAGGGAGAGTATTGCTGATAAGAGTGATAAGTCGCCAGCTTTCTGCGAAACCGTATATTAGGAATATAATATATCTACCAATTAGTTGCGGATGCAAACGATCACAACAATTTGCCACGCTCTAATTCATTTATTTCATTTACACTTAATTGTGAATGAAATGCAGAAATCACATTCTTTCCGCAGGTTTTCTTTCCTCGACTGGACTATATATATACCAAAGTGCGCCGCTTTTGAGATACAGGTTAAATGTGACTCGCACACATAATCATTTTTCAAATATATATGGTTTTAAAACGCGATTATTATAAGGCTAATTACATTTTCACTAAAGATTTGGTTAAAATTGATGCACTGGATGTTTAATTTTTCCAGTCCAGTTGTCTTTACAATACAATACCGCAGTAGTAACTGTGAATAAGTATGCAGACAGCAAAAAAAATATTGGTGTAAACTGCTAATGCCAATATACTTTAACTTTACTACATCCACTAGTCAATTTTAGAACCTCTACAAGGTAAGCCACTGTAAGATATTAGTTTGCAAAAATAATTTAAAAAATATTTGGTTTTAATTGGTATATGAATAAATAACAAATATTCCCTTATGCCAACTATGTTTTTGACATCATGATTCGCTGATATCCGAACTACATTTATTACGCAGCGCAGGTAAAAATTCCCTAGGTAAACTACGACACTGCATATATTTTTGTACGGAAACCACCTTTGACTGGATATTTGTATGGAAAAAATTGTTTATCAGAAATATATCTTAATATCGCAGCCATTTGTACTATTTTTAACTTAACAATTCATAGGTAGTACTTATTTATTGATAATATTTTTTAGGCTCAACACTTACCACTTTCCTCAAAATAACATTTTATCTTAAAGATATCTTTTACATGTGCCTAATATAATGTTTTCCTTTATAACAAATACTTTAACGAAGTAAAATGAGTATAGTATTTATTTTCTGTAAAATATACTTATTGTCACTGTAACACATATATTGTTTGCATAGTTCTACAGGTACTTATTCAAATGTTAAATAATTTATCATACAAATTTCTGTAACATTTACATATAAATAGAATTCATGTTAAGATTTACATTCGTTTCGTCTAACATGTGGTAAAGAGAAAAATTTTTCATTATACGAATATATGAAGAAATGTTCATGTAACTTAATACCTGTGTATTCACAAACATAAATAGATCACATTTATAATACATTGGGTACTTGATTTAAAGGCACCTTGTATAAATAATAGTTGCACTCAGATATCATCGTTGTGTGAAATTCAAGAATTTTAACAGTACTCTTTTAAAAATGAAATTTTCTGTGAAGAGATAACAATAATTCTCTTATATGCAGTCCTAGGGAACAGCGGGATATTTTCCCAATTTTTTTTATTGAAAATCGAAAACTATAGATAAAAATAAGACACGTGTTTCTTCTTTATTTTTATTTTTAATTTAAATTGAAAATAAAATTAAGACAAACTTTGGTGATGTCACTAAGCGCAAATTTAAATAGAGCGCCAAGTATAGGTACTTTTAGAGTATTTCATAATTTGCAGTTGTATGGTATTATGCCATATTTGAAATTTGACCATAACATCATTCTTCGTTCATTTATTATTGTAAAAATATAGCAGATAAATTATCTGATCTACCTTCCACTTTATTAGTGTCCATATTTTTGTGCTTTTAGAATATTTTAAAACAAATACATAAACAAAAGTGCTAAAACAGGAATCACAACAGAATAATAGACATACCTATCATGCCAGTGTTCTAACAAGTTTTTGGTCATTTCCCCAGTTTGCGCTTAGTAACAACAATCCATTAGTTCATAAAATACTGTAAAACTTACTGCAAATTACTTAAAAAAACCATAAGTCGAGCCAAACAAAATCATGTAAAGGGTATAATATTAAACGCTGATAATAAAATTAAAGCCACGTGGAACATTATAAATAACACAATAAAAGGAAATAATATTTCGGTTTCAAATAATATAAAAATAAATATTAACAACGAAGAAACATCAGACCCAATCACTCTTGCTTCCGAATTTCAAAATTATTTTATAAATGCTGTTAGAGATTTGGTCAAAAATTTAAGTAACCATCACTCCTAAATGGATTATCTGAATAAAATAAATTTAAATTTTTTAAATTCATTTCAGTTTTTTTCTAGTTATAGATTTTAATATTACTCGAATAATACATAAACTTAAACCGAAAAAATCAGCTGGAGTTGACGATGTTCCGATCGTATTTGTAAAAGAAAATAACGATACCTTAACCAAACCCCTTACGTCTTTAGTCAATCTTTCATTAACTTGTTACTAACAGATTGTTTCAAATACACTATTATGAAGCCGTTATACAAAAAAGGTAATAAAACGTTAATTTCAAATTATAGACCTATTCCTCTCATACTAGCACCGTCACTACAAGCAGTTGTTAAAGAAAAACTTTTATTAGAGTATTTAGAAAGTAAAAAATTTTCAGTATGATTTTCGCAAAAATTGCACATCAGATACTACTTTTGAACTTCTAGATAATATAAGTAATAGAATAGAAGAATGGAATATTCTGTGATTTATCTAAGACGTTTGATTATGTGGATCATTGTATACTATTAAATAAATTAGATTACTATGGAATCAGAGGAACAACAAACAATTGATTTAAATGATACCTTGAAAACCGTCAAATATTAGTAAAGGTTTGCTTGCATAATAATACTTCACACACGAAATATTACTTCCATCTAGAGAATATTAAATATGGAGTATTCCAGGGTTCCATTCTGCGACCAATATTATTTCTAGTATATATTAACGATCTAGTTTATAATTATTCATCAGTAAAATTTTCCATATATGCAGTTGACACAAGCATTTTGCTCAGCAACTGAAACATCGATAATTTAATCATAACAGTACAAATGAAAACCACCGACATATTTGACCGGTTCACATCTAACAAATTATTACTTAATCTAGAGAAGACCGTCAACATGTTATCTCAACCCAACAAAAATATACCGCAATATACATTGACCTCAAATATAGGAAATATCGAACCCGTTTACAGTACGAAATATCTAGATCTGTATATTGATGAAAAACTGGATTGGAAACTTCACATAAATGTAATCAATAATAAACTGTCTAATGCAGCTTTTGCCATAGGGATTATAAAAAATTGTATCGGTTTTGATGCAGCTAAAACAATACTATGCGCACTTCTATTCCATCTTGCAATAAGGGATTGAGTTTTGGGTAATTCTACAATACAAGAAATAAACATACATATCTATCTCCATTTTATAATAAAATTAGCCAAAGGGGTCCTCTGTAGATGGGCGTATAGAACTTTATTCATTTACCACAATAATTACAAATATAATCATAATCAAACGTGAATTAAAAACTGTTCTGTCATCTCAAGCATTTTACACTTTCACGGAATTTTTTTAAACTGCTTTTATAATTTTAAAATTTGAATCATAAAATTTAATTTACGTTTGACAAATCTACAAACACATTGTAATGATAATATATGCAATATGGTAGTTTGACTATTACCATATAAAATATGATATGTAACAGTGATAATTATTGTGTACCTATAAACATGTGTTTGAGAATAAAATTCTATTCTATTCTAACGTAATTATGACTATTTTAAACTTTAAATTGAAACAGCTATTTTATAGTATTACGTACTTTTTGCACCCAAAAAAAAGAGAAAAATATATTTTCAAAATATAGGAATCTCCACTTTCCTCTCAGATCAATGTCCAATGCTAAGTAAATGGACCATATCCCCTTATTCACACGAAGTAACGAATGAATATATCCCATTATAATTACCACATAATCATAAGCAAAGTACACCCTATAATATACTATTGCAATTACACTTAACAATGTGGAATCGATGCGAAATTATAAATATTTATGAGGATGGTCGACAGCATGTACGAAACGTTAAGTGATTTATGCAGGCATTTGGAAATATATTTTGTAACCAGAGACCTTCTAGGTAACAGTATCAATATCTCCTGGGATGTAACTCAGCCATGATGATGAGTTTACCTTGTACAAGTACCGCTGAGTCCTCATAATGACTCATTATGTCTGTAAATGTACACCAAAATTGCGCATATGTGACTTGCAGAAGGCAAGTAAATACATGAATGATGGTGGACCAAGATATTGGTATCAGAAATCTCTACACCCATCATACTATGTGAATCAAAAAAAATAATGATACAACCTAGACAAGCCACAACATTTCTAGCTTCCGACAACAATACCTTACAAAAAAGCAAATGTCAGTCTTGTCCTTATATCAAGTGTTTCTGTGTTGATATAAAAGACAACTTGCAACTGTTTATCGACGTGCTGTTTGAGCAATGCTTCTCTTTGGCGGCTTTACTAAATCATTTCAGCGGCTTCCTTTCTTAAAGTGAAATACAAGACCGAGTTCTTCCGTGGATTCCTTGCTGCTTAAGCTTTAATTATTATGCCATGCTTAGTACCACTCTACCATGCACACACTCAAGAGGATCCTCGGCCTGCGTTAACTAAGGAGATATAAACAAGGAACAGAGATACAAGAAGATCGCTCCCATGATGAATATTCATCATATTGCTGGTATCTCTGTCTAACTTGAGAATCATGTCACCATTCCAAAGGAGTGCGACAAAAGCGGAAACATTTAGTTGCAGTCACTTTGACATTCTAGATATTTGTACACACCCAAGTATGCATAGGTGCCAACGACATCCTGCTGTTGTAAGATGGTTAATTCTGCAAGTTGCGAATCCTCAGGGAATTTCCAGCACCATCGGAGGTGAACTGCTTCCCATTCATTAAACTAGAATCCAATTCTGATAAACAAGTTTACTCTTGAACCAACATACGAGCATTTTGTATTTTGTAGTTTCCCGTGGCAAATAGTTTAGGGTCATCTATATAAAATAAATCGATAATTTTGTGTTTCCAGTTGCCGGGTGAACCACCTTGGTATCCACAGATTTAGTGGTATCTAATATATAACGACAGCAGTGAGAAAAAAGGATTCAAGGAGTCACTCTGAAAGACTCCTTTCGCAAATATCACCTGCTCTGTTTTAACTCGTTGAGCATCCAATATTATCGCGACGGCAGCAGCTCATCGGTACATCTTATAAGAAATAGTGTTGATACTCTTTCAGTGGTTAATCTAGGTTACTGACGATTTACACTGATGCATATATTATACATGAGTGTATCAACCTGTTATATGTTTTCTTAGCACCCCGCTGTTCGTACATCTGCTGAAAGACCGCTTCAACAGCCATAAAAGTCTTGACACCAGATACATGTAAACATATTGTAGTAGAAATTACGGCAAGCGATCGCTTGGTAATTCTTCTCGTGGGGGGAAATTCTTTTTTTTTGTGGTTATACATATCGTCCATCAACAATTAAATTTTATTCAAGCACCGAGGAAATATGTATTTTCCACTTTGACAAGCTAAATTAAAGCACAAATATAAATTAATGATTAATACTTTTTATCAGAAACGTAGTTTATTTCAATTAAAATAAGACTTAAATATTCATCATCAGAATGAGGGGTCTATGAATAAGGAATAAAGGAAATCGTATCATGTAACTCATCATCGTAGTCAAAAAAATAGGATCTGGAATATTCTTCGTGTCAGGTGAGCTTTCTACTTATTGTCTATTTATTATTCCTGATTTCACTACATTCCAGAGACTATTCTTTGCATTACGCTTCGCTGAGGAGGAACAGTAAATACCAATTTTAATAAATGTTTTCAAAAGTTTTAGCTATGTACTCGTTTAGATACACTAAGCAATAGGTATGATAATTTTGTGTGATATATTTCAGAACAATTTCTCCTAACATAGACAATCCTGGTAGATACATTTTGCAATACCATATTATACCTGCATGACACAATACACATCTGAGATATGTTTTTATAGCGTAAAGGAAATCGTGGACATTTCTTCTTTTTTTTCTATAATTCTGCTCAGGGTCAAATTTCAAGGTCAGAAGTTTGAAGGGCCCTTATAGTTCCTATTTCGCATTAAAAAATCCTGTTAAAATGATGATCTATTAGTAAAGATTCTTTACAATTTTTCTTATTATTTATAAAATGAATTAATTGTTATGTAATTGAAGCAACAATAAAATGTTATACTTACTTAATGCGAACATATTGTACTTCTGACCTAAAAAACAATTTAAAACAGTTAAGTGTACGAAATCCAAGTAAGCAAGAAGTATTGATAAATTGTGATAAACTTGGGCCAGATTGCTATTGGTCTAAGGAATTATAAAAAAAGACTATATGCAATACAACAAGGAAATAATGGCCAATAATTTCTCCTATACTGTGTGGATAACAGTTTGAAGAGAAAACATAACTAGCATGGGTTAAAAAGTTGTGATCAATATTTCCAATTACTACAAAAACTTTTCTTTCCGACATAGAGTTAGATGTTATAATTTTATTTTTTTTTATTAGCCCTTACGAAATCATCAAAATAAGCCCTTGAAAATTTCTAAATATATTAAAAAGTCGGTGTGAAGTAGATTATTATGGAATCCGAACCTCATTGTGGGTATTAGTCTGATTAGCACATGTGCTAGCCGGTAACAACTTTTTGAATAATTTTCAGTTTTAGATCATCGGCAGTTCAAGTATAGAAAAATGGAACACTCGGTACAATAAAAATAAGGTTAATATCCTGCATCAGGGATATGAATTATTGCTTTTTTTATTACTTGCTTACTTTTTTGTTGTCTGTCTAGTTAATAGCGAAAATTCAATATTTAATTTATAATACGAATAGTATATTTAATGCCTATAAAAAATTAGGCTTAAAATAGAGGGTCCAATATCTATTTTTTTTGAGTAAAAAAAGTGTATCAAAATTTATTTTCATTGCCTTGTATAAATGTTAATAAAAAGTAAGACGTTTACAAATTAGAAATACTATACAAAACAAACGTTTTAATCAACTGTAATTCAAAACCACTAAAAATAATAAGTTTTATAATTCTATAAAGTTATATTTTATACTATACTAAAAAAGTAGATGTTCTCTAGATTAAGACATGTCTTACTGCATTATCATTATAACACATACATGTTTAACTTTCAGTTTTACAACTTTAAACAATAAAAAATTAAATACAGTTAATAAAATATTTATTTTAGATAACTGAATATGATACAGACAAGAGTTGGAATATTGTAAAATAAATTTGTCGCCTTAATCAGTAAACTTGATGGACCACTTAGATCTTCTTCCTTTTATATTGTTTTCATACCGTATGTGTATCTTAATCTTCGTAAATTGTTGTGTTATGGTAATTAATTGTTCTCCAGTCTTATCTTGGCCCTTATCACCATTTTTCTTTGTGGGAGATACGTACTGATGAATATTCAAGATTTTATTTACCTGAAACAATTTAATTAATTTCAGTTTAACATTCCTGGTAACCTGATATAAAGGGATAGAGCTAACGTAATGATATTTTAGTAAAGCTTGAAAATGAATGACAATGGTATTTTATATAAAAAGGATAATTTGCTTTTGTGATTTTTAAAATAATAAGATTCAGTTATTGCTAAAGTAACAAAAGTTACTAAACCATACAATTTATATAAAACAAATTAGAACTTCTACAGTCTGTACGTACAGGGTGGACTATCTAAGTGGACACTTTGATTTTACGGCTTAGTAATCAATCATAATATCAACCTGTTTAGCGTGTACGCATATGTATTAGCTCTTTTAGTATTTCCACTGACAATTCTACTAAAAATGAGTGATAAAAAAAGTCAAATAAAACAAGAAGTGGAGCTAATTCTGGTAAAAATAATGCAATAATCAGTTTTTTGAAAAGTGACGAGTTCTCATTAATAATGCACAGTTTAGTAAAAAGTTCAACAAAAGAAATCATAAATAAAAGTGAGTAAATTAGAAACTGATATAAAGAACCTTCTTGAATCTAATATAGATTTAGTAAAAATCTTATCTAATTAAGAAATTGCAAGTAAGTTTGATAACAAAAGTGCAATTAAAATGACAATTTAATTAATCCAAATGTATTAATTAAACCTAATAATATGAGTGAACATAAAACATCTATTGATAAGAACGAAAAAGTTTGGACGAAAAATGACGGTGATATCCACTGATATCTACATAAATAAATAAGAACGACAACGTACACGGTGGCAAAAAAATAAATAAATACGAAAATAAGGTAATTATTAGAACAGCTACGCCACACTAGAACGTCGAGGAAAACTATTTTCGAGGAGCTGAAAGAAACATCTAGTTACATATAAACAAGTGTATATCAGATGTCCAGGCAGAATATATCAAATTTTCTTTTATATTTTCTCGAAAACAGTTCGTTATTTTTAAAAAATTTAAGAGATATTTTTAACATAATACGTTTTGCTCATAAAGAATTATTTATTATACAGGTATTATCAAAATCCCCATATTTTTCATCTTTTTAATCAAAAGCGCATTGCGCCGCCACTGTAATGTGCCTCGCTATACATAAGAAATATCTGAAAAGTATAGTTTAATTACATAGCCTCCAATGAATTTTTCTTGCGTCTCAAGTTTGGTAATTTTTTCTCCAATAGTTTCTGAAAAAACAAAAAACTTTTTCTACTCCCATATGTATATTTGCTGTTTTTTTTTACAATCTGTAGAATGGATAACTAGCCAATTCCAGTTAACTAAACGAATATATTTCATATCCTCTCTTGTGAGGATATGAAATCCACTAATCACAGTTTGTGTTAAGTACATAGGCACTATTCTTTTTTTAAAAATTCAAATTAGTGCGTGAGGATAATTAAAAACGAGCGATTGCAGTGAAGAATCGATAAATGGTACTCCACCAGATATTCCTCTGTAAATGAAATATACGAGACATTATTACCCCAGAAATCAAAAAGTAGATATGAATTTTGCTATAAAAAGTTTATGAATTGGACACTGACAAATGGAATAAAAAATAAATCTGAAAATGTGTTAACTGCCTATATGAAAAAGTTATTCTGTGAAAATATTACGAAGATTTAGAAAAAAGAAAGATCAGTACTTGTAACTGTATGTTTATTATAAAAAATAGTAATACTGAATAAGGAAAACCTAAACTGACAAATTGAGTTAATTAACTTTAAACTAAGTTTATAATTTAATTTAATATATATTTTTTTAATTTTACATTTTTTTCTTTAGCCGGTTGTAGAAAAAATATACTGATTATCCATATCACATAGTCGAACAATTGAGCACTCCGCCTACGACGTCGTGCTCAAACTTCTTTCTCATGCGAAATGTCTTGTTGCACAAACTACTATTTTTGTTCATTTTGGTCCATAGTGTACACTTGATTTCAAAAAAACTGGTACACTTTCTTTTAGCTATGTAAATCATTCGTTCTTTGATTGATATTAATAATCTTACAAATGTCACTTTGACGTTAATCAGTGGCGTCATTATTAAAAATGGTTCGACATCTAACAGATATATTCAAAAATTTCGAATTGTTTCTAAAATTGAAGATGGTTGGTCCATAAGAAGACTTGCTGCTGAATACAATGTGAGTAAAACCACGATAATGAGTGTTAAAAAACAATGGGAAACCAACCAAACGGTATCCCGTAAAGTTGGTTCCGGTAGGCCCAGAAAGAGCAATAATCAAGAAGATGAAAATCTTATAAACTACCTAATAGAAAACCCTTTTCAGACTGCAGTAAATGCAATTTCTGAGACAAATTTCCCTGCTTCGGTATCTACTGCTTGCAGAAGAATAAAACTACAAAGCGACTTGAAGAGTTGTTCAGCGGCTAAAAAAATACAAACTTTCAGAAGAAAGGAAGCAGGGTAGGATTATTTTTGCACTCAACTATATAATCAATGATGAAAACTTCTGGGGACAAGTTGTCTTTTCTGACGAAAAGGTTTTTAAATCCTGTAACGATGGACATGTTCGCGTATATAGGCCTCCTTCCACTAGATACGACGAAAAATATACTTTCGATCCACAAATATCAGCAAGGTTTTCAGTCAATATCTGGGCTTGGATGAGCCTAAATGGGTTAGGTGTGTGTTGGAACAGTGGTGGTCATCTCAATTCCATTAAATATATTGAAATATTAGACAATATTATGTTGCCGTCAGTAACAGAGGTGTTTCCGGAAAATAATTTTATTTTCCAACAAGACAACTGCTCCATACATACGGCCCATAGTGTCAGGCAATGGTTTCTTAATAAAAACATAGAGTTGTTACCGTGGCCATCTAAAAGTCCGGATTTAAATCCAATTGAAGCATGTTACGTCGGCTCAACCAGCAACCGTTTATCAAATAATACAAGCAGTTTTTGCGGCTCCTGTTAGTTATCATTGTTTCTTTTACAAGTAAGTTTCAGATATTGGTAATAAAGGCTCTGATGCTAATATAACGCAAATAATTTTTTTGTATACATGCCTATTGAACCGATCTATTAAAGAATACAAATTATTAATAACTTTATTTTCTCAGGTAAATAGATTAGCAGATATTTGAAATTTTGTATGCTATTAATTTATTCGTCCAAACCAAGTTTTTAAACTTTCGAAATTTAATTATTGCTTGCAAATTGGATCACAAAGAGGATATAATATTTACGCTGGTCGATGCAGAATTAAGTTAAGACCCATGTCCTAGGAGATATCGTGTTACTCTCAGAACACCTTGTATATTAATTATTAGAACACTTTTTTTAAATAATTTGAACACCTTAAAAATAATAATAATTAACAAAATAAAAGTAAATAAAATGTGAACAAATTATAATAATAGTTGATTCTGGTAGATCATAAAGGTAACAAAAAGTACTCAAATCTCAATCAATATGGACTGATGTTATCATCAATGGCGGTTCTAATGCCAACGACCGACCTGGATTTTAGAGAAATTAATCGCAATGTTTGAAATCAATAACGTTTCTATAAATAACAACCTCTTTGGAGCGATTTAAGATTTTTAAATATTTTAATTCTTTAACATTATTAGTAACAATACATTCACAACATTACTACTATACCTAATGTCATAAATTTGCTTGGCATAACACTAAACTAAATGAAAGAGTTTTGCAGAAAAAAAATGTGATTGAAATTTGCGAATAAAGTTGCAAAATTGATCGCCGTCCCAAGTTATTTCTTATTTCAAATTATAGAATATTTCGTTTTCATAATCAGGAGGAACATTTGTCGACTGATATCAAATTTAAATTTTTTATAAATTCATCCCCTTTTGAAATTTTATTTTAGATTAATTTTTTGAATGTGAAAATATCAAAAATATGTAAATAAGTTTATAGCATAATAAGGCAATAACTACTGCATGCAAGATTTCATTCTGAAATCCTATTTACAATGTTCTGAACACAAGTATCCATCAAGTTTCTGTATGAAGTCTGTATGTAAATCTGACGACTGTGTCTTGTAAGCCAGATAAGCTCAATACTTGATAAGACTTTTACCAAAATTTGGTACATACTTTTTAATCTAAAAATCGTATAGTGAAATATTTTTGAAATTTCAATAATTTTTGTGTGGACAAACATACTTTACTGAGATTAAACATGTTATTTTTGAATACATGTCTTCCTCAAAATCTAAAATGTACAGTTTATATTGCAATCACGCTCGGCGGAAGAAAAACAGATAGTCGGGGCAAGACATATTTAGGCTTCCCCCTCCCAAATCCCTACCGAAATTGAAGAATATGAACCAGGTAAAAAATTATAAGTAAATTTTAAATACTATTTACTTTATAGAAAATATAGAATTTGAATTTTTGTGGGTCAGTTTTTGGACAGGAAATAAACCACGTTACTGAGATTGACCGGTTTCCCCTGTAATATCAGGCTTCATCAGAATCAATATACAAGTCAATAAACACAAATAAGAACAACATATTTTTAATCAGTTCACATCAAACAATACACATTAAAAACACTAATTATTACAAAGAAAAACCAAAATAATTCACATTATATAAAATGGATAACAAAATTTTACACCTATCAATCTCAGTAACGTGTTTTATTTCCTGTCCAAAAACTGCCCCACAAAAATTAAAATTCTATATATCAATAATGGACACAAAAACCAGTAAAAATTTATAGAAAATACTATTTGTTCTTTAACTTGTCCACCACAAGATGATAAGGATAATAATAATTGATTATGTAGATAGGTATATTATTTGTTCTAATGTACTAACATTTCGACATGCGAATTAATTGTTATTATTATGTTATTACTGTTAATTAATTATTCCTCCACCGAGCCTGATTATAATATGAAAAGAAGTCACTTAAAAAAGTTTATAAAAGATACAACAGTCAAAAAAGATTTTTTAACAAATTACAAAATATTGAAAATTATCAGCAACCACGTGACTACTACTGTAAATATAAATAAAACTTCTATAAGACAATACTTCTTTCTCTTTACCACGTGTAATAATTGTATGAAATTAAACCTAGAAAAAATACATATCTTGGACATGAGAAGATTTACTACGATAACATAATTTTACCTATTCCCACATGCGTTATACAGCGTGTTCGCTAGAACTGTTCAAATGATCTTATTTTAAGTAAGATTTATAGCAAAATATTACCAAGTTTAATAAATAAATCACAAATTATCGAAAATTTCGATTACTAAATTGTATTGCTTCTTGACCTTTTTAAATTATTTCTATATACACAGACCCGCTGGAGGATGAATAGTCTCATTTGGAAAATGGTCAAAATTAATTCAGTTTCAAAGCGTGTAGTATATTAATTAAAATCTCGTACTTATGTGGTCGAAAAATAAATTATACTTTCTTGTATCATAAATAGGAAAATAATAAACATATTTCATCTTGCAAAGGACCATTTAAATTTATATCATCTAGTTGTTCAAGATTCCTTCGATTTAATTATCGGAAAAGTCTTTACTAAAACTTTACTTTTTTGATGATATTTAAAATGAAACATTTTTTAAAAATACCTCAAAGGGATAATTTCAGGAGCACACAAAAAATGGGTTCTACTAACCTTTATTCCTGCTAAAAGTTATAATTATGATATTTCCGTTTAGAAGTTATCGCGAAAAAAGTGACTTTCACGAGCCCTTTCTAAGGGCCTGTGTCACCTTTATTATACGTTATTGTCTATCTAATATAACAAACTACACCTTATTTTTTGTCTACTATATGAAGTTACTTTAATTTTTGAAATGAATAAATTATTTAAATGTTTTCCTTGTTTTTATGGATGACTTTGTTTTAAAAGATATATTAGTGTTATTTTAAATTTCAACCCCAATATCTTGTTGTGCTGAATAAGACTTACAGGACACAACTACTTAGCGGACAAAAGCCCCGACCTGCATTGATTGCAATATCTTATTAAATATGAACCATAATGATAATATATTATTATATTGCTGAAATCAGAAAGAAATTTTCACTTAAAATAAAAAAGTTGAGGTAATTTCTGGTTTAACCAAAAGTGAAAAATATGTATGTCATACGCATTTACGTTCAATGGAATGTCACATGTCTATTTTCGCATTAAGATAGTCAGTTTTTGTATTTTCCAGTTTTCCGGTCCTAACTCTTTTTATTTGACATTCATTTGTTTTTACTTTTGAATTCGGATTCCTCAGACAAAAATACATACATATACAGAGTGTTCGTAAAGTATGGAATAAATTCATTATTTGTTAGAACAAAAATATATAGAAAAAATCCTCGAACACGTCTACTTTTTATTTTAATTACGCACCTTATCCTTTATTTTTTTGGTTATGACGTCATCACTGTTTCCGTTATGATGTCATAGATTTTTTTTTAAATAGAATAAACTATATATTTCTCCATTTTTGGATGTTGCTTCCAAAGCTGGTTCCAAATATGTATCACACTTAGTGTCTAAAATTGATAAGTTGGAAGATACGGCCATTAAAAAAAAGTAAAAAAGTAGGCTAGTTTTTGTTTTATCATTATCGTCTTTGACAGTGAATCACTTAATAATACTTTACCCCAGTAATGGTTTCTCAATAATTGTTTTCGGTATAGTTTAATTTATAACATGAGTGTATCTGTAAAGCAGAGAGTTGAAATTCTTACGATTATTGGGTATAGTGATAGGATGCGAATACAACAAGAAGTATGTAATTTATTTAATACTAAATATTCAGAACGACTCATAACTAAATTGACAGTGACTAAAATTAAAAAAAAAAATTTTTAGAGAGACTGGTACGGTGGAAGATTTCACCAAAACAGGTCGCCCAGGTGTTGACGAGGACACAAAATTAAACATTTTATTGGCTGTTGAAGAAAATCCACATACCAGCGGTCGCCAGGTTAGTCGCCATTATGATGGTACAAAAACGTCAGTACATACAGTATTAAAATTAGAAAAATGGCATCCCTTTAATATTCAGCTTGTGCAAGAACTAAGTGATGATGATCCTGATCGGATGATACAATTTTATGAAACAATGATGAATATGTGCAATGGTGATCCTCTTCTGATAAAAAATATTACTTTCTCTGATGAATGCACTTTCAAATTAAATAGTGACGTGAATCGTCAGAATTGTAGATACTACGCAAGGGAAAACCCTCGATAGATGTGGGAGCAGCACACACAGTATCCAAAAAAGGTAAATGTATAGGCGGGAATTGTAAGAAATAGAATCAAACGGACCGGCATATCTCCAAGTTTTAATGGGCTATCTCATCCAATCGGTACTATATTTATTCCCCAATAGAATTAATCCTGGAAATGTTGACGAAAGCTTGTAGTATCAACAGGATGGTGCGCCTCCCCATTATGCAGCAGACGCTCCAAGGTATTTTGACCAAATATTTCTGAACAGATGGATTGGTAGACGTGGACCCATCGAATGGCCACCAAGGTCACCGGACCTCAATCCATTAGATTATTTTCTGTGGAGCCATCCAAAAATCTTAGTTTATAAACCCAACTTCATTCATCGTTTAAAGTATAGTCAGCTACAACAAGGAGTACAGTTCGAACATTTACTATAATTTGTTTTTATTATTAAGTAACCATCAGTTCTAGTGACTATTATTTGTTCAAATAAAACAAGAAAAATTAGTAAATTCTTATATTCAAAGTGGCCGTATCTTTAAACTTGTCAACTTTAGACCTTAAGTGTGATATATTTTTGGAATTAGATATTGAAGCAGAATCAAAAATATACAAGGTTTTCTATTTAAAAGATACATCGATGACGTCATAATGGTAACAGTGATGACGTCATAACAAAAAATAAAGGATCCGGTGCGCAACTGAAATTAAAAATCGACGTGTCCGAGGATTTTTTCTAAATATTTTTGCTATAGGAAATAATGAATTTATTCCATACTTGATGGACACAGTATATTATATTACAAAATACCGACATGACAATCTAAAAACGCAAGCGACGAATTCAACTATCAACTCCTGACAGAGTTTACTGTTACTTTAACTTTTCGCAAATCAGCAAATCAAACCACAGAAGAATAAATCACACAAGCGAATCCCAGAGATGGTTTTGTCGCAGTAATTTTATTATTTTATCATTGATAGACGATTTTGTTGTGAAAACTTTCCGAAGGGTACTGAACTGCAATTTCATTTTCTAAGGTGAATACACAAATTTTTTTAATATTTCTATAGTAAATAGGTACACCATATTTTACACTATACACCAAAAGCTAATTTTGCTCATCAACTTCATCTTCAATATATTAGATCTAATGTAAAAGGCATTAAATTGGTAACACTGTATATATTAAATGAATTATTATGTTTAGTTTTTAGTTTTACCCATTTGTGTTATATATATATATATATATATATATATATATATTAACAATGTTTTATAATGCCTCAATTAAGTTGTACAAAATGTAATTAATGTTCAATAAATGTTTTAAATTGGAATTGGTAACACTGACTCTTACTGATGTGTGGAGGAAGATTTGTCTGCTTTAATGCGTGCTTATTTACTGACCTTTAAGTGAATTCTCACACAGTGGTTAAAATGCATTCGCTGCAGGGTACAAACGATGTGCCATATGTTTTGCCTTGACGATTATTTGACAAGGGAATATTTGTTAATGGGACAAATCTGCACACATTGACAAGCATCGTGGTCCATACAATGCTGCATTTGGCAAATATTTGGCGAGTAAGCGCATCGTTTGGAATTTAAGAGCAATACTATTTAGTTCACATGAACTGGTATTTTGAATGTAACAGTAGAGATAAAAATTAAGTCATCTTTTTTTATGTTTATAGTAAGTACTGAGAGAAATATTTATACATTTATAAATTTTTGTAAATATTTATTAACTTAAATCCCAATCATAAAACATTACAGTTTAAGTGGGATTAAAAATTTTAAGCAGCAATTTTTGTTGTTTATTTTGTATTATTTTAAATGATATAATCTTATTTGACATTCCAAAAGCAGGATAAATATGTGTGAAAATAAAATATTATATTTTTTTGAAATATTTTTGTTTTACTTTGAAGCAAAGAATATTAGTTTAGGGAAACTTTATAAACTCTAGACAATTCAGTTCCATTATAATTGTAAATGTGTATATTACTATTATGTTTATATATTTCTTATATTTATGTTAAATAATTATAGTCAGAGATACATTTTAAGATACAGTATTTGGTATCTTTAATTTTAAGCTTTTTACATCTTATTTTTAAATGCGAACAAATAAATTACACAGATGACTAATAAACAATTTATCACAATAAGTCATATAGTCAGGAGTTGTCAAATCTCGCAAATATAAATATACTACGAGTAGCTATATTTCATTTGGATTAGTAAAATTCACGTATGAGATAATATTAGTTCCAGTTCATCACAAAATGCCTGAAATTTAATTTAAATTGTTGAACTTTCTTTTTTAAATAAAATCGTATGAATATTGTTCCTAGTTGATTTGTGAAAATGAGGAGATTATAAATAAATACAGGATGTTTCAGTAACATCACGACCAACTTCGAGTAGTGATCCTCTCATCAAAAAAAAAAAAAACAAGAATAACATTTTTTTCCTAAAATGCTTTCCAAGCGCTCTACGATGCTTAAACTGATAAAAACATTTTCCGTTGTTATACATTTTTAATAACAAGGGATTAAATTTTGCATTAGCTGCCTCAGAAGGCATTCTAGATGAGATTGTTGCAATCACAGTATAACCAGTAGATTATTTCAGTTTCAATTGATTCATATTCATAATTCGCTGAGCTTTTTGGGACCTTGACTGCAGGTGCTTGCATCATAGGCATAGTATTTTACAAGGATACTATGGGTGTACAAAGCAAATTTAGCATTGTTGATGAATTAATAAAATAAATAATTATTAGTAGGGCTGTCAAAAATATTTCGTGGGAGAGTGGCGTACGCGAAATTAACTAATACGAGAAACAATAAACTATTACAATTTATAACAATATATGTAAAACTAACCCTCTTAACTAGCTTGATGAACTAGCTTGCTTATCACAAACTGGAGAAGATTTGTAGCCATATTGTAGCATCAGGTATGTTTCTATGGTTATCTCCATGAGTGATGTTCGCTTTGATGAAAATATATTCTTATATTTTGAAAACGACCGTTCGACATCTATACGCATATGCGTAGTCCTTGAACGACTTAACGGATCTGGGCCTGCACCATCACACATTTGTCTTAATTTGGTAAAACCGGTGTCTTTATTTAACACACTTGCGAACTTTTCTTTAACGCGCTCATTTGTTTCGTCGCCTATAAGCGTGTAGCAGTAGATTTACTTCATCCACTATTTTCAGTGACTCCGCTAACGACAACGCATTGTTTTCTAATTTTTTTATGCTTTCATGTAATGATTTATAGTTCTTCGCGATATTTTTTTAAAGCTGTTTCAACGAAAATATCTTCGAATTTTGTCTGGCTTTCCTTAATAGCTGCAGCCTCATCTGGATTGAATTGTAGTATCACAGCTTTTATTTATTGGAAATATTCAGCATAATAAAAACCTGCCTGCAACCATGTCCCCCAACGTGTAAGAATCGGCTGTGATGGTTCAGGGAATACCGGGACACTTGCTATGAAATGCACGGAAACGTTTAGGAGATTTAAGAAACACTTTTTTTGTACTTGCTATTAATGCATCCATCTCTGGAAAACCTTTTCGAATAGTTCCTGCCGAACAGGAAATCTATTGTAAACAATGTATATAGTACGGGCATGTCAACACATTGTATAGAAAACAGTCATTTTATAGATTTAAATAATGTCAAATTACTCCATTCGGAAAAGAAAGGAAAGAAACTTGATCTATTAGAACAATTAGAAATAAGTAAGGCTGTTAAAAATAAGAAAAATTTAACGAATGAACAACAAATTTTTACCGGCCACCATATTTTAAATAAAATAATTTAGATTTAAAAAGTAAAGTAATAATCAACTTATAAAAAACATATTTTACAATAGTTTTATAGTAGGTACCAGATGTGGTTATATATAAGCAATGAACACAAATTTTACTGTTCAGTATTCCCTGTACTCTTGACAAAGACCTAAAAAGCCGAAACACGTGTAGAGTTTCTAATAAAGTATTTTTTAAACATTGAAAAGCAAATTTTTTTTATATATTTAAAGTATAAAAGCATATAAAAGTTATGATTTATGAAATAGCAGAATAGAAACACATTCAAAATAAATCTAAAACTAATAAGTTAATGACAGTAAGCAAACTACAAACATTATTATTATTAGTTGAAAAAATTTCGTTGGGTGAGAGTCCTTATTTTGTAAAAAACTACTTTATCAACTGTAATGTTTAAATATGTATATATACAAATATATACATAAATCGTGGGGATGCAGTTATTTAGTAGCTAAATTAAATTAAAAATATCTGTTTTTTATCAAGCTTTCGGAATTTCTTTATTCCATTCTCAAAATATCTAAAACGTGTAAATAAAATATTTAAAAAAATGATTACTTATTATAATACTTACAAACCTGATTATAAGAATAAAAATGAATACATGGCATAAAAATTGTTTTCAATAAAATGTGTAACATATCAGGAATAAAAAGTAAAATAATTCAATTTAGACAATTTCAAATAAATATACAAATAACAGTAACAAAACTGTTAAAAAAAAGTTGATAAAAATATATCAAGGCAACCATAAACAACTAGTAAAATTTTATTAAATAAATTGATTGATGATTTAATCCTTTCTATTCCTTATGACAAAATAGAAATTACCCTTTCTATTTTTAATAGTATTGATACAATTGACTGTTGAAAAAGAAATTAATAAAGTGTTCCATACTTAGATATGAAACTAATAAGAACTATTGATAATAGAATTATTGCTAGGTGGTATAGGAAACCAATACCCAACAAAATGTTTCCAACTATTAATAAGCCGGTCTAAAGACTTTTCTATTATTATTATTGTTTTTTTTAATCAGAATTAAGAACCAAAGGAAGAATTCGAGTATTTCACCTGGATTTGGCTTAGATATGTGGATGATGTTTTTGTAGTGTTTGATACAGAAGTCACTCATATTGACAACTATGTTTCTAAATTAGACAGTTGTTTCACGTCAGTTAAATTTACATACGAAATTGACAACTATAGACAACTACCATTTTTAGATGTATTAATAATTAGAAATAGTGAAAATAAGTTAGAATTTGACATATACAGAAAAGATACCAGTACTTAGATATATTCCTAAGGACTCTCACAATTGTACTCAACACAAAATGGCGAGATTTAATTATTTAGTTCATCGCTTCATAACCTTCCCCCTCAATAAGGAGAGGTTTAAAAAAGAAAAGGCATTGTTTAAAGATATAGCTGCGAATAGTGGATATTCTGTAAGTTTAATTGATAAAATAATTAGGAAATGTAAATTTAAAGAGACTTCGAAATTCTTCGAACTTTCAATATCGTTTGCATATGATCCTCGAATCACCTGTGGTATTGGTATGATTTTTAAAGATATATTTGGGAGTGTTTTATTCATCGGCAAATAAAGTAAAACAATTTTTAGGCAATCCAAAGGACAAAATTGAAACAAACGATGTCAGAGATTTATGAAATTAGCTGTAAGAGCTGTAATAAAAAACGTGTTGGACAAACTAGACGATCAATTTAAACTGGAATCAAGGAGCATATGGCTTAGCTCAAATATAATAGAACACATAAATCCAGTGTTCCCCAACGTACGTTTAAGAACAACCATAAATAGTATAGTAGCAATTTTAAATTAATTAGGAATGTAACAAATACTAGGTAATAGATGCATATACAAGTTTGGAAACTACTAAGTATAAAAATAGTATGAATAGTAGTTTACCTCGAATGGCTCAAGATTATATCTCTTTTGTTATTAGAGAACTTTTCCAAATTTTTTCAGTGTAATGAATGAAAATAACATTGCGACAACAAATTACAAAAGGACACATTCCTTGAAAAATAGATTTGATAAAGAAGTGCTATTGAGTAGACAAAAAGAGTGTCAGATTTAACTCTATTTTATTTCCTCTTGTGGCTTATTCAAGCCGTGTTTAAATCCGCAGATGAGGTAATGAATATTTCTTGCCAATTGTTAATAACGGCAGTATAAGGTCTTGTACATCTACTGCATTATTATCAAGAGGTGATACACAATTTTGAATATCATTTGTGGCATTTTAGGGTTGTGATAAAACACTGAATTCTAGCTGTTAAGGTTAAGGTTTTAGGTTTTACATTGTGTAAGTCTAATTTCAGTTGCAATTTCAGGTAAACAAAAAAAAAACGAAAGGAAAGATTTTGAGGAATTGTTGAAATTGTATCATTTTGTGAGTAACGGTTAAGAAAGAATCCAACCTTTTGAGTTTTATTCAAAATGTTTGTTATGTAACCGTATCCCCTGTTCAACAAAAAAATATGATACCAATGCCGTTTAAACGATTGAGAATGGAGACATATTTGCAACAAGTAAATTTTTTTCTTATATCATGATGTATTGTTAAATACTTCAGTTACTTACTGAACTACACAGTTTATGTTTAAATTAAAATATCGTGCAATTCAATATATTTTTCATGTTTTAACAACACAAAATATGATTGTCCAAAGATTATTTTTTTGGTGGTAACTTTTAATTAAGATGGTTGATAAAAAATGGTACATTTGGCTTTTTTTTGAAATATTTCAAAATCAAAACTGTCAAGATACGCCAAATAAGTTTAAACATTTTTAGATGACACATGATTTAGTCGTCGTGAAGATATATAAAATTATATTAATCTAAGAAAATTATTATTTATTTATTATAATGCTTAATATTAATTCCTAACATTGTCTAAGTCACTACTGAATCTGAAAATAAATAATATTAAACACATTAATTTCTCTAGGTTGTAATACATGTTTTACCAATACATGCAAATATTTACAATCTACATCAGATTTCACTATCTTCCCGTAGGAATGACAGTCAATACATTTACATTTCCTTGACTTAACAAGATATATCACCAATATATCAATACGAACCTTGTTTGTTCTTAAGCATCCTGTAATTAGAGAGAAAAAAATAGAAATTCTACCTAATACTGAGTGACAACATTCAAATGATTATCTTTGGCGATTAATAATCAGTCGTTTCCTTTGTGGTGTCGAAACACCAATGAAAATTACAATGAATAATTGTTTACTCGAGAAGTAAGATGTAAACAATAGTACGTATCGTATAACTGATATTTGAGTAATTGGGAATTATAGTACCGTTTGAATTAACTAATTGTATGTCTCCAGTCTAGCATGTTAATTTTGTAAACGATAGTCCTCCGCTTTTCCTTGATGGTATGCATTAATTGTGGCTCTTGAATATAAATTTTAAATGTTTACCCAACAACTTATGGCCACTAAATTAGGCATAATCTAAGTGACCCACTGATGTGTAAATTATAAAAAGGATTAAGCGAAATAAGGAAAATCGGTTATATGAAATATCTATAGATTGGTTTCTGAAACTATGTAGGTGTGACTAAATTTTTGAGGAATCCAATATAACTGTTTGCAGATTTGCAAAGTCTATAGCTACTCTCCTATGATTAGATTCTCCATGATTCTTATTTTCAGGGATACATAGAAAAAATCTTTAATTTGATAGTTACAATTTCATTTCCATTAATAAATGTATTCTTTTTCACCCTTTTTCTTTCTTTTTAATATCCAGCTTCATCAGAAGGCCAAATTAGAAATTTGATTTTGAGGTCCAGAACTTCTGAGAAAATCGAACTATGTTTAATGGAAACTTGGTCTGCCAAAGTCTAAAATTCTATTTTACTTCCAAATCTAGTAAGGATGCAGGGTCTAAATATATTAGATAAATAGATAAAGTTATTGAATTTCAGGGTTATGATCACATTGAGCATGTTGGAAAACTTCTATGAGTCATCAAATATTCAAATGACGAAGATGGTAAAATAATTGCTTTCCCATTTTTTAAAGCATGTCCCTTGAGAAGACGGTTACGCAATTTCTCATTTATTAGTGTCCTATTAAATTGCAATCTCTGATTTTTAAACCAAAGATAATGTGAAGTAAATTGTTTCCTCTAAATCCCAGATATGAAATACCATTCTCAAAAGTTTCCACCTCAGCTTCTTAGAGTAACATTTGTAATGTTTCTTCCTTTACTTTGATGGTAGTATCTAGAAGTATGCCAAAAAGTATATATATTTATCTTTCCTGGAAGTGGGAGATTCTACCCTTTTTCTCACATTTGAACAATATTTAACGTCTCGTATTATTTTCATTGCCTTGAGGCCAATATGCTTTGTGCCAAACATCTATTGGTACTGGATATTTGATTTCTACTCCTTAAAGAGGATAATTTGGCGAATTCTGGATATATTACATTGCTTTAGTTATAACATTGGCAATGTTCCAAATCTTAACTTTTTAACAATCCTGAAGGGGGTTTAGGGTTTTTCTTTATTTTGTCATTCCTGGCATAAACACGTTTAGGTTTTTCATTTTTTCCTATGCTTTGAAAGCGAAAATAGAAGATATAAAGATTTTATCACAAAATAATAAAAGTCATTGTTACTATTCTCTAAAAGAAGGTCCAGTAATTGAAAAATCTATTGATTATTTCAAACAACGTTCAAAAAAGTTGAAACAAATTTTGCGTCGGGTCGAAGTTATTATTAACAATAATTTTACTATCGATAGGCTGTATTTTCCTGTTATATGTTTTTTAAATAATTATGATAAAAAAAATGTTACGTTAATTTTTAAGAATTTTATTAGAAAGTTAATTAGATACAAACAAAAAATTTTATCTTACATTTACTTCCAATTTGACTATGTTGCAAAAATATTTTAATTTTAATTTGACTACCCTGGTTTTTTATTTATAAAAAATTCCTGTGTCTAATGATGTGAAGTAATTACTTGTTCACGAAACCGGTCACATTAATAAAAGGAATTTTATGAGAATTTTTCTGTTTGATTTATCATGAAAAAAAATGTTTTATAATTATAATATATATTGTAAAGTTCTAATGTAATAGAATCAAAGTCAAGAACCTAAATGTAGATAGGTATTATAATTTGAAAATCTTCCACATCACAAGCAGAAGCTATTTGTAAATAACAATACTAAAAATCCTTATAATAATATGAAAAAGCTTATTAATATCAGCCAAATAAATGTTTGAGAGCAGGTTTGAAAGTAATGATAGGGTGTGAAAAGAGCGTTTTCTTTAACTATAGATTTTTAAATGAAACATAAATCACTTATTTCATGATTTAAAAAAAAAAGCGAAAACCGTATTAATTTTTTTCATATGGCTTTTATATCAAACCGACTCACAAATTAAAATTTTGAATTGAGTGGCAGAATTTAATTACATATTTCTTGAAAGTTAAAAGTGAGTGAAGGATTGTTTGTGGGAAACACCATTTATCATGTAACTAAACATGTTGTGAGGGTGTCAAAAGGCGCTCATTGATTCATTGGCGTACTCTAAGCTTTTTGTATGTCAGTAGAGCAGGTGCTTATACCAATTAATTTGTATTTAAAAGAAAAAACATGAATTTAATTCAAAAAACTTTTTCAATTTCATTTTAATATAAAAAAATATGTAGATGTCAAATAGTGCAAGATTAGACAACTACAAAATTTGTACATAAAACAATATTTCTCATAAACTACATCAAGAACATTTCCAAATGAAGCTATTTTTAGTACACGATGCTATTCCAAATTAATGGAGAAGTAATAAAAAATAGTAATTGATAATATTTTAGTTATAAACAATTGAAGGATAGAAAATTTTTTGGCACCCAAAAAAATTCTTTTTTACTAATGAATCGAGTTGATTTTTTAACCTATTTTGGTTTTATCACTTTGATTATCTTGTAAACATGACTTATAATGCTTTGAGTTCGAGGACGTGCAAATTTTCAACAATTAAATGAGGGGTAGGAACGTAGAGTTACCAACATTTGGTTCTTTTTAAAAAATTGCTGATATGGTTGGCCGAAATGTATTCAATAGTAATGCGATGTTGGAAAGCGTAGAACGAAAAACAGAGATATCAACGTTGTAGATGTAATGGGGCTGTTTGATGAATCATTGAACATGAAGAACACCTCTTAAGATTTGAGACCGTAAGGTCTGTGACAAATATATGGTTAGCTACGTGTTTATTAAGTCCACTTATCGAAGTCTAATTTTTTTTTTATTCTTCGATGGTAAGGACTTGGAATTTGGTAAAATATTTAAATATAAATTATTACAGGAAAGGGAATGCATTCTACTTTATTATTTAAATCGATTTTTTTTATGGAAACTCATTTGTGTCTTTAAGAGGAAGTACATTATCTACTTATTCGTCCGGATATTTATACAATCATAATTTCTATCAATTTCCATAAAAGCGATTTTTGTGTAATTATAGTAGAATAAGAAAGAATATCATTATGAAATAATATTATTTAAAAAAAAACTATTTTATGGTACCTCACCTCACTCTACGCCAATGTCCTATCGTCAGTCGGCAAATATAAGGCTTTATAGCTTTAGAAATTCATAATCTTGCCGACAGAGACTTGTTAAACCCATATATAAATACTACTTTTCTGTGAAAGCTCACAAAACTGCAAAGTGAAATATTTATAATTTTCTCTTTCAAAATTAAATTTAAAAGTGGACTGAAGGACATATAGAGAAAAAAAAAAGCGAAAGTGGAGAATACATAAATAATGTCGATAAAGCTTTAAATTTCAAGAAAAGTTCAACAACCCACGGCTTTCGTTTCTCTCAATTTAACGAAATTTCAAAAGTATAACCATTTTGTTTAATACTTTTGTGGTATAGTTTACTAATTTCAATAGAGATAAAAACATCCAACTTTGCGTCAGCTATTGGTTCTTTAATGCAACTAACCATGTTATTCTCTCCATAGGGTTCAGTAAAATGAACTTTTTAAATATTCCTCTAACAAAAAACCAATTGGACTGATATCAGAAGAAATAGGTGGCCAAGGTATGGATCCACCATATCTAATCCATCTATTAGAAAATCTATAGTAGAGCATCTCTCAAACTTGGAAAACTCGAGATTTTATGATGGGGCCGTACAAGTTGAGATGAGCCTAATTACTGAATGGGAGTCAAAAAACTGAATTTTTAATTGGAGTTCTGATAGACTACTCCAGACTTAGGAGATATCTATCAATGATATGTGTTGAGGAAGACCCTATATGTCCAGGATGCGTGAGTGATGAAGAAACGTCTTACTATTTCCTGGCACAGTGTGAAGAGTTTGGATACCTGAGGCATAGCATCTTCGGAACTAAGGCGCTATTAAGAGAGCAGATGAGCTCTTTCGCACTGAGTGATACCCTGATCTTCAGCGTAAAGTTTGATGAGGGAGCAAGCGAAGTACATGGTTGAAGGAAAGGTTGGGGTGGGTAAAAGGGCCCGTCTGCGGCCTACTTGTCAGGCATCAGTTCGCCACTATTACCATTAACCATAACTATTACCATCTCTCACTTCCAACGCTTCATGCGCCGCGCCTCATCGTAACTTCAACAAAGTATGGTTTGCCTCCCCGGCGTTCACAGAACATGTTTTCCCAGCGACAACGGGAAAACTATGTTTTGATGTCGACAATAAAGCCAACCTCGGGTGCATCGTTGGATAGTCGATGGAAAACAATCCCACCTACTCTAGATTGCAATGTTGGATCTGTAGTTGGGCAAGAGCGACAGCAGTCTATGGTCAGCAATGGAGCAAGCGGCATCGCCCCAGATAAAGTTACCGCAAGTACTACATATGTGACGCAGGAGACAGAGGAACAACCCCGGTTTCTGATTATTGAATAAATATATGGGACTGATTTTTCGAAAGTGAGCCCGTTTTTGATCCATAAAACTATGTATAAACATTCAATCTTAGAGGCTTCAATTGTTATAGAAAATATGTGCTTCCTAACTATCGTGCTAGAGGTGGAGTTGCTATATACCTTAAAGATAATATTTCCGCAAGAGAAATTGCCTTACAAACTCAACTACAAACTGTAGCTATACAACTAAGTTTCCCATTTAAAATAACAATTTGTAACTTATACTAACCTGACCTCGACTGGACTAAAAGGGACCTTGATTTTTCACCTAACTAGCACATTCTTAATTGTTGGAGATTTTAACATAATCCCCTAAGGGGGTCTGAACGTATAAATTTACGTGGTCGAATTGTAGAAGACATAATAAATGACAATGATTTAGTATTACTGAATACAGGTCAGATCTAGTACCTTTTCTGCAATTGACTTATCTCTTTGCTCTCCTCAAATTTCGAATTGACTCTTATGGTCGTCTCTTACTGAGGAACTCTCGTCTTATCACTTTCCAATAACTATTAAGTTCTCTGAAGCAATTATTTCCAATGACTTATCCCAAAGATGGCAATTGGAAAAAGCTGACTGGTCTCTATTCTCGGAATACCTTACCCAAATAGAGACTTTTGATGATGTGATTATTTCAGTAAATTTGTTAACATCTACCATTACCTATGCTGCAGAAATAAGTATATCAGTATCACAAGGCAATCGGCATAGACCCTCAGTTCCTTGGTGGAATAATGAGGTTGCGAATGCTATTCGTAACAAGAAACGAGCACTAGCTATAAAAGGAACCAATCTCAGGAGAACTTAATCCTTTTTAAACGTAATCGCGCGATAGCTCGATATGTTATTTTAACTAGCAAAAAAGTTAGAAATATAATGGGTGAGACATTTCCAAATATTTCACCAGTTAATTTCAGGGTCAATGGCCAGATAATCTCAAATGCAAATCAAGTGGCAGGGACTCTCACAGATAACTTCAGTGACACAAGTAGCACTTCCAATTATAACCTCAATTTTTTGCAATCTACACAAAGTACTGAAGTGTCCTTAGACTTTAGTGAACCTAACTTATCATTTTATAATGAACCTTTTCACATGGGAGAGTTTGATAGTGCTCTTCAAGAAACAGATAATTCAGTTCCAGGTGCTGACTCCATCCTCTATAAGATGATGCGTAAATTACAGTCAACATGTAAAGAGTACTTCTTGCCATATATAATAAATGGGCAGAAGGGACTTATCCAAACCAATGGAAAGAAGCAGTTATTATACCCCTGTTAAAACCAGGAAAAGACCCAAAGTTGCCAAGTAGTTATCACCCTATATCACTTACATGTTGTTTGGGCAAGGTGATGGAAAAAACGGTTAGTAAGAGACTAATGTGGTACCTAGAATAAAACGCACTTATATCAGACTTACAGATGGGTTTTCGTGAGCATAGATCGACAATAGATCATCTAGTGCACCTGGAAACTGTTATTCAAGAAAGAAGTCACATAGTGGTTGTTTCTTGACGTAGAAAAAGCATATGATATGGTTTGGAGAGTAGGCGTTCTTAAAACCCTTCATAACTGGGGACTTCATTAAGAGGTTTTTGAATAATAGGACTTTTAGAGTTCAGATGGGAAAAATTACGTCTGATCTTCGGCTTCTAGAAAATGAAGTTCCTTAAGGTCCAACCTTAAGTGTAGTGCTATTCACGATAGCGGTTAATGAGCTCCTCAAAACTTTGAACACGACAATTGGTTAGATGCTATATGTTGATGATCTAGCAACATATTATTTTGCGGGACGTATGGAAGATATAGAACATAATCTACGAGATGCTAGCGATAGCCTTTCAGATCTAGCAAACAGAAATGGGTTGCAGTTTTCTACTTCAAAAACTCATGTGTACACTTTTGCCGATTAAGATCAGAGCATCGTCATCCCCATCTCATTTTTGACGGTCGAACCCTGAAATGTAGATCTGAAAGCAAGTTTTTAGGTTTAACGTTTGATGAAAAACTAAATTGGGATGCTCACAATCGGAATCTTTCCACTAAATGTAAGAGGGAACTTAATTTATTAAGATGTATGGCGGGTATAAAGTGGAGAGCAGATAGGGAAATGGTCTTTGGGGTTTATAGAACTATGATTTTAACAAAAAATGGACTATGTATGTTGTATTATAGTATATACCTCGGCACGTAAATCCCAACTCAAAGTCTTGGACAGCATCCACTGTATGGGTTTAAGACTGACGTTGGGGGCTTTTCGCACTAGTATCTTTACCTCTTGATGCTGTGAAGCTGTAATTTCGACTTTAAAATACCGAGGAATCTGTTTTTATTGTCTTGTGGGACTGCAATACAGGCACAGCCAGACCATCCCAATCATAAAATCATTTATGATAGTGACCTTTACGCCCTATATGAACATCGACCTACCATTACAAGACCAGTTACCGTGAGACTTTATGAATTGATGAACTCGATGGGTGAATACTTTCCGGTAGCTTATAATTTAAGTCCAGGTGAAATACCTCCTTGGAAATTAATACGTCTAAAGATTCACCTAGAGTGTACAGTCTACAAAAAAGATGAGACTAATTGACAATTGTTGCTTGCAACATTTAATTCAGTGGTATATTCTTACCGTGGATGTCATTAGCTTTACACAGATGGGTCCAAATTAAATTAAGGTGCAGGTTCTGCATTCTCTGAAGGCATTGACACGCATAGTTGGACATTACCTACAATTACCAGCATTTATACAGCTGAACTCTACGATATTTGGCAAGATGTACGGTATATAGAAATGAATAATTTCAATATTACCCTTATTTGTTCGGACTCACTTAGCGCCTTACAAGCATTAGCTGATATTTTCACAGTAAATCCACTAGTAAAATTCATACTTGCACGTATTCATCTGCTGGACACTTAGAGTAAAAAAGTTTGTTTTGTTTGGATAACCAATCATGTAGGCATATGCGGGAATGAACTTGCAGACATTGCGGCAGGTAATAACGCACCAGAAGACATTCCGATACAAAACGCTGATGTAAAAATTCATTTAAAGCAAAGTACTTTAAATCTATGGAACGGTGTTGACGCTAAATTAAAGAAAATCAAACCGGAAGCAGGTACATTGACATACATGGAGTCATTTGGTAGAAGGGAGCAAACTGCAATAACAAGACTGAGGATTGGTCATACAAATTTAACATTGAGTTATTTAGCAGGCCTTCAACCACCAGGATGCGAAGATTACAACATACCAGTATCGGTGAAACACATTTTGTTAGAATGTCTCAGATATGAGCACCATAGAAGACGAACAGAAATTTCAGATCAACTCTATCTACATATGCTTGAATTCTTAAGAGCTACTGTCTAAAATCTGACACGTCATATATTCATACATAGCATATGAAATTTGCTTTCATGTTACAAGATTATTTTGGTTGTTATTGTTGGTGGTATTTAGATTCTTGTTTGTTACGATTTAAAAAATAATAGAACAGATGCGACTAATGACCTGAGTAGTTGATGTCGCTATATAATAATAATAATAATAATAATTAAGATGAACACTTAACTATTGATGCTTGGACCCCCCGTTAAAAATCTCAGAGATAAGAATTATCTCAAAATTTCAATATAATCATTATGTGTTTTCTCACGAATGATTTCACTTTGGTCCATGAATAGTCAATGAAATAACGAACATTTGAGTGGATGTATTAAAAGATTGTTCAGAGATTGTTAAGTTATACGCTATAGTAGACGACCGAAGTGTTTACATATCTAACCTGTTGAACAAAATAGAGTCTAGGCCTTTAGGAATTCTCGAAAAATGACTTAACATCAGTATCAGTCGTCACTAATTGAATATACTAATTACTTGAGGCTCGTTTATAATTTTAATTATTTGTATCAAATGTCGTCAGCTTGAAAATTGTTTTTAGATAAAACAATGTTTGTAAATTCTATCGTTTATTAACATAAGCTTGTATATATAATACATTACCTCATAAAAAAAAACTAATTGAATGTAAGATTCCTTAAATTTCTTATTATTTAAAATATAAGCATATTAGTATCTGCAAAGAAAAAATTAATTGATCGCTCGTTGAAGTAGTCGGCTAGAGCATGCAATGGCAAGTATAATTAGATAGTCGCGTTTTTTTATAAATGTACTCTCACCCGTGAAGCTTCGGCTTTGGATTCGGGGGTTATCTAATTTCTATGCTGGTAAGAAACCTTAAATTTCTTAATATTTAACAATATGCATATTATTATATATACTACAAGAGGTATCTTCTTGAAAAAAAAAAGAAACAATTTATAAGAAACGAGGCTTTTCAAAAAGTTAAATAAAAAACATTTCACGAAAAGTGGCCCAATAAAATAAATACGTAAAGGCCAATATCAATTTGCCACATAATTAGTAAAAATATGTTTGACTTTTTTGTACAAATAATTATCTAATATCAAAATAATCTCTATTCGGATTGTTATGAAATTTTGCATGTACCCATCATTTGCTGTTTTAGGTTAGCTATACCAATAATTATTGTAGGATGCAGTTTTCCTTTTCTTAGGCTCTTTCTACCTATTTTCATCTTAGTGTTTCCTTTATCAACTGTATATTTTAATATTGCTGTTTTCTAATATTTGAATCATACTTTCATTTATGGAAACTATACACGGTGTACATTTTGCATGTTGTCATACATTTTAGTCTCTTTCACATACATATTTTTATTTTTAGTTTTTCTCTAAATTTCAGTAATAACGATGGATATAAAATTTTCGCCACAATGAGTTTTAGACAATATTTTTAGAATCTGTGTATATTATTTAATTCAAAAGTAATACAATATGACAGGTTTTACCTCCTGCTAGTGTTTAGTTACATAAAATACGAACGCAGCTTATGTTAAATTATTCACTTGAGTTATGTTATGAATGAATAAAATCAATTGAATGTTAAAGACGTGATATTTTCTGTCAGTGAGAGTGTCAATAAACAAGTGCTACTTATGAAATAATCAAAACGTGTTTCAGTACATCAACATCGACTCCTGAAATCGATTCGAATGTTTGCTACTGCTTGGGTTAATCACCTTTAGAAACAAGAGAAATTGAAAATGAAATATTAACACATTAATATAAAATAATAACTATTAACAAAAATGAAAAATAACAAATCAACATCAAAAATGAAAAACATAGATAGATAGATAGATTTATTAGCCATTAATTTATACAGATGTGCATGTCATAAATCATAGCAAATTTAAAAATATAGTACAAGACGTAGTCATAAACATAATACAATAATATAGTCATTATGATTAATAAATAAATAAGACAAATAAATAAACAAATTGTTGACGATTGTATACAAATGCATACATACAAAATGTATAAAAACACATTTTATGAAAAAATTTAGTTCACATAATTTTAAAAACCGTTTTCAACTACTTAGGGATCAGAACTTCCGCACCGTAGTAAAACTCGACGTGTGGTGGAGTTTATAATAAAAGTAATTTTTGACGTTTCAAAAAAGTCGCTTTGGTGGAATGTCACTAATATTTTTTCAGACATGTAGATGAGAAAGTCAGAATTCCCTCATTTTTAAATGTATCTCCACAAGTTTGTCTATTGTCTACATTTTTGTGTAAGGAAAATTCGACAGACATCGGTAGATTGTCCCCATATAATTATTTTGTAACAAATAATTAAATATACCTGGACATAACATACATTTAAAAGGGAATCATCCATTATGATATTTTTTAAAGTGGCGATCGCAAACATTGCCCTACATAATGTTGAACAAACATTTATGACTTGAGCTGTAAAATACAGTCTTTGATCAACAATAGTTGCTAAAAATTTTGTATCTTCCGACACACTAATTTTAGAACCATTTATTTGGAAATTTAGATCTGGCATAGGACGATGTTCATACGAAAAGTTTACAACACAAATTCTTTCACTAAAGGATCTGTTTACATAAAATTTGATCATACTATTAACTTGTACTCTGGTACCTAAATACGAAAGTTTATTTGATAAAAATTCTGGGTCTATGGTATCAAAGGCCCTAGACAGGTCGAAGAAAATTCCGATCACATATATGCCCTGGTCCAGTTCCTCATGAATAGATTGAACAAAGTCCACTGTAGCCATTTCGGTTGAATACCATTCTCTAAAACCTAACAGATACTAACAGATTATTTGTGTTTAAAAATAAAGCGATACTGGCGTATACTGCTTTTTCAATTGCCTTGGGAAGGTACTTAATGTTGATATAGCCCTATAATTTGTGATATCTTGAGGCTCACTTTTTTATATACTGGTATAATCTTTGCTGCAGGAAACTGTCCAAGACAAATGGTTTTATTTATTAGTATTGTTAAGTAATGTGCGAATTCATGTTTACTCCTTTAATAAGGAAATAGGAAATTCATCATTTCCAAACGACTTTTGGTTAGCTAAATTTTAATAGTACCTATGTAAGACAGTCTCTTCTGCTAATGATGTCGTACAGTTTCTTTCGTTATTGTTAAAATTCTTGACAACTAATATTTTTATGGAGTTGGCAAAATATTCACCAAAAACACTTGACATTTTACTTGGGTCAGTTATAACTTCACCTTCACAAATAATTTGTATTAATTTATTGTGTTTAGTTTCAGTTCCTAATTTTTTATTTACTAACTTCTACAGAGTTTTAGTTTTATTTGCAGAAGTATCAAATATTTAAGAAAAGTTTTTCTTCTTTCCAAGTCTAATTGATCGTTACCTTGTTTTTTCAAATCTTCATATCTTTCGTTAGCTACAGGATCTTCTGTGGTTTTTCTGTATCAGTTTAAGGTTTTTAGATTATTTGTCTGTACTTTAAGCTTATCCGAAAATATAATTTTTATTACTGACATTTTTGGGGCGGATAATAATTCTTTTGTTTGGAAATGCTACATTAAAACACCATAAAAAATTATTCCAGAAAACTTGAAAGGTTTGATCTATGTCTTCGCCGCTATTAAGATACAGATATTCTGATTTAAATAGTGTCCTAAATTCATTTATTGACTCCTGATTAAAATGTGTTTTATATGCGTATACTGGAATTTTTCTTTAATGTAGGTATCATTTTCCATGTGAGAGACTGCACTGTGTGATCAAAAAGTTCTGGGTCAAATATATCATGTGTAGTTAAATCTGCAGGCAAGTTTGTTTTTAAGTAATCTACTGCAGTGCTACTTAATCCTTGACTTTATTTAAAAATCCTTGTAGGTCTATGTATTAAGGACCTTAAATGATAAGATTCAAACAAATCATTTAGTTTTTTAAATTGCATTGTCTACATTTAAATCGCCACATATAATGATCTGTCTAAAATTTGTGTTCATAAAAGAGAGGAAACTCTCAAACTTGGTATTTTCCAATTATTATATGGCTTCATGATCGAGAGTATTTACCTCTCACTATCTATCTATCTAGAATATACTGCTATTACATGGGAAAAACATTTCATCAATAAATTTATTATATATTATCATCGGTGTCAAGGGTGGGAACACGCAACTACTAACTGCAGGATTGTACCGAAATGTCTAAAATTTGCAGGTACACATTTAACAAAGACATGTAACAAACATGGAAACGATCCCGTTAGGTGTGCCAGTTGTTGAGAGCCACACAAAACAAACATAAATTGTAGAGTGTATCTGAACAAAATTGAATATTTGGAGAAAAGAAATCAAAATTTCAAGTATATGAAGCCGGATCCAAAGACAAGGTATGTAACTTTTCAGCGGTTCAAGAAAAATTTAAGAAATTGTCTCAAATGATAAATTTAGAGGTAATATTAAATAGGGTAAGATTCCTAAATAATAAGTTTGTCTAGTGCAGAACTGAACTGAAGAAATTCGAGGTGTTTTATCAATTCACGACTGACATCTCAAATTATGTCTACTAAATTTATAGTAGCTTCCTGGAACGCCAATAGCATTTTTAACAAAATTCCGTTTCTAATAAACGCTCTTAAATGAAACTGAATCAACGTGATAAGTTACGGATTCGTGAGTATATTACAATCGGAAAAGCCCGTGACGGTAATAGAGGTGGGTGTGTGATGATTCTCGTAAAGTCGGGCATTGCACATAATCACAAGTCAATACGTAACACCACTATTGAAAATGTTAGTATAAAACTCAATGGCAGTATATACATCACCACCATGTATAATGGACCTCTAAATGGCTTTACAGTGGACTGTCTTGATATTTTAATGAATGCGGTTCCTCGTGGTCTGATCATTGGCGATTTGTACGTCCAACATTGAATGCGGAACTGCCATCGCAATAATACGAATGACAACACATTGTTTGATTATGTTAACAATCATGTGTATCTGGAGTATCCGAATACCTCAACGCAATTTCCAGAAAACAGTACTACACCGTCTAGCCGTGACATACTTATTAACAAAGATGTGATTACATCAATGGTATCGGTTGCGTTAGAAGAACTCACATCTGACCACAATTCGACCATAATTAATGTACGTGGTATGTCAAGAGAAGACGACGTGATTAAAATTACCTCTTATAAAGATGCAAATTGGCATAACTTCAGAACTATATTGTATTGAACAATAACATAAACAGTGTCGGTGACCTGAAAGATGCGGTGGAAGAATTCCCTAGCATACCTCAGGAGGCCAAATGAAGTGTTGCCCGAACAATAACAATAAATCCTTACAGGGACCAACTAGACGATATAGTCAGACAAGACATAACCAACAAAAACAGACTGAGACGGTGGTAGTATTGCACATGAGATGCGGACGCCAAACGTGAGATGAACTAGTTGTAAGGGTAAATTCGTAACCCCATAACTGCCGAAAGGAATCAGAAATGGAGGTACAAACTAGGGTCGTTGATCGTTCAAGATGGCTCTCCGTGGAAACTGATAAAGCGTCTAAAAAATACAAGAGAATTCATACCTGCTCTATTGGGACAGAATAACAATATCGTTTATATAACAGATAGGCAAAAAGTCGAAAATTTGGCCATACAATATGAAAATGTGTATAGCTCCCACAGGATAAATAATTTAGAGCATGACCGTATAGAAAATTTTTTAACGCAAACATATGGTCATAATATCCAAATTCCACTAACTATACGTCAATTCGAGAAAGTCAAGACCAACCCCATGGAAGTTCGCAAGTTTATCAACACATTAGCGAATAACAAATTTCAAAAGAAGACAGAACTCAAGTCAGAACTGCAAGACCTTTAATAACTACAAGAATAGCTCATGAGATGTAATTCCGCTTTTACAGGTTGATACAAATTCCCACGCCTAATAATTTATCGAAAATTTTGTAGGTTATGCACAAATTGTTACCGGCATCAAAACGAACTCATACAGACTACACGTTGTTAAGGTCAATTGCAAATTTTTATTTCATCAACAATAGATGTTGCTATCTGTTTTTGAATTTTTTCCGTTAACACCCAATTTTTCTCTGGCTTTCGAAAAATGTTTTCATTTTTAATATTTTATATGCACATCACATTTGTTGTATTTATATTAGTTTAAGAGTTTCAGGAACATAAAAAAATAAATTAAGTAAGTATTGCTACTTATTGCTTTACTTTATGAAATCTTTTTAAAGAATGAAATCAGTTAAATATATTTTTAATTATCTGAATATTTTTTGACATGTTATTTTGAAAACAATTTAAATAGAAGTATTAACAACTCACGACGTCTTATTTGGTAAAATTACAAAAATTAATAAAATGCATTCAAAATATTTCGGTAACAAAAAAATACTGAACAAAATGTTTGTAGTATATTGCAATATATTAACGTATTAAATGTTCTACATACCCCCTTCTTCTTCCACACATAAAGCCAAAAGTTTTCTGACTTTACTTGTCATCATTTTCTGGAGGATATTTCCTCTAAAGCTTTTAAAGTTGTTAATATTCTTCTGCTTTAAATGTTCGATATCATTTGAAAGCGACTCATGCTATAATCCTAACCGTACTATGGAGAAGAAAATCCAGCGAAGTAAGGCAGACGATTTCGGTAGCCACTTAACAGAACCACGTGTGTTCATCCATCTACCTTGAAAATGCTCATTAAGATATTCCATAACAAGTCGTGAACTATAGATAGGTACTCCAGCTTGTTTGAACTATAACATATTTGTTCTAAGATGTATTGACTCTGACAGAATAGGTAAATCATTTTGCAAATATTCAAGATACCTGACTGCCGTTAAAGAATGATTGAAGAAATATGGTCCTATGAGATACCTGCCAACCATTTCATACCACACATTTGCTCCAAAGTGCCACTGATTTTGTATTGGATTTATAATATGAGGACTCGTATCAGCCAAGTCATGAATATTTCCACGATTAGAACTCCATTACTTTCATCCGTCTACAGGATATGATTGAAAAAAAATTTCGTCGTTGTTTAGTAGATATCACTAAAATTGAGCCACAATATTAAACACCACAAGTAATACAACCCATTACAAAAACGCATAAAATCAAGATGCAATAAAAATTCTTATGCGTTATAGTTCATAAAATATTAAAACATCTAAAGTGACACGCAAAAAAAATATTCAAAATAAAAATACTTTTCAAAAGCCGGAGAAAAAATTGTGTGTTAACGGGAAAATTAAAAACAGTGTCGCGGCGCATTAATGCGATAAAAATGTACAATGGACTTTAACGTGTCTATATAAGTTACTTTTGATCACAGGAAACAATTCCAAAAACAGAAACAATTGTTTCATTTTTATACTTTTCTGTTTGTACGAAAAGTAACTTTTATAAAATTCCCTAAATAAAATATTGCAATCGTATTTTGAACAAATAAAAAATACACATTATTGTTTACTTTAATTTTACCTACTAAATTTATATTTGATTTAAAAAGAGATAACAGTTTTTGTTTTTGCTTATCGTGAATCGAACAAGTTTAAGAACGATTTACAGATTTATGTCGACCACCTGATGAAAACGTCGCCTTAAAGAATAAAATATAGTTGGAATTTTAGGACAAAACATAACCAATAATGTATTTTAACAGGAAAATTGTGCGTGGGTTTTTATTTGTGTTTACTCGAATTGAACTCTAGATGTGCTTTACTTCCTTAATCTAATACATTCATATAATAAACAAAAGTTTTAAATTTAGAAATTAGAATATTGGCATAGCATAATATATAGGCAAAGATCCGGAATACTATACAGTCCAGCAAATAAGTAGTTTTCGAAAATGTTTTTTTGCAAATAGATCCGTTCCAGTGCACTTTAAAAAAAAAAAGTATTTATACTAAATCAGAGGGATAAATTTTCTACAATTTCTGACGTAACAAAATGGTAAATAACACTAAATACTGTAACATGCCTATTAATTGGATTGAAGACACTTTGCATAAACTAAAATAGCTAAGATAGAATCAACTAAAAATATGATTCCATTTCTCGCACCTTCGGTAGCTCGTCTAATTGAATCCTGTGATAAGTTTTGAAATGCATTTCTTCCTCTCGGCAAACAATCTTCAATAGTTGTTAGTAGGCTCTCATAAACTTTATTTTTTTAGTTCTCGAAATAAAGTAATCTAAAATTGACAAATCGAGCGAGCGAGAAGGCCATAGGAACGGCATTCCATTGATCGTAAAAAATTTCTTGTAAAAAATTATTTATCAAATACGCGTAATGTGGGGGAGCACCGTCGTGCTGATAAAAATATTGCTATGTTCGGCGAGAGGTAAATTTTCTAAATAGTTTTGTAAAATATTTAGATATCTTTCACCTAAAAAAAAATAAAAACAAAAAAAATTAACTATACATATTAGCAGAAGAAGAAATCTTTATAATTTACTGTTTAAAATTTTCCGATAAAATTATAATGCCACCACTCTCGTTTCTTATGGTACAGTAAACATTAAACTGCCAACTTTCTTGAAAGTTTCGCTCCCTGAACACATGAGGATTCGAGTTACTGCAATAATGCGAATTGTGTCGATTAAAAAGTCCATTTTTGGTAATTTAGCTTCATCTGACCATATAATATTTCCCAAATAAGAATTGTCGCTTATAAACCTTATTAGAATAAATTCACAAAAATTTTATCTTCTTAGGAAATCTGTTTCTTTTAATTGTTGAACCATTTGGAATGGAAACGGGTGAAATTAATGTTTAATTAAGATTCTGTGAACTGAATCCTTGCATAGTCTCGATTCCAGAGCAGCTTGTCTTAATGACATTATTGGAAATGCATGAAAATATCCCAGAATTGTTATTTCTACGTTTTCGTCATCAACAATAGGCTTCCGCTTTTGAATTATTGCCTTGACAGAGCCATAATTTTTTAAATTATCCAGTATGCGTTTTACAGTGTTTGGTGACGGTTTCCATTTTTGTGGATACCGAGTAGCAAATGTATTACAAGTTCTTGACATTATTTTATCACATTCTCCCTAAATAATAAACAAATTCAAAAGGTCTTCGTGGGTGTAATTTAAACGCGGAGACATTTTTTGACATAAGAGAATGACTGACATTACTGATTGTTTCTAATCATGGGTAATTTGATAAAATTTTTACTAAAAAATTCTTGAATTTCTAAGAAAATCGCAAATATTTCAAAAGTTGTAACTTAAACCCCCACAATGCTGATATAAAAAAAGGAATTTAATTTTACATAACGATGTAAAAAAATACAGGGTGTTCTATATGACTTAAGCAAGTTTTTGCGGTTTGAAATTTACAAAATGTAACGTAAAAATGGAACACTTGGTATACTATTATTGAATTTCTGTAAACTGTAGAGCGTAGCTCACTTTATGTTCTTTCTGCATGCCGAAAAGCAAATGAGTATCTTTTACATGAAGAAAGTTATAAAAGTTATTGTAAACCATTACACCTGTCAAAAGATTTTTAAAATGTCAAATATCTCTGAAACGGCTGGGTTTAGGCATAGGGTATCCACATATTTTTAACTCAGAATTTATGCTATTTCGAGTATTCTATTTAAAATAAGAAAGTTTGTATCGACTTCCGGTATAACCGGAAGTGCCAGATGCTTGTAATTATTTTATTTGGATTGACCACAGCGCCATTAGTAATTCCCTAAATTTTCAAAATTTTCTGGTGCGTACTATTCCCATATCGATCGATGCAGTTCCAGGTGATCTGCGATGCTAAATTATATGAAAGAAATCAAAGAATCATAGTAGGCATTTTTTAATCAAAAAATTTTATTAACAAAACTTGTTCGAAATTATTCAAAAACCCTGATTCCGAAGTTTAGTTAAATTCTAAAAAAAAAAATAGGTTTTGATGACAGATATAATACAGCAATAAATTCGGACTCAAACGTTAAATAACGGAAATATAAATAAAAACAGGAAAATGGTCAATGTTACTCTTACCACTACCTGGTTGCGGCGGAACACACTGGACATCGGGAGCTGCGTGCTGCTTGAGCACTCAGAAGTCATTCTTTCAAACGGTGTGATTTAATTTATACTAAAATCCCGCCCTGCCCAATAATGGCGGGGATCTGTGCGACGTGCGAGCGTGTTGATTGCTGCTCGTGGCAAACGTTATTTCACTTAGCGCGGCGCATCGTATTTAAACAAATTTCCTGCGTTAGTTCATATAAACAAATGTTTATAAAATATTCCAAGGCTAGGAATCGCTTTCTCATAACTTTAAAACTATATTTCTGAAAAGAAGTAATTGAAAACGATCATGTACTAATATTTAAAATAAATCAACTAATACCTTATCCGGTAAATTATTAAACAAATAGAAACGTATTTCTTTGCCATGAATAAATAATTTCAACTTGATCTGAAATTAAACTAGATTAAATTAAATTACTTTCCTCTTACTTGATTAAGTATAAACACAATAATGATTTATCATTAGGATAATACAACAAACTAAGATTGTCCTGAAAAGAAACCGGTTTGAAACAATTATGTTTGAGACATAATTGTTATTTTAAATACTCGACTTGCAAAAGTAAATTTGACTTTGATTTAAAACGGTTTTTAAAAGATATTATCACAAGTTATCCTGTACCAAAGTGAACGAAAAACCCACTTAGGTCTGATTACAATAGAAAACTATTAAAGGAAAAATCACTTCGTTACAACTCTCCTAAGTTTTTTTTTTGTGGGATGATAGTTTTGTCGCTAGAGCGCCACAAAGTTCGGTCAATTGTTCCCAATTCATGATAAATATATTTTTCGCTGCAAAATTAACAGAAAAATATTATTCGTGATTATTATTCTACCTATGTTAGAAAAATATTAATATAACTTCATTTCTGTTATTTCTCCAAAATATGAGATTATTTTTAACGGTTTTTTTATTACACAAACTTACGCAAACTATTGAGCAGTTATTGACTAATATATTTCGCGTTCGCCGCAAAAGTAACACATATAATTCTATAATTTAAACTTCAATTCACGTTTTTCTTATTTCTATATTTGATTTATTCCAATAATTTTCGTTGCAGATGTGCATTCGTATTCATGAAAAATTACTTATTTCCACACCACCTGTGAGGTAGAGTATGCGGCGCGTCTTTTTTATCGTGGTAGTAATCTGGGGCATTTGCAGTTATACATCGGATGCCGCCCATAGCATGGAATGTGTTATAACTATCTAAAGTCTGCATAATAAAATCAGCATTGTCAAACACGAATTGAGAAAAGCTTTATCATTGATATTCAATGAATCGCGCGTTACAGCTGAGGCTTTGAAAATTTTCGTTTTTACGTATGAAGAACAAATCCAAATGATGATAACATGTCAGTTAATCGTCTAGATCCATACTTTTTAAAAATAAATGATGCCAATCCGATTTGTATTGGTAATAAAAAAGACTTCGGTCTTACAGTGGAAAAATAAGGTGTGCCGAGTGCTTCCATTTGTTGAGACTCACGCTTCTTCTTTAATACATTGTCCTGGAAAACCCTTCGAGTCTCAGGCTTGTCGGAATAAATATCTTGAAGAAAATTATCTGTTGTTAGATATTGCGTCGTTTCATAGGTTTTTGAATTAATATCCTCAAGGACGATTGTCGCAGCTGTGTCTAAAATACGTCGACGCTACTTTTCTTCTGGTTGTACCAGACATCTCATATTTTATATTCTGTGTTTCGAAAGCATACCACTAGACATTTCATCACCCTATTTCTTGAGAAGTTACGACCGCACGGTTTTTCTATGCGAATTGTAGTCTTCTTCGATTTTATCTATTAATTGATTTAAAGAAAACTGACATTCGTCAGGATGCACCTGAAGATAAGAGTAAATGTATTCCATCGCAGTCTCAATATTATTTGCAAACGAACCACGAAACAGTTTATCCCTCAAAAAAATATATAAAAGCTAAATTGTAGAGAATTTATTCCTCTTTAATTTTTTTTTTTTCGAAAAGTGCGCTGAAATGGAGATATTTGCAAAAAACCATGTTTATGCACATTTTCGTGTTTTTTTTAGATTCCGGCAAAAAAAATTTTAGTCGGAAAATGTGACCTCGAAAACAGCAACTCAAGGCCTATTAATCCCATCAATTTCTAACACCCCCCCAAAACTTTCTCCAACACCCCTGTTTTGAAAACCTATTTCCTGGACTAATACCGTGATTTCAAAAATTATCTTGGTCGAAGGTGGTCGTGGATTCTAAAATAATTGTGTCGTACATTTATGTCACTCATTTTCTGATCGTCAAAAAAATGTGTAATTAACGAGTGGAATGAAAAAATAATAACGCTGAAAAATTGTTTGATAATTATTATTTACTACTTTTACAAAACTTATCATAGATAAGTACAACACATATCTTTTTAAACAATTATTTTTCAAGTTTCAGCGTTTTGGCAAATAGACGGAAAAATAATTGTTTAAAAAGATATATATTGTACTTATCTATGGTAAGTTTTGTAAAAGAAGTAAATAATAATTAGCAAAAAATTTTTCAGCATTATTATTTTTTCATTCCACTCTATATTTTAAACTTTTTACCAAGAAGAAGAAACCTAATTTAATTTTATTTTTAAATATGTAATTAACATTTTTTAAATTTACATTTGCAATGCAAGCCAGTAATAAATGGCATTACAAAACAATTAGATAGTTATTGATTGAACCAATTATAAAGATACACACTGTGTTCATTTAAAAACTGTCCAACCTCTCTTTTTCTTTAAAACTGTAAAAAATCTAAAAAATCGCCGACATATCGACTTTTGTTCCAATGGTTAACTTTTTTAGCGCTTAGGCAATAATGATCTTTTCAGCCCTATAACCCCAACATCATTTTAAAGTAAATTTTATTATTCAGTTTTTGAAATCGGTTAAGGTTTGGAGAAGTTAAGGGTAAAAAAACAAATATGACTGGTTTTTAAAAATAGGTGTATTTTTTTTATTTTTACAATTTATTAGTTAAAATTGTGGTACCATTTTATTAAATTTTCAAAGCAAACACTGTTGGTGCCAAGGTAGTGATACAGCATTTGTTCAAATTCTGATCTCACTTTAACAAAAGTTTCACGGAAGATATCTCGATATTCCTGAGTTATTCTATTTTTAAAATCTTCAATATCCCTTGGCCATCTTGTAGACAATTAATTTCAAATGGCTTCACAGAAAAAAATCAAAGGGAGATAAATTAGGGGAGTGAGCAGGCCATTATATGTGGATTTTCTGCAGTATCTCAGTATCTGCAATTCTATCTGTTGATAAATTCGCAAAGATAGATACTTGTGACATAAATTTCTTACCTGTAGTTGGGCTGTTGCAAGATTGCAACTTTCGCAAGTTTACGGAAATAGATTATTTACATCAGAGACTCAAAATTTAACCAACTCAAAATTCTAGGTAAAAATAGGTAATTTTAATAATGATTCTAATTTGTAATGTTAATTTTAGGAATAATAGACAACACAAAATAAATAGTTGAATGAATTTCAAAATAAATGCATAAATATGTTTAGTCATTTACTGTTTGAGATTCACTATTCATCAATCCTATGCTACAATCATCCAACAAAGTAGTTGCTGGATAATTGTATGCACAATTAGTTTGGTGACAATTGAAATGATTAAAATTATTAATGGCTTTGACTCTTTAAGAAGAAAGTTCCAATCTTACACCGGCCCGACTATATTAATTATTTCAGTTATGATTTCGTCGATTGAAATCATCTTCTAATAATTTTTGAACGCGAAGCATTTCGTATGGATGAAAGTGGTTTCAAGGTTTTGTGTACCGCACCAATAATAGTAATATTCGTTGAAGAAGTAACTTTTTTCACTGAGACATGGACCCCATGTCAAATTTACCAAGGATGTCACAATTTGAGTAGCTCATCCAATACTCTAGGTGCGTAGTACATTCCGTTTCAACACTCACAGTTTATAAAAAATTTCCATATCAAACAAGTCACATATGGATGTGAATCATTTTTGTCAGGATGTTTTACGTTGAATTCAAGAGCACTTTGTCTAGCACATTCATTATTTTTGCCATCCAAAATAACTATTTCGGTTCTCTCCACTGAAGTATAACCATGGTGTTCAATAAAATTATTAAGTACACACGACAAGTAGGTCTCGGAATAGGTATTCTCAGCTTACAAATTAAGAATAAACATGCTATTCATTCATGATAATGTTCAAGAGGAACCAAAAACTGTATTTTCTGTTTTATTAATCGTTTGCTTTTTGGAATTTTTTTCTGAACTTAACTGTTGAAAATATTTTAATGTCATACAGGGTTGTTAAAACATAAAATATGTAAAAACGGGCACAATTTCACATTAATAAAAATTTAAGTACAGCTTGTAAAGGTTAAACTGAGTTAAGAGTTATTCTCATAAACCAGTCATAATTGTTTTTTTTTTCTCATAACTTCACCAAATCTCAATCGATTTTAAAAATTGAAAAACCGCTGTATTCGCGTTAGAATATAAGTTTTAAAATTATGATGAAATTTTTTATAGTTAAAAAAAAGGACAGTTTTCAAATTAACACATTGTATATTTTTTGTAATAGAAACTCGTTATTTTATTTAGTTTTTAATATTTATTTTCTCATACTTCTGTTATAGTTTCATAATTACTGAAGTCGTCAATTCTATTATTTCTTTCAAATTATTGTTTTAAATAAACTAAAAAAATATTAATTTATTAAACCGTGAATTGCTAGGTTTAGTATGTCGTCGGTCTAATTGTAAAACTACGTAGATCCCAAAAGGTATATTTTACAGGAGGCTTAAAAAACTAATTATTATTGCTAATTGATTCTGAATAAATATATTATGAATAATGATACCTACAAAAGGGAAGCCTCGGTTCATTAAGAGTGTAAGTCGAATTTTGGCGTCCTTATAGATTACGCGCAATCACTAAATATTGAAAAAAAATTATATCTAAACAAATATATGTAGATGATGTTAACGCTGTTATTGATAGTTTCAAATCAACTTTATCAATTTACATATATCTATTATCAGACGATGATTCTTGTTGCAAATATCTGTATTAACTAAAAAAAGTAATCAAACAGATATTCACTTTGAATAGGTGAATGTATTTCGAATTGATTTCAAAAATAAAGAGATAAAAAGGATAACTAACTATACCTCAATTAAACGATAACTCACTTTTGAATCTAGAGTTTATTAAATTCAAAAATACGAACATTTTATTTGATGGTGTCATTTCACGACATTTTTTTTATCTCTGCTTTTTGGCCTTACAAACAAAGTGTTTTAGCCAATCACGAAATTAATAATCGTATCAGTTATTGCCTGTAATATTATATATTAAATCTATATGGTACTTAGAATAAACCGAATGTTTTCGTTTTTCGATATTACTAACAGAAACATTTTAACAGTGATTTTTAAATTTAAGTTGGATATTTGGTGAACACGCAACCTTAACTAAATGATGACGTACAAAAATAAAAATATTTCGCGAAATTATTTTTCACAGTTTTAATCAGTTGTATATCATCTATCCTCATAACATTCTGGGGATAAATATTCTACAGTATGCAAGGGAGAAATATGAAAGTAATGGTTTTAAAGAGAAATTAATACAAAGGTGTGTCGTAACGAAATGTTTACCTTACATAAACTATAAAAACTGTTCACATTACACTTTCCGTATTTTCAATTTTACTGAACAGGAAAATAGTTTAATTTTTTAATTAGCTAAACGGACACACACTCAATGCCGGAGTGTGCCAAGATTAATGCATTGGCGGCTGGTGAAAATTAGGTTGTTATATCTTAGTATTGGAGCATGGGACCTAAGCGATACTTTAGGCCATAACTATCAAATCTAAATGAAGAAGTTTTACAAAAAAAAAATGTGATTGAAATTTGCAAAAAAAAATAGAAAAAAGTTGTGTGCCTCACCAGGTTGTTTTTTAAATAATTTGTAAAATATTTGCAAAACTTTTTTGCCAGAATCAGGTGGAAAATATATCGACAGATTTCAAATTTCATAAAAAATATTGCTTTTTTATAAAGTTACACCGTTTTGAAATTTTATTTTAGGTCGAACTCGGAACAACGGGGTGAGAGATAAGTGTACCGGGTGTTGACGCGAAATTTTAGCCTTTATTATAGCATATATGAAAAAACCAGAAATAAAAAAGTTTTAGGAAATTTTCTGTAGATATAGATTATGCTATTGGAAAAACAATTGAACATTGCATTAAATAGTTATTGACCACACTTATGTTTTTTAAATAGAACACTATGTATATTTTTATATTTTCAAAATGTTCATTATTTTATGATTTCAAAAATATATACTTATGACATATTATCTCTTGTAATTTTAGAAATATTTAAAAAAATATCTGCGGTCCACATTCATTTCGAATAAATGAGAAACGAATGAAGGAAAATTAACTCATTAAATTTATTATTCTGACTCTTTGTAATATAATTTTTGCATTACAAATTATCTTATTGCATAAATGATTAATAATGGTAACTGCTTGAACAACATAAATAAAATAAAAGTAAAAGAAATAGGTATATCGAATGTGTCATAAATATAATTTTCAAAACCAATGCCGTGAATAAATTAAACCATGCCGCTTGATAGTAAATATCAATTACTTTAAAAACATGTTTAAAATACAATTTAATCTTGTTTAGGAACAAAAATTATTGCTTGTACAGTTCAGGTCAGCTTTGTTACAAGTGTAATCTTCCTTTTCGGTAAATAATTAATGTATGTGTTCTCCTACGATAAATTGTATTTTATTTCAGTGACCTTACGGTTAACTGCATGCTAGCAACTAATACAAATAATATCTGTAGTGACTAGTTGTTGGAGAATGAGGAATGTCAAAAATAAACAGTGATGGTGGCTAAGTACACAACACCGGTTGACCACTACACACTGGCTTCTAAACCGCTAAAAGTGTTTGTCTAAGCATTCATATTAGGAGCTTACTGCTACAGGCGGATTCTTAGAAAAAACTTCTTTGAATAGACATAAATTTGTTTATATATACATGCACTTATTGCAAGATAAAAATATTGTTATTTATTTTTTATACCACCAAACGGTTAATGCTACTTACTTTCTGTGGTTAATTTATGTAAGAATTAGAAAGGGGTAAATCAATAAATATAGAATTGTTATTAAATAATTAATAGGTCATTTCGTGAAATTAAAGTGTAAATGCGTGACTAGAAGGTGCGTGGAGATATTTCCACATCTACTTTATAGTGTGAATATAATTGATCATCGTAAACAACCAATAAAATAATAGGAACAATAGTAAAATAACATCGACCTGCTACAAATCAGCCGTGGCTGGCAGGTCAAATGCAGAAGGCATTCTAGGTTCTCTCTCCATCGGTTTAGGGCACACGATTCTGGAATCTACAGCACTAACTCTGCGGGATGTGGGGAGTGGCTGTAGATAATATACTAACACTTTTACCGTAAGGTTTGGAGGCCCCATGAAGACTGTCCAGCATCGTGAAACCGAAAAAAAATATATTCACACATCAATACATAAATTAGACAATCCCCAAATCCTAAAGCAGAAGCTGTGCTGCAGGGGGCTACAAATTAAAAAAATATATGACAGCAACCTTCTCCACATTGCCATCAGCTGGAGCTAAAATTCGAACTCAGCAGTATATAGACAGTGATTAGTCCGGGCGTGTCATATGGCGCGTTATAGCCAACTAGACAACCATACCCGGTATATCTTTATTGAATATAGTCGTCTGTATAAGTACAATAATAACAATTTAATGTTATATAAAAATGAATGAAAAGAACAATCAGTCACGCAAACTGATATAGTATATAGTGTGGAAAGTTATGATGGAATAAATTCTAACATTTCTAACAAATTTTTTGGAAAAAAATCTCAGGCAGATCGATTTTTGTTTTCAAAACGATAATTTTTGTCATTAAGTGACACAAGCGATTAAGTTAAACCTTGTTTTTAATTATCTATACACTGGTTTTAAACTTTTTGAATTCGATTAACGCTTATCCGAGATCTAGAGCGTTTTTAAGATGTGAAATGAAATGCTAATTTCCTTAAAATTGCAAATACCTAAATCCGTAAGTCAAAACAAGCACGTTCCACTGCTTGAGAGTAATCCAGTCTAAAGTAAGATTTCTTTCTGAAGTTTTCGATCATCTGTGGAGGAATAGCCTTTATTTCGGCCGTTATTTTGTCTTTTAATTTTTACAAGTTTGCAGGTTTTGTTTGATGGACCTTGTTTTTTAGAAGACCCCACAAAATAGTCAAGTGAGGTATATGAAAATCTCACCTTTCATCACTACTTAATTTATCTTAGTCAATATATGACAAGCAGGTTGGTCACTATCATTTGTCTGTTCCATAACCTATGGCATACTGAGGAGAACTAATAAGTTCGAAACCGGTCTATGTCTGGTTAGGAATTGACAAATGATATTGGCTACCGATCTACCATGATTTGGAGGTATACTCCAAAGCAGGTCGGGGTATTTGCCCACTGAGTAGTTGTTTCGTTCAAATCATATTTAATAACAGTAGTTTAGTCCACCTGGGCTAGAGGTCGCCGCTCTCAGTACTTGCTTCGCAAGTCGCTATCCGCCACAGAGACATCTATGATGTTGGTCGGATAATAGCATTTGGACCATATGAGAAGTTTCTCATACCTCTCACCACTACTCAATTGCTGTTGTTGTTACTATTGTCATTGTTATCATAAGCATCAACGTCATCCTTTTTTTAGTTATCATCGTTAACATCATTATAACAGTTACCATAATTAATTATCATCAACGTTTTCATCGTTATCATTGTCATAATAATTTTAGTTATTTGCATCATTTCCATGTTTTTTGAAAACCTTATGAAACAACTAAGAAGTGTTTTTGCATATAATTACCAAGGGATATTTTTTAATTAAAATTTGTTTTTACAGCGTCATCACTTATAATAACTATTATCCTTCTGGTACAATAATAATAAAATATTTTTTTAAATTTGACATTGATTTTTTATTTTCGTCATCATTTCAAACAAATATGTATATAAAGTGATGCGTTTACAAACTTGATTTTACAAAAACAACTATTTTCATTTAATTGAAGCGTGTAATTTTATTTACTCTATAATTTCAATTATACTCAAGTATTCGCAAACAGTGTATTTATGAATATTAATGTTTCCTTGGTTTTTAAATGACAAGTCATGAGATATTGTAAACATACAAAATAATTCCTAGACATTTAAAAATGGAAAGCCTATCAGTTTTAATAAATTGAAAAATCACCTGTAGGAGTAGCCCGCAATTTCAAACAGAGGTTATTGTGTAATTAATAATTGGAATAATGAATTCATTATCCAATAATATTTGTCTAAAACTTATCATCCTTAGCTATTGAAGGACAAGATTAGTAGGTACCTTTTTCAATTTCTTAGAACTCACAAATCCAGTTATTTAAAAAACGAGAATTCAATAATTTAACCACCTATCTTTCATTGTGGGGTGATGTCACATCATGTTGAGATCACAATCGCTACATAATATTAAGTACCAAATCGTCTTAATTTTCCGAGATTACGATTCCAAAAAATATTTAATTAATGCTCTGCATTATTCGGTAAACCTGCCCAAAGATTTATGCTGAATCGACGTTGACACCTTGTTTGCTTTACATCGTGTGGATTTTATGACAACCAGATAAGCTCATTATTATTATTATTTTTTTTTCGGTTTCCCGCTGCCGGTCAGTCCTCCCATGGCCACCGACGCCTCACGGGAGTCGCGCCGGCGCATCAACTACAGCCACTCCCCACATCCCGCAGGGTTAGTCACTGTAGATACCAGAATCATGTGCCCTAAGCAGACGGAGAGAAACCAGAATGACCGCCTTCTGCATTTGGCCTGCCAGCCACTCGGCTGATTTTTGGCAGGCCGGTATGATCTTCAGTTCCGAGAGCAGCGTAGGCTTTATCCCTCCGAGTACACCGATTATAAGGACGACCATTTTCACCGAGTAGCCTCTAGGTACAGCACTTGGAGCTCGTACCGGAGATCGCGATATTTGGTCCGTTTCTTCTCCTCCTTCAAGGTGATGTTTTTCTCCGCAGGTGCCGAGAACTCGATGACATACATCACCTTGAGTTGATGGTCGAGGAGGACTATGTCAGGCTTGTTGGCTTGGATTAGCCTGACAGTCGGGAATGAGTAGTTCCAATTAATCCGGCATTTCTCGTTCTCGACAACGGACTCAATATCTCCGGGGACGTAAGGCAGCACTGGTGTCTGATCTACCCCATACGAGTGCCTTAGATGGTAGTATAGCACTCGTAACGCCGCGTTATGTCGGTGGATGTAGACCGAAATCACATATATGGGGCATGCAGAAAGTAACTGCATGAGCGATTCCGGCTCCTGATGGCAGGCCCTGCAGTTGATATCAGAAATCTCTACACGCCACACGCGGCTCCGTAGACCAAGGTGTTGATGACACCATCTTGGCAGGCCATAACGAATCCCTCGGTGTCCGACTTAAGTCCTGCTGACCTTAGAAAGGCGAAGGTCAGCCTGGTCGATAAACCCAGTGTTTCTATGTTATTATAGAAGACACCATGCTGGGGTTTATCGACGTGCTGCCGAAACAAAGTTTCCTGTTCGGCAGCTCTGATTCGGGCTTTCAGGCTGAAGTTCGGTGACTGACTCTACATCAGCACCTCGCCGGCCTCTTCGCCTGATGTCAAATGCGTGACCGAGTTCATCTGCGGCTCTTTTCGCTGCCTTGAACAATCCTGCTCCCACTCCTACAGTTTCGTGATGTTTCACAAACCGCAAGAGGGGATCTGAGCTCCTGAGGATGTTACATGCCATACTAAGTACTACTCTGCCATGCGTACACTCCAGGCTCAAGAGTCCTCGGCCCCCCCGTTGACGTGGGAGGTACACACGAGGAACGGACGATCTAGGATGAGTACTTCTGTGAATATTCATCATCTTGCGGGTATCTCTGTCTAATTGGCGCAGCTCATTTACCGTCCACTTTACTACTCCAAAGGAGTAGAGCAGAACCGGAACGGCGAGCATATTAGTTGCAGACACCTTGTTCTTCCCCGAAAGTTCGGAAGACCAAATCTTTCGGAGACGGTGTCTGTACTTGCCGCGGAGAGAATCCTTTATTTGTGTTACATCCTGGATGTGCCTTTGTTGCACACCCAGGTATGTATAGGTCTCTCCGGCATCCAGATGTCTTAGGATGCTTCCGTCTGCGAGCTGCGCATCTTCAGGGAATTCCCCGCATCGTCCTCTCTTGAGGTGGACGACTGCACATTTATCCAACTCGAACTCCATACCAATTGCCCGTGTATATTCTTCGACCACCCTAAGAGCGTTTTGTAGTTCGCGCTCCTCGGAGGCATAAAGTTTAAGGTCATCCATATAGAATAGATGGGTGACCTTATGCCTCCGGTCGCTGGGTGGTCCACATTGATATCCGCGGGTTTGGCGGAGCCCAACAGACAACGGCAGCAGTGAGATGCAGAAGAGGAAAGGACTCAGGGAGTCACCCTGGAAAACTCCTCTCCTAAATGCCACCTGCTCTGTCGTGACCCGCTGTGCACCTGATGTTATGGTGAAGCGGGTCTTCCAGAGCGGCACCAGCTATTTTATGCATCTCATTAGTGGTGCTGGTACCGCAAGACATTCGAGCAAGTACAACAATAGCTCATGTGCCTTGCAGTAATCAATCCAGGCCATCGATAGATTCCGCTTGTATTGCACAGAATCCTGATAATACAGCGGTCTATCAGCAGGCTGTCCTTGCAACCTGCCATGCCCTTCTTGGCACCACGCTGTTCGTGTATCTGCTGGAAGACCGGATCAACAGACCTCAGTGTCCTAGCATACAAGATACGTGTAAATATCTTGTAGCAGGAGTTAAGGCAAGTGATCGATCTATAATTCCTCGGGTCGGAAAGATCCGCCTTTTTTGGGGATAAGTACAGTACGTCCCTCGACGAACCAGTCCGGAATCTGCTGCCCCTCGTTCAACCATGAGTTGAAAACTCGCTCCAGACGGCGGTGAGTGGAAGGAAATTTCTTCCACCACCAGTTGTTAATACCGTCTGGGCCCGGGGCAGCGAGGTTCTTGGTATCAACAAGTGCTTGTTGGACTTCCTCCGTACTGATTGCCGGGCACACTTCTTCTGGCTCTTCAAGATATCTGTGACACAGAGCCTCGAAGTGTGCAATTGATGGAGTGTCGCTATTGAATGGACGCGTCGTTTCGTACATTCCCTTCTAGAAGATTTCGACATCTTCTACAGTTGGCGGATTCTCGACAACACGCTGTGGCTTTTGAAAGAGGCGGGAAGGATGCATACGGAACAAATTGTTTTGTTCCATACTCCTCACCCAATGTTTTCTTTATCGCCATGAGCACTCGGATCCTATCTAGACAGTGCTGCTTGATGGTAAGCATCACTGTCAGATTTAGAGTATGGTGCTGACGTCTTAATCCGGCTGCTATGCGTCGCATTCTGGGAGTAAAAACTCTACCAGTTGTCTTATATTCCACCACACTCTGGATCCGAGAAGCGTGTTGTCTGGCCGACTGTATCTTGCTCTTGATTTTTTGTACACGCCGCGTGGCTTTCTCGACCCCGTGATTGGTTGACCTCTCAGGGGGGACGAGTTGCTTCGCAGCGTTGTACACGGCAAATTTGATATGCCAGATGTCTGCATCTTCTGGAAGTTCCTTATCGATGACCGCATCCATTCTAGCCAGGTCTTGTGGCTTTAGGTTAGCCCTGGTGTTAAGGCTAACCCTCGTCCTTAAGTCTACACCGGTGAACTCTACAGGATGTTCCCCATCAGCTGCTAATTGCCGCGGTGGGATTGCGGCTGGTAGTTCTTCCAGCTGAAGGGGTGCCCGTACGTAACCTGTCCTGAGCAGAAAGGATACTTGATCTCTCAGATGTTGCTGAGAGAATGCGCAGTGTTCAGGGTGCATGGTACACCAGGCACCATGCAACCGCGCCATGTATCCTCTGCGCTCAGGTTCGCTGCTCTCGTAGCACGTCAGCAAGTCATCCCTTAGTTCCCTCGTCCACTTAAAGCGTCCATGTCCATTGCCATTGTTGTCAACATTGAGACCTTCCAGGGAGGGTTCCTCCAACCTGTCTCTGACTCCCATCCGGTTGGGGTCGATTGTGAGGAGTCCTTCCTCTGAGTGTCGCTGGAACCAGAGTGTCAGGGTACCAGGGTGGTTAGCCCTGGTACCCCGGCCGGCATTTGTCAGACAGAGTTGCCTCTGCCTGTCCAGGGTGCACCAACGCGGAGATTGCCGGTCCTTTGCACCCCATTTTATTATTATTATTATTATTATTATTATCATATTGAGTAAAATCGAATTGTTTGCATAACTTTTATATCAGTTTTCTCGAGAACTATAACTCGTGTGATAAAACGAGTAAGTATCTTCTTTGTAGATAATCTTTCGATCTTATGATAAAGTTCATATTCGTAAAATAAAACGAACAGAGATATTCGTGAAAAAAGCAATTTTTTAACCCTTTTACGCACCGTAAAAAATTGTGCGTACAATGGATCACCGGCGACTTTCGAAACGTTGTTTAGAACGACGAAAGTAAAGGGAAGAAAATGCAATTTTCTTGGATTTTTTCTTTAAACGATGCATATTTTGCCTAAATGCACTGTACTATAATTAAAGCTTCTTTAATTCTTGAATTAAGGTATTCTATTTATTTAACTTGCGTGTTCTTAGTTTATACACTGTTCAAAAGAAATCAGTACAAGATATCAAGTATTATTCATAAACTCGATTAATGATAAATATTGAGGGGGATAAGAGCATTATAATAATTGTAATGTAGTTTATGTAAGAGAGAGTGCATTTTTATTTATTGGATTGCCCAATGGTACACGTGTATATCCTTATAATGTATATAATAATTAATGAATTAGAATATGCTAATGAATGAATTCTGCTGAATGGTGTTTCAGTCATTCATATTATCCAATTGTTATTTTAATCATTCAAACATACAACTAAAAATATTAGTCTCTCCTACGTATGAACCTACTTAGCGTAACAGCTAAAATAAAATTTTTACTAAATATTTGACTTTAACCTTTGTTCCTTAACTGATTTTGTGACACCTTTTAATAAATATTTGTAATAGATCTTGGCGCCTGGAAAATCCTTGAATTTCATTATTTAAAAAATAAATAACTAATAACAACAACAGATAATTTATGCACAGTATACATAGAGTTTACAACGTGGTCAGTTAAAAAATTTTACAGCAACTGTGCTAACAAGGACTATTATGTTTTTGTGTATTTCCGAACTTTACAGTTGTATATGATTCTTCATTTGTAGAATATACATTAAGACTGGAAGATTTATGTAATTATTTAAATATAATATTGTAATACTTTTTACTCTGTCACTATAAGTTTGTATAAATTTGAGAAATTTTTTATATTCATGTTTCGTCATTCCGTTAATTAATTTAGGTTCCGAATTTTTCCATAAAATGTCACATCTGAATCTTTGTGCGGAAAGCGGCATTTTCAATGTATAAGATGTCCAAATAAAAAATGTATCTCGATGCAATCAGTTTCAGTTGCATAGGATGATATAGTCAATCTAATATCCAAATTTCCTAATGGTTCCATACTTTACATCATAATAAGTTTCATACATTTATTTTTCTTTCGGGGTGTATAAAAATACTCACGACCGTCACACATCACAATGTGAAATGATATATATTTTACTCACAATATTTTGTCAATTTTTATGCAGAATGAGTAAAATGCAATGTTGCTGTACTGTTTCAAACAAAATTTATAAATGAAATGCCATGTGAGTCATATAGGCGTTCTAGTTATGCTAGATATTTGTACACTGAAATATTAATTTTAGTCACTAATGCTCATTATCAAGCTTGTGTGTGACGACCGTGAGATGTAATTGTCAGTTGTGAACTATAGCGTAAGATTATGTCTGGATATGGTTTGCTATAAAAAGGAAAGAAAAGAAAACCATGAAGTATACATTATTAATAGTTAAGAAAGAACAAAAATACCTAATCGATTAATGATTTGATAAGGTTGTCAACATAATTAGTAAACAGTCGGGAACTGACTTTAACGGGTGGGTCCAATTTGCAGAGAATTTCGCATCTATTTAAAGTCTGGAAGTTTTTGGATGGCTACACCCAAGCAGCACATTTAGTAGTCTCTACGTAGTAGCTACCATCGGTGGAACTTTAAAGGTTTCCGCAACTAACGACTGTTACGTAATGGAAATAATTCTTGTACCAAGCATTCACCAAAACGGGGAGAATTTATTATGTAATAATTACTATTCCGAAACTTTCCCTGTTACGTGTTGACAACTAGGTTATTACGTAAACGTAAGGTAACGTAACCAAGTAGTAGAAATGACTAAAACTTTTGGAACAGCTCTGTTAGTGATGTGAGAGCAAACTATATTATGTTCTCTCTCTCGTTCGAATAGCAAAATACACTGTATTGCAATCGGACTGATCTTTAAGTATGTCCAAATTAAATTGATTGAATGAAATGTAGATAATAAACCATTATGTTTTGCATTCACTCTGAGTGTGGAAATTAAAACGACTACTTGTTTTCTTAAAAATGTTTACCATGGCACTTCGGTAAAATAACATGCTATCTAAAAATTTGTTTTTTCGAAAAAAAAATTTTTCAAAAATTATGTTTACAATCGAAAATTCAGAATTTTTCATGGAAGACATTTTTTTGTTTTATGTATTATGGAGTAATAATGATATACCGTAGTATGAAAAAAAATTTTTTTTTTAAAGAACTTGCATTTTTTAGTCGTACTAAAAGTAAAAAAAATAATTTCTTTGCCAAAAAAAAAGCCAAAAAAAAAAGCATTTTGTATGGTTGTACGCAGAATGTACAATGTGCACACTCCTTGCTTTTTTTGGCTTTTTTTTTGGCAAAGAAAACTATTTTTTACTTTTTAGTACGACTGAGAAGAGCAAGTTTTTTTTTTAAATTTTATTTATTTTTTTATTTTATACTTTTTAGTCATACTTTAATTAAATTATTATCAGACATTAAATTATTATCATAATTTTGCAGATTTTTCAATTTTCACACCGCTCCCCCTTCGTGGGGATATTTGCAAAAGTAACGGTGGAATATTGTATTGTCATCCAAACTTAGTATGCAAAATTTCATCAACTAGTTGTGTCAGGAATTGAGCTAAATGAAGGATGCAAGATTTGAAGACAAACATTCTGGAAAACTACATTGCGAGTTAAAGAAAAGCAAGTAAAAATAGACGTCATCTGCACATTAGTTCCCTATATCACAAAATCATAGTAACTAAGAATCATTAATATCTGTATAGCAAAATTACATTTCGCATGGATGTACATAATTTAAATGTTAGATTTAAAGGTACTTTAACCCCTCCAATTCATAAAACTGACATTTCTGAACGGTCGTTTTCGTATAATATATCTAAAATACAGTTTACTATTGTTTTTACTTTAACTCTAAATGTTTTGTTTATTTAGTTCGTAACGAAATTGCAAGCCATTTCATTCCAGTTTGTTGTTGTTCTACGATGAATTAAGTTTCTGCCAGTCTAGTCGAGATGGTACCACTGATTTCTACTGGAACAGTCGGTTTTGCAGATTTTTGCACTAAATATCTATCTATCTTTATTGCTCATACTCTACTCTCAAATGTCCGTCTCTTTCCAAACTATAATCGAATTTAGGTAGCAGAATACTACGATGCTACTTTCTTCTCACTAGGGCAGCCAGAGACAGTGGTTGTCTCTGGTGCCGCGTTCTGATGGAAACTATCTCTAGTTCTGCGGTCTGGTAAGATTTATATGTTATCTGGTATTATCTTGTGATTTTATGCTCATCATTATTTAAAAAGTTGCTATATTGATTTAAAGTTCCTTTGACGTAATTTTCATAATAATATTGTACCGTAATTATCTTAATTTACGCCTTGGGCGAATTTGCTTTTCGGTGATCAGTTCACCTTGGTTCTTTGGAACAGCCATCATTGATATTGATTAGTATCAATTTATCGTGCCTTGCTGGCAATTTATCTAATATCCCTTTGATATTGTAATAATTTCGTGTGTTAATTTAAACTAACTTTCGGTTATTGTAAATTTTAGATTTACTAGGCAACGGATGTCGCCATTTTGTATCGTAGTTAGTTCTTTTTTGTCTTTGTATCTTGATGTTTTAGGTCACTTAGCTACGTTGGTAGCGCTCTCTAAACAGTGGTCACTGGTGACATTTGGAGATTGGTACACCTGGTTGGACCAAACCTATTTGTTTATAACCTGTGAAAATTGTGAAAATTATCTAATTTGATGAATTTACTTTGTGGTGGATTATTTTATACCAGTGCATATATTTATCAACCAGATCTCAGAAACGTAAGGTTTTTCTAAATTTAAAATATCGACTGCTTCCTTGAACGTTTACTTAGTATTTAATCATGAACGCTGCTCTAGTGGAACTTTGCCTAGTTCTCTGGCAAAGATACCTGCCTAGTTATCTGGCACTTGATTAACTTTTAATTATCTAAAGTAAACATATAGTCAAGTATATATCTTTATTTAACTTTATCTGCAATTCATTAGAACCTCCCTCCGAGGAACTAATAAATGATTTAATTTAACGTTACCTCTAAGTTGAAAACTATCTTTGTTTTATATTTAGCAAATATTTATTTACATTATCTTTCTAGTTGTCTGTCTGTATACAGACATTCTAAATTCTATTTTCTTGAGGATTAACTTCTTTTAGTGAAAAAATATCTTAACATGTAGGGAATACCTATTTCACTTTGTTTATTATCGTAGCTACACCTAGTTTATTTGTTGGACTAGTATTTTTTTCTATTTAACTTAATTTTTATTGATACTTAAGTTAGTTGAAGTCTTCAAATTCCTAAAATATTGTAGGACACCGATCCTAGTTTGTTTAGTTTGCAATTTACTCTGTAAATTTGTATTAACTCATATTTTGTCTACGTAGCTGGACAATTCAAACGTCACAGCTTTTAACTTTGTTTTGCCTATAATACTGATCTCATAAAACTCTCCCCTTTTTATGTTAATACCTGGACCAAGAGAAGAGGATAACTGGTGGATCGAACTGATTATTATATACTGGGTGGAGCAGGAAAATTATATTTTATACAACTGGCATTTTTTTCTCAAGGGTAACTGCAGTATTGACAGTGGTGAGTCAATTGACACCGAACCCATTAAGAGCCTAGCCGTTGGTGGATTCTTCGCTGGACTAACCCATTGGAAGTTACGTAAGATCTTCGTCCCCAGTAAACATTATATTTGGTCAGAAGAAATTTGTGAGAGATCAGGCATTTAATTTTTTTCTCTTTCCATTACATATTTTTTTGTGTGGTTACCTAATTTTTGGTCTTCAACCACAATTAATTTTTTGACTTGTAAATATTGTGTACATATACTAGTCTTTATTATATTTTTTTTATTAAATAATATCTTTTTATTCCACTTCCTTACCAACCGAATTCAAGTTTTAACGTTATCTTTACCTTTTAAAATAAAATTTTAATTATTTGGTACTTGCAAAAGTCCTGGCGCCAAGCCTAGATTTTGGTGATAACTCAAATCAATCGAAGCCCTAATTCACGACCTGCTCACTGAGCTACCGGTCAATAAGTACAACCCCCAGCTTATTGTGTTATGCCAACAATTGGACGGGGGGTGTTGCAAGTTTTAAATGACTTTAATCAGTAGAATGTTATTTTGTTCGATCCTTCTCTGACGAATGCCATGCCATACTGTCTGTATCAGTCCTTCGGAAAATAAAGCTATCTATCTATCTATCTAAAATTTACAATTTCCTCCCTTCTTCTCTCAAATCTCGCTCTGTCTCTTCTTCAAAATTATACAAGCGTAACTTTCCAATAGTCTAGTTATCTAATAGTGACATACTATAATTTATTATTTATTAATTTATTTACGTATTTTTTTTTTGGATATAATTATAAAAATAATGCTATGTGTACTTTATCTTTAGATGATATTGTTTCTGCTTATTTTTAGATCGTCTACCATTTTTGATTTTGATTTGGTTGTGTATGTTATTATTATTTTTTAAATTTCCGGTTTCCCGACACTGGACAATCCCCCCGTGGCCTCCAACGCCTCAAGGGGGTCGCGCCAGCACATTAACCACAGCCACTCCCCACATTCCATCGGATTAGTGACTGCAGATTTCGGAACCGTGTGCCCTAAGCAGACGCAAAGAACTCAAAATGACCGCCTTCTGTATGTGGCCTGCCAGCCACTCGGCTGGTTTTGGCAGGGCAGTACGGTCTTCAGTTCCGAGAGCAGAGTAGGCTTTATACCTCCGAGTACAGCGATTTATTAGGATGACCATTTTGACCGAATAGCCTTGGTACAGCACTTGGAGTTCGTACCGGAGATCGCGGTATTTCTCGAGAACTCGATGATGTATATCATCTTGAGTTGATGGTCGAGGAAGACTATGTCAGGCTTGTTGGCTTGGATTAGCCTGACCGTTGGGAAAGAGTAGTTACAGTAAATCCGGCTTTTCTCGTTCTTGACAACGGACTCAATATCTCCGGAGATGTAAGGCAGTACTGGTATCTGGTCTACCCTGTACGAGTGCCTTAGATCGTAGTATAGCACTCGTAATGCCGCGTTATGTCGGTGGATGTAGGCCGAAATCGCATATATGGGGCATGCAGAGGGTAGGTTCATGAGCGATTCTTGCGACTGACGGCAGGTTCTGCAGTTAATGTCAGGAACTTCTACACGCCACACGCGGCTACAGTAGATCACGGTGTTGATAAGACCATCCTGGCAAGCCATAATCAATCTCTTGGTCTTTGACTTAAGCCCGGCTGACCTTAAAACCAGCGTTTCTATGTTCTTATAGAAGACACCATGGTTTATCCACATGCTGCCGAAACAGTTTTTTCTTGTTCAGCGGCACTGATTCGGGCTTCAGACGATTTGGCTGAAGTTCGGTGACTGGCTCTACATCAGCACCTCGCAGGCCTCCTCGCCTGATGTCAAATGCGAGACCAGGTTCATTTGCGGCTCTTTTTACTGCCTTGAACAATCCTGCCCCCTCTCCTACAGTTTCGTGATGTTTTACAAACCGTAAGAGGAGATCTGAGCTCTTGAGGGTGTTACATGCCATGCCCAGTACTACTCTGCCATACGTACACTCCAGGTTCAAGAGTCCTCGGCCCCCCCGTTGACGTGGGAGGTACACACGAGGAACGGACGATCTAGGATGAATACTTCTGTTAATATTCATCATCATGCGGGCATCTCTGTCTAATTGGCGGAGCTCAACCACAGTCCACATTATTACTCCGAAGAAGTAGAGCTGAACCGGAACGGCAAACATGTTAGTTGCAGACACCTTGTTCTTCCCAAAAGTCCGGAAGACTAAATCTTTCAGAGGCGGTGTCTGTACTTGCCGCGGAGAGAATCCTTTATTTGTGTTTCATCCTGGACGTGCTTTTGTTGCACAACCAGATATGTATAGGTCTCTCCGGCATCCAGATGTCTTAGGATGTTTCCGTCTGCGAGCTGCGCATCTTCACGGAATTCCCCGCATCGTCCTCTCTTGAGGTGGACGACTGCACATTTGTCCAACACGAACTCCATACCAATGGCCCGCGTGTTTTTTCTACCACCCTAAGAGCGTTTTGTAGTTCGCGCTCTAGAGAGGCATAAAGTTTAAGTTATCCATATAAAATAGATGGGTGACTTTATGCCTCTGGTCGCTGGGTGGTCCACATTGATAACCGCGGGTTTGGCGGACCATACAGACAACGGTAGCAGTGAAGTGCAGAAGAGAAGGCGACTCAGGGAGTCACCTTGGAAAACTCCTCTTCTAAATGCCACCTACTCTGTCGTGACCCGCTGTGGATCTGATGTTATGGTGAAGCGAATCTTCTAGAGCGGCAGCAGCTGTCCTATGCATCTCTTTACTGGTGCTGGTACCGCAAGACATTCGAGCAAGTGCAACAATAGCTTGTGTGATGTTGTATCAAATGCCTTGCGGTAATTAATGCAGGCCATGGATAGATTCCTCTTGTATAGCACAGAATCCTGTGTAGTACAGCGGTCTATCAGCAGGCTGTCCTTGCCACCTGCCATGCCCTTCTTGGCACCACGCTGTTCGTGTATCTGCTGGAAGACCAGATCAACAGACCTTAATGTTCTCGCATACAAAATACGTGTAAATATCTTGTAGCAGGAATTGAGGCAAGTGATCGGCCTATAATTCTTCGGATCGAAAAGATCTCCCTTTTTGGGGATAAGCACAGTACGTCCCTCGACGAACCAGTCCGGAATCTGCAGTCTTTCGTTCAACCATGAGTTGAAAACTCGCGCCGGACTGCGGTGAGTGGAAGGAAATTTCTCCCACCACCAGTTGTTAATGCCGTCTGGGCCCGGGGCAGCAAAGTCCTTAGTACCAACAAGTGCTTGTTGGACTTCTTCCGTACTGATTGCCGGGCACACTTCTTCTGGCTCCTCAAGATGTCTGTGGCAAAGGGCATCGAAGCAGTTGCTGGAGTCGTAGATGCTATTAACATTATAGTTGTTGCTACTTAAAAAATGGTGGCGGGAGCTAAAATAATTTCACTATGGAGTTTGGTTTACCAAAATGTAGTAAATGCAATGAATGACGTAATTTTCTTGGTAGTTTTAAACTGGCGTGTACTGCGCTGCTACGAAAAAGGTTATAAAGTTACCATATCTCACATTTAAGTTGGCAGAGCTCCGATCTAGGTAAAGATAAATTTATTATTTGGGATTGGCAACACGTTTATAACTGACTAAGTATCAATAGGTGGAAGTGTTATTATTAGCGAAAATCGAACAAATGAATAATTGCGGGGATTTACCTTGAATACCAACAAAATTCATTGCGGCGAAAATCTCGATTTGCTAAAGTTGACACTATTATCCAATGACTTCAGAATAGATAGACAAATATTTCCCTATCTTAATACACAGGAACTGTTGTGTTATGCATCATCTTGAGACATACTATTATTTTAAAAGGATGAAGATAGTTCATTCTTTATTACCATACTCGGTGGCAGTGGCGTGTTAGAGAGGGTGCAAAATTTAAATTTTTGTCCAATATACATGCACATTGATTCATCTCCTGATTTGGCTTTAAAATAAAATTGTTTTTTGATATGAATAAAAATGCTCTACCAGCAGTGGCTGGTGAAATTTTGGATGGCTATATGATATATACCAACGACTACAGAATAAGTCATTGATATATACCTACATAATGTGATAAATTAAAAATCAGTCTAAAAACAATATATCAAAAGGTTGTAATAATCAAAATTTCTTAATGAAATTTAAATTCATTCATTCACAAAAACAAAAAAAAACAAGAAATAGTTACAATAATCTTTATTTTCTCAGTAACAACATGCGTGAATATATAAAAAAATATTAATTAATAAAGTACCTACATTAAAACTTTTTTTTACTACATTTATAGTATAATGTATGGTAGGGGGTATGTACAATATGCATTTATAAAAAAAACAAGAAAATTAGACTACGAAATAAAATAAAACATTGAATTAAAATTCTTTTGATTTTTAAATAATATAGTTTTTGTCAATATGCTTCTAACCCTCTGTTTGGCAGCTGCATCTTTCAATTTTGACGTTTCATGGTGAATTCGAATATTAAAATATTTTTCGGTAGGTATTTCAAAATGTGGTACTTTATTTCACATTTTAATATTATGTGCTATAATATTTTGATTAAAAAAGTAAATAATTTTTTTATATAATTCATGCCTATGCAAATAAGAATATAATTATTTATCAATTTAACTAATTATTTCAAGATGCTCTCATTCGTATTATCAATCAATAGAACTTATATAAACTTAATTTTGTTGTAATCATGTTAACTACTAACAGAAATAACTTTCATAATTACAAAAATGTGAAAGAATATCTGTAGATACTTACTTTTTTATTGGCGATTCTAACTCTTTGTGAACATCATCAAGAATATGTTTTCTGATATTCTGAGACTTCAATAGATTCGTTATGGTGCTAAAATGAACCAACAATTATTGTAAATTGATAAAAGAAAAGTGAAAGGTAAAATAAAAACATCAACTTTTGGCTAAATATGTTAACATTCGCAGGAAGAATTATTGTTTCATAAAATAAGAAAAAAAAACTGTCATCAGAAGTATTTACAATCGTACACCTGTTAATTGAGCAGGTATTATTTTTCTTATAACAAAATGATATCTTACCAAACTTGTGTATTGTCCTTAGAACAACTTGGTAATTCTGGAACCGCCGAGTCCTTAAGATAAACTATGCCACTGGGTTTTCTTAAGAAGTCATATGATGTGAAGTGATCTGAGCACACAACACTATCTTTAGGAATATTTTCCTTTCCCAGATATTTCAAAATTCGAGAGATCCATAAAGATCTACGTTCAATATTCGAAGGAATCCTAAAAACAAACAATACATTATATTTATTACTACTATTTTTGAAATAAAAAAATATCTATTATATATTTTTATGTTTACAATATTACTGCACTGGACATTTCTAATTTTAGATTATGCTTTTATTTACCATTTTCCCGTTACGCCTATGGTAATGTCACTTACCTGTGGAAAGATCGATTAACTCCACTTTTAAAGGGAGACTTGCATATAACACAATATTTTCCCATTGTTTATTCACAAAAACAGAAAATGCGTCTTGAAAAAACTAACAATCACAGTAAACACAGCGTTAAACTTAAGATACACACAAGCAACTAATGGCGACCAAAAAACGTAAACAGTGATGAACACTCGAAAATCGAACAGGGACTGCGCGCGCACAAGCGCATGTCCCTAATAACTGAGTACTGAGTTATTTACATCAAACTACAACAAATCAAGAGGATACTTTGTCTATCCTATTTCTGAAGTCATTGCTATTTTCCATGAATTCTGCCATCTCATCACTTGCACACATTGGTAAATGTTGCATTTTTCTTAAGTTATCCATTTGTTTGAATTGTATTCTTTGCTTCAACATTTGTTAGTTCATATCCGATTTTCCTGAGAATTTTTCTAACCTGGTTATTTATCTGTTTCAACGAATAAGGATTCCGCATCAATCAAATAACTAGTTAAATTGTTAACTTCACTTAACTGTAATATAAGGTCGATGAATGCTGGAAAATAATTTTTGTTGTTTACTGCTTTTCGACGCCATGTTCGAACGATTTCGATTAAGAAAGTGTTGACTTAAAATTGTACGTTTTTAAAGTATACGTAACTTTGTAGTCATTTTGAACTAGTGGGGGATAGTAAAAATCATTTTAAAATTTTTTCGTTCATAGAAGTAACTTTATTCTTACTAAAGATATCACTAATAAGTTACACAACTTTAAAGTTCCAGAAAACTTCCCGACAGCGTTACAGGAACATTAAATAGAATACTTTCTCAAGCCGTAAATTTAGTGGCAGTTATGTAATGCCGAATATATTAAAGTTCCGATGCCAATTCGTGTCACTTTGGTGCTAGTTGGACAGGAACTAACGTCCGGAGTAAAGCATAAACAGCATGAAGCATAACACTTAACATGTTTTCATCTATTTTCTCCTGTTTTTCAGGAAACTATTTGTTGTCATACATTGACATTACAAAAAAAAATTATGTTCATAAAAATATATTTCCTAATTTACTTTTTATATTAATTTAACATGTTTTTTTTATTTGCAAGCAATGCGTTATAGAATTTAGGGCTAAAATAAAAAACAGAATTTTGATTACTTATGACTTTTCTTAAAAAGTGGAATATTTACTAGCTCATTTTCAAAGGCTCTTGTTTAAAACTAATCAAACTTTTAAAGAATTGCGTGATTTAATAATAAATATAATAGTTAACCTTAATTAATATATGCAGAAAAATTATATAATTCTTGAAATTCCGAAACATTTTTATCTCTCATTCACCACCGTCCGCGTCTATATCGCTCGCGACCGTCACATAACATAAAATAAGTCGGTTGTGAGTGGGACGGCCACAATAATTCATCTATGAACTCCGTTCCAACATCTAATCCGGTTTCGTGGCCAAAAAAGATTATATTTACATTACCAACTGTGAATTTGACCAAGAGAAGATGAACAATCTGTTCGGTTGGCAAAAATACCAGCACACCACTCTACGACAGTTACGAAGAAAACAGGACTATGATAATCTTTTCTTATGAAAATTCACAAAATATCGAGATTCTATTCGCGGCGTATACCCAAAAGCACATAACAAGTCACAATACGTCACGCGGCAATCTTGAACTGATGTTAGCACCGGAATTATGTATATGACACTCTAGTGAATATTTTTGTAATGATAATTTATGCTGTGACAGTTGTGAATCAATGGTTACGAGATTTGCTGCAGTGTATAATTAAACATGTTCATCAAATCGTAAGTTCTCCTGAAAAGTATATTGCCCAATATTCTTGTTTTGCTGAAACTCTTTAAGAACCACATAATATTGAAAATGTGATAGTAAATACGTTACGCATGACGGTCGTGAGTTTTGGCCCATTGTTGACGAAAAAATGTGAACAATCTTGAAGGTACACTATGTATTTTATGAGATTTAAATCTAGTATTACTTTCACATAAAAAAATTGCTGCTAGGCAAACTCCTGTTTTCTGAGAAAATAATTCCAAATTTTGGAATGCCAAATCATATCGTTCTAAATGATTTGTACGAGGCGAAAAAAATGCAAATTCTTTGAATGAACATACTCGAAAAGTCAAATAACTCAAGCACGGTTCATTATACGGTATATCAATAAGAATATCTTTTCTGAGTATGTGGATTTTGAGTATATTACTTTGAATATATTATTTTGAATGTATTAGACCAGGAAATATCTTCCTTTTTGATTCGAATCTCAAAAGTTGAAAATAATAAAATTAGGCGGTGGGAGGCGGGACCACTCCTCAAAAAAAAAAAACTTTGAAATAGGGAGACAATTCCAGGAGGCACATCCAAAAAATGGGTTCTATTGCCCTTTATTAGTCTAATATTTCAATTTGATAATTAAAACCATTTAGAAGTAATCGCCAAAAAAATGACTTTCGTGAGCTCTTCTTGAGAATTTACATTACTCTTAATATGTGGTATCGGACTATGGTCTATACAGGGTGTTATAAAAAAAATTAAAAAATGTTCCATAGATATGAGTCTGGAAATCCATAATAACGGTAGTCCTTCAAAGTTGTGAAAAAAAATGTATTTTTTTCTAATTTTTTTTTACCCTTCAACCGATTTTGCCTAAATTTTGGACAGACATTTTTGAATTAAGCAACTACGAAATGATAATAACCAGTTTGGTTCAAAATATCTAATGACGTGGATATTGGAGGACCCATTTTTCTAAGCCAAAGATTGTCATGTCTCATTTTTACTTTCTTGTGGGTAAGGAAGTATAGTAATCGTGATTTTTTTGACCTCGAGATTTTGATTGATATATACGTTTTGAACACTTCTGAATCCATTCTGACTATTTTCCGGATGATGTCTGTCAGTGTGTGTGTGGATGTGTGTGTAGGTGTGTGTGTGTGTGTGTGTGTGTGTGTGTGTATGTGTGTATCCACGATAACTCAAAAAATACTAATGGGAGACTTTCCAAATTTGGCAGTTAAGATTGTCAACAACATTTTAGGTGACACATTAAATGAATGAAAGCAGAAAAAAGGTACAATTTCGAAAAAAAATGAAAATTTTTTATTGCAATTCTGGACGAATCTCGACGAATTATAATCAAAAAACAAAACTTTATGAAACAAAATCTAAAGAAAGTTATGTGCTGGCCACAACAGATATTTTTATTTAGAATCACTACTTAAATTTAGGAACCTGAAATTTGTAACACCCTGTATAACAATCTACACTTTGTTTTTATCTACTATCGGCTTCTGAAGTATTGGCCCGTAGTTATGAATCACCCTGTAAATTAAATTGATATGATTTTTGTATATCGTGATAAAATTAGAAAACAACCTACTTTCAAAATGCATACCTATGTAATATAAAAAATAAACACATTTAGAAAAAACCAATAAAAATCATATACTTATATATTTATGTACCAGTGAAGTAAACAACTAACTGTCTTCCTAATAATGGGCTTCTCTTAACATAGTAATAAAACTGAGTTATATTACAGTTTTAGTTTATTTTATTTGCACTATGTATTTATTTTCAGCTAATTAAATGATCACCTCATGTTTTCCTATAAAGTAATGTCGAAATTTAAGAATATGTAAAAACTAATTACTTTGTTTATTAAAAATAATAAAATTTTAACTCGAACATTGTAAAAATATGTACATTAACATTGAGACGCTTTCAATGAGATAAGTCCTACATAATACTACTGACGATGAAATAAATCGCAAAAAAACGAAAATCTGTCAAATCCTCAAGACGTGTATAAACTAATAGAAACAGGAAAGTTTATTATGGTTAAATTCATGACGAAGTTGTATTAATTATAATACTATAATTAATAAAGAATGTGAAGGAAATGATGAAAGAATTATATTGTACTCCATTTTCTCAAAATTTGTGGATAATTCCATGTCTGCGTTTGCTACATCCGTCCTGGAAAATTATTTCAATAAAAGACTAATAACCGTCACTATACTATTTACTTTGGGCATTATTTAAGGGTTTTTATAGGTAGACTATGATACGATTTAGACGCAGTTTCATTGTATATTCTAAACGAGACGGTTGATATTATATTTTCGTTAATAAAACGTTATGTAGAGCGTTGTGTAAAATACACTAATGTAGTAATTGTTCTAAAAATACTCCGTGCGCCTAACATCAGAAGTGGTGAAGAAATGCCCCCATCAAATAAAAGCTAAGCCAGTCCTAGTTGTATTCCAGTGATAGTTCTGGTTATAGTTCTAGTGATAGTTCGGATACATCTCCGGCGGCAAACAACAGATCAAGACGAAATGATACTCCATATAAAAAGTGCCACAAATGAAAATCACGTTCTTCATTGATGAAACTTAATAAAAAAGGAATAGTGAACCAAAGTTCTGCAGGGGCAAGTAGTAAACCTTTTCCAACATTGCATTCGCTTCCACACACGTATTTCACTACAATTACATTACAACTTCATGTCTCATACTATTACCAAATGGTTGGAGGTTATAGACCACACCGCTACAATTTATAATCAGAATGTAATTACAACTTTTGAAGCTCACAATAAACTTACTTAGGGACTACTCAAATCTGGTATGAAACTATTGTATGAAAGAATAAGTATTTACATACAGCTACGACCATTGTGGTGGTATATACATACAGTTACACCCATTGTGGTGGTATTTATATACAGTTGTGCCTATTGTGGTGGTAGTTACATACAGTACACCTATTATGGTGACAATTACATACAGTTACGCCCTATGTGCTGGAGTTTACATACAATTATGCTCTTTCTAGTGGTATTTACACACACAGATCCTCTGTGATGATATTTACACACAGTTACATCTGCTCTGTTGGTATTTACATAGAATGTGTTGGTATTTACATACAGTGTATTGGTTTTAGTCATGCCAGAATCGCATGATAATAGTAATAGTATTTCAATTTATTTCTAAAACTACTTTGTTGCAGGTATATTATCATATTTCGCCATTGCGAGGACAAATGACAGTTACAGGAGATGGCCGTGTTCCTATATGATTAAATGAATCATATTCTCGGTGGTGAAATCATTCTCACCACTGAGTATATGATTCATTTATTCATCATACGTAACTACGACTAATAATTGTCACTACTATTATTTATCTTTTGTATTATGTAAGGGTTTTTATAGATAGACTATGATACCAACCAATCACTAAGTGTGGGTGATATTTACCCCCAAAATTTTATTTGGCAAGAAGAGCCAAGTGACAAATCATTCTAACTAAACACTGTATTAGAGAGTTTGTTAAAATGTCATCGGTTATTCTGTAACATTTCTGGAGTTCTTTAACGGAATTTGTGCGTGATACCTTGCCATGAATCTTGTAAAGAATTGATGAATTCTATTTACAATGATATTTTAGTTTTTGAAATGTAAACGTGTTAGTAAATAGTTCAGTAAAAAACTGAAAACAACATTTTAAAGATGTTTAAAAGGTAACAATGATTATTTCAGTACAGTCCAATGTTTAGTATTCTTTCTATCACATATTATGAATTGTGACTTCGCCGGGCTATTAACACGTTTTTATTCGTTTTGTTTCTTGATAAACAGAAAATTCGTTTATTCCATTGCAGAAACAGTTGCAATATTTTTGCCTTACTTTAAAAATGAATATCCAAGAACGACAATAATGAGAAACATCTAGACCAACATGTCTATCATCCTTATGTTTTGGAATTAGTGACAAAATTTAGTTACACCGGATCTGTAGCAAGTAAAAAAAGAAATGCTCAAAATCCTATAATAAATAAAGCAATGTAAGTGGCTGTTCTAGGCCACGTTGCTATGGACTAGACACTGAGTACAAGGAAATCGTCTGATGTGGAGGTTGTTTCACCATCTAGTCCAAACATTTTTAAAGCATTATGAATTCCATCCTTGTAAAATTCAAGAAATCAACGATGACAATAGTCGGCGTTTGCAATTTTGTAAGCTGATAAATGAACGGATAATTAATGTGACCTTTAAATTCAACGTTTGATTTTTTCGATGAATAGTTTTTCATAAATGGTACATTAAATCGTCATAATTATTGGTGTTGGGAAGATTCCAGTCTGAAAATATTCCACGAATTACATAACATCCAGAGAAAATGTTCGGGCAGGTATTTTTGGTGATCATGTTATCAGACATTTTTTATTGCCTAATAATTTAACTGAATGTACTTGGATTTGTTAGAAAATAGCGTTGATCCAATGTTGTCCGATATTATCAAAAACGACGAGCATTACTTTGAAGACAATTTGATATTCCAATAATATGGTGCTCCTCCTCCAATGCATTGCTTATGTGGCAATTTTTGGATCAAAGTTTTCCTGGTCACTGAATTGAAGGGAGCGGCTATATTGAGTGTCCTGCGATTTCTTTGCGCATGGTGCCATTTACGCAGCTCAAACCAATTCTTTAGAATATTTACGGTAATGTATTATACACGAATGCCGTCAAATTACTCTAGAAATGTTGCAGAATGTCCTATAAAATTTTGTATAAAGACTCAATTTATTGTATGGAAGGTGGTGGGGGATATTTTGAACATTCAATCAGCTGACACGTAAGTAATCTACTTTATTACGTACTAAATCGTTCAAACGCAATTTTTGGAAATTATTATCTCAATTTTAAAATGCAATGTAAAGAGATTCTAATAGGATTTAAAATGATGTGTTACTTGAGCCCTCTTGTCATTTGCAATTTTGTGGTAAATATCACCCCACGTTAGTGATTGAGGTGGTACCAATTAAAAGTGAATTTAAATGTTTTTGGTTGGCCACACAGGTTTACTCATTGCACAAACCATTTGACAGATCGTGTTTTTTGATTTCTTTACTAGCCGTCATGAAAATTTTTTCTGTCAAAGTCCTAAAATATTGGAAGTGTAACATACCTCAAGATGTGCACAGACCACCTTGATTAAATCAAAATTATAAAATATGTTCATATAAGATAGTGAGGTCTAAGGTTCTCATAGGTTAGCAACCATTTGCACAATACGACGTTAATTTAGTACGTTTTTTTCTGATATTATTAATTTGAAAAGGTGATATATTAACATATACACAAAAATATATCTGCAGGTCATGTTCTTTACATCTACAGATACTCATTCAAAAGTTATCTAAATGTTTTTGCTAAAAGTATTTAGTGATAAATGTTATCTCATCTAAATGATTCTTTTTTATTGGTGACGTTGCAAATACGTATAGTTGGACTTCCCATTTTGCTACATCTTATGTTAAATATGATTTTTTTACGATATAATATTATATACAGTATTTAATAATTAGGAATTAAATAATTAAGAAATATATTTCATTCGCGTAACTAATTTTATTATTATTTGTTTTGTTATCATATGGTACAAAATGATAAATTTTCAAAACTTTATTTTATACACAGGAAAGGAAGTTTTAGTCGCTCTTATCATTTTTATAAATAGTTATAGTTGGATATAGATGATAAGCGTATCAGTCGGATTTTTGTGTTGTGGAATATATACCTAAATAATAGAAGAAAACTGGTATTGGAAACTACTGGCTACACGTGCCAGAATTTAAACGAAATCATAAATGCCAGAATTTAAATAAAGAAGAAAAATCTAGAATTTGTCAAAATATGCGTAAATAAATAAATAAAACTTGAAAGTACTAGAGGGATATACCGACAAATTATGCGCCTAATATCCAGCAATGAACTAATAGTGTGTATGGGATTAATGAAGCTAACCTAACCTAATATTTTTTTCTGGAGGAGGGGAAAACTTCATTGGTGGGGTAGTGTGAGATTTTTACTCACTAAAACCTGTCCTCATGCAACAGTATTTCTCAGAACTGCTTTCGCATTGCTCCAGGATGTCGATATTGGCTCTATTGGGGATCCGTGTTTTCTCTCAGCATATTCCTCTCTGCTCTCTCTCAATCTTTCATCTTCCTCCTTCTTCACCATTATCCTCCCCAGCATTTCCTCTGTCACGTCAGTCTCTCTCTAATCTTAACATATACTTCACAATGTTCCTTGGACCAAGTGGTTCTTGTAGGGGTACACACAGGCTCTATTTCATCATCGTCCACTTATCGCAGTGGAAAATGGTATGCGCCATATCGTCCACTTCACCGCTGCATTCGCAGTTTTAATCCAATACTCTTCCAATACTATATAGACAAGTATCGCCTCCCTGTCCACTTTACTACGTTAGGGATCAGGACCCTTGGGCTCTCCGCTTTTTTGGACACCTCCCAACACCTTTACCAGGACTCTTCCGGCCTGATTCTTAACATTTTCCTCCCCTCTCGGTCGTCTCCCGCCTCGTTATACGCTCATCGCTCCCAGACCATAAGGTCTATTGGCATGAAGTCAGCAATGTCCAGTGCTGCGTCTTGTGACATCGTTTTGGATGCCAGCATTTGCCTCGTCCTCTTAACGTCCATTGAGAGTGAGCCACCGCAATCAGTATCCGACGTTTATTGCAATAAACGTCTCCTGACATTGGGTATTATCCTTTCCAGCACCACCATTGTTCTTATCGCTTTCACTACTGGCATTTGTACATGCGCCGAAAAGGTTAGCATTCTGTTTAATGTTGATCTTAGGTCTAGGCATCTAATTACGTCATTCGGCACTATCCCTGTGGATTGGAAGTGAAGGGACCTATAATTCTCCTATGGGTGAGCATCACCTCTTGGGTTTTGCGGGTGCCAATTTAAGCGACTTCTTCTTCATCCATCTGCTTATAAGTTCCAGACTGTGGCTTTTTTATTCAAAGTGTAATAAATTTGTATGCAGGGTACATTTTGAAAAAAAATGATGATTTGCATAGACTTCAGCAGGAATAGAGGCGAACATTGATTTTTATTAAAATTGCAAGTATTTTATTAATTTTTTTTTAGGATATTATTTTCTTTTAAAAAATAAACTGTTTAAAACAGCTGTTTAAAACTAGCCCTTTTGAAACTAAATCTAACTAGGATAAGAAAGTACCCCCTCGGTGCGATATGCGTAATTTCTCGTTTTATGGACCACAAAACAATAGTAAATAATTAAACACTCAATAATCATTTCTACACCATGGTGCGTTTTTTTTTCATAAGTATTACCACAAGAAGTTTCAGTTTTAACGGATAAATTTTTATTTACAGTAAAACTTAGTTGTCTATGACAATATAACGAAAGCAAACTGTTGCAGTTTGCTTGAGATTAATTGTCAAAATGACAACAAAGTTTAAGTGTAAATAATCTGTTTTGAATAGAATAAAGTTTAAGGGCAAATAAAAGTTTATTCTATTCAAAATAGAAACCTCCAGTAGTATTTGGCATGACAATTCTTCAAGTATGTAATAATATACATAATTAATTTATAATTAATAACATATTTGTTTGTTAATAGTGTAATTATTAAAAATAAAATAAATATGACATTAGCTAAAAGTTAATTTCATACAAAGAACAATAGCGCTTTTGTGGTTGCCATAGTGAAGGTAAATAAAATTCTTCTCGTCAAAAAACTAAGTTTTTTCAGTTTTGTTGCTGGTAAACATTTTAAATATAATCCTAGAGCGTGTAATATTTGACAGGAGTGGAATTGTCAATGGTATCTAATGTACGCCTACTCCACTATGTGAGTTTAAGTTTAATTTATTTTTTTTCGCTTTGACAATGAAGGCTGGTTTTGTTGGTCTTCCACAATAGTGTCCCACTTTCTGAAGCGATTTGATCTACTGTCTTCTGGTACACTAAACGCTCTAGTTGAGCGTCTATGTATCCGTCACAATCTTCATTCCCTTCTACATCACAATGTTGGTACAGGAGTGTCCTAGATAATTAAGGAGGTTGTAGAGCAACGGAGGCTTACTTTTCTCCAATCGCAAACTGCCCTACCTTCTTCTGAACATGTGTAGAATATTGTGTTCAGGAGCAACTGTGGAGGCGAATCCTTGGCGGTGGGAATTGGAATCAAACCATATTTGCAGTTGCTTCATCCTGTCTAGTGGGTTTTTGTTAATTCCATACCATTTTTAAACTTGACGGTATGTTTTAAGAGGATGCTGACGTGCCTCTATCTGAGTGGGAGGCAAGTTTCCGAGGCACTTAGAAGAGATAGAAGACCATATCGCTTCAGAAGAACAGCTTATGGAAGACAAACAAAACAGATTATGGAAGAAAAGCAAAATCAGCCTTCATCACCGAAGCGAAGAAAAATAGAATAAAGTTGAACTCATATAGTGGAATAAGCCTACAAAGTATACCACGGAAAAAAAACGCGCCATGTACTCTACCGTCAGGTGGTGTGAAAACGAGTATTAAATATTGAGTGCTTAATTATTTACTGTTGTCTTATGGTCCATAGAACGAGAAGTTATGCATATTGCACCGAAACTAGTAGATATAGCAAGTAAAAAACACTGTTTATAGTTGTGCAAAAGTATCAAGTATCGCGCGACTGTATCTTCGAAACGATTAATTTAATTATTGGTAATAACTGTTTCGGTCAAAAAGTTCTAGGAGATATACGCGAGGTATTCGTGAGAAACTAAATTTCGGCGCCATTTTGTCAATATGGCGGCTAACGCCGAATCGTGGGAGGGGGAAAACTTACTTAAGTATAGTTACCGGGAGATATAATTGAAGTGATTAAAACAAATTCCAGATATCCTGGAATTATTTCCTTATTATATTACCTGTTGCCTGGACTATGAATAACTTTTTCGATTTTACTATCGAAAATGACTAATTTAACTGTATATATTGTTCCATCAAATAAGTGGGCGCTGTTCGTAGTACGAAATGGTCAATACAGTATGTGTGTTAAGTAAACAAAAAGTTGGTGCTGGTGGGTTCAATAAATGAGTAAAGAAAGGAAACAATACTTCCTTCCTTTCAATACAAACGCAAATATTTTTATGCATTCTCTCACGTTCTCTAATATTGCATAACGAATAATAGTATACTACACAAATCTCGACCATGGGAATCTTACGAAACATTACCATAAGCGACCCAAGACCCAAGAAGAGGGTAAATTGTATCAACATAAGTTGTTGTCTAAGTATTTTGTGGATTCGACAGGTCATGCATTTATTAAAATAGAATTAGTATACATAAAAATTAAAAAAAATAATTGCAGCAGTCAATATAAAAAAATATAATAAGCATAATTTGAAACAAAAAAATTATGCACAATTCTAAACAGAATATTTAAAAATTATATTAATCAGGTGGTGATTTTACTCATTATGTGATTCTAATAGTCCAGGCTTAGTTCACCTGTATTCTGCAATTGTAAGAAAATTGTTATTGTTACTCTTTTTTGAAATAACCTTCTTATAAAACAAGTTATCTCCATTAAACTATCTTTATGTTTGTTTATCTCAATACGACTAAAGTTTCTTGAGAAAGATGAGAACAAAGATATATTCTACAAAGAGAAAAATCGTTTCGGAAAATTTTGCACAACGTTTCTTATTGCATTTTTTTTAAACAATTGTATAATTTTAAAGCAAAACATTATACAGTTTTATTCATTTTAATTTTGCATAATATTTGTATATTTTATGTTCCCAATATAAAGTTTTAGTTAACAGTGATTTTGTTGGAAACGTGTTCTAATGAATTGGGGAAATACAGAGGTAAATTTAATAATAACAGCAGCTTAAGATGAATTTATTGTTAATTGTACCCTCAAACTATATATTTTATTACCATTGTATTTATAATTAGTTTGGAGCAACTGTTTAAAGGGTTTGCACAAATTGCAAATTCACGACTTGTTCGGCAACTAAATTTCTAATCTATTTTTGAAAATTAAGAAATTATATTTGATTCATATAATTATTAATATATCATCCACTTCGACACGTTTCTATTTTTTGTAGATTTAAAATTTTCGCCTTTTCTTATCATATTTGCAAGTAGAACAAAAAACTAAAAACGTAACGAAGTAGAATATATATTTCAATAAATATGTGCAAAATCTAAACTCTTAATCTTAAACAATAAACCTAATAAATTGTTTCTCCTACAACCTTAGTATTTTATCCTCTTAATAACATATTTTTTGTAAATATGTTTTACAAGAAGTTTAGATGCATAAGTATGTTTAGAAAACCTTCAGATTCTATTTAAAAAAATTCACACAAATTGTAGATTCTAGTTTAATCTGTTCAGACAATTGTTCCACAAGTGAGGTAAAAATAAAGTATTTTATTGCAACAGTGTAATTCCAATTTACAAAGAATTCAATTTAGGTGATTTCTAAGTTTGTACAAAAATTTCAAATAATGTTAATACGTAATGGCTGTAACGAGTAAATATTACTTACAGACAATTACTCCAAAATTCGTGTTCAAATCTTGTTCCTGTCACTTTATTAAGACCAATTTGCAGTGTATTTTTTTACAGTTGGGATAAAATGTCACACAATTTTTTTTGCGTATGATTATAGCATATGAAAGAAATTATACTACATGTATCTTGTATAATCAGTATGATTCAGTAAATGCCCTACGCACCAATATAATAGCACTGACCAAAAAAATGGACTAGAGAAATGTTCAGCCTGTTAGATATGCAGACATATACATTTTATACGACTGGAACTTCTACATTGCAGACTCGTAGTTTTGAATAAAAAATATTATTGGTGTATTTTTTTTATTTACAGTACACAGTACTTTCAGAGAAATATTTGCATATGGTTCAAAATCATATTTTTCCTTATTTACAAAATTGTTGCAATTTCAGATGTCTTATCATAGAAAGATAGAGCACTGTTATATAACTCTTACCAAAATATTGCAATAAATGAGCTTTCGAATAGTAAGATTAAATATAAATGATATTAATCTGACATTTGTCGTCTTGATATCAGTCTTTATTTTTAGATTTCTTTACTATGCTGATGTATGAAAAACATATATAACAAAGGCAAATAAATAAAATGTCTGTATAGTGATAATTCAATAAGGTAAATCAGTTCAAAAATAAGGTAGCAAATATCAAATGTACAGATACGTCTACGTTAAATGCCGCTGATTTCATGTCTGCTTTCGGTGACGGAGCAAGTTTAATATCGAAACAGGTTAGCTCAAAGATTATTATAATGATACATCATCTTAGTACTATTGAGCCATCATGTTTCAATAAGTTTAGACCCCATCATATCAGATAACACGTGTGTGAAGTTAGACCCCATTTTAATAGGAAATAATACATCAAAGTGGTATTAGATTATATTACCATTGTATGAGCATTGTACTGACTTGCACCGTAGAAACTTTTTCAAAATACCAAAGCAAAAAACCATAAGACGGTTATTTGACGTAGCCCCCTCTATTTGAAAAACTGACTTTTTATTATTGCACTAGATTGTACTAATTATACTGAACATTGTAACTGTTGGAAATAATTTCTTCACTAGCACAATTTTCTAAATAAATGATGAAAGTGAAAAATTCGTATTCTCCACGTTTTGAAATATTCAGTTTTTATCATTGTACCTTATTCTACTAGTTGTACTAAGTACTGTACCGTTGAAAATAATTTCCCAACTAGCGCAATTTTCGAAAAAAAAAAGGGAAAAGTGAGAACTTGATAGCCCACTTTTTGAAATGATCAGATTTTAACACTGTACCACATTGTATTAGTTGTACTGTACGACTAACACAATTTTCAAAATAATAAAAAAGACGGAAAGAACTAAAAGTCCTTTTTTTGAAAATTCAGTTTTTATCTTTGTACCACATTGTACTAATTATATTTAACATTGCGACATTGGTAACAATTTCCTATCTTTATCACAGTTTTCGAAAAAATCGAAAAAAAATATTGGAAACTGCTATTTTTTTTTAATGCTGTTTTCTGTTTTGTCGTATTATACTAGTTGTAATGAACGCTTTATCATCATAAATAACCAACAGACACAATTTTCGACAGAAAAAAATGAAGAAAATCGCTGTTTCTGCTTTTTGTAAGTCACATTATATCGATGTCGATGTGAATTTTTCAGAAGGAATTTTTACCATTTTCACTTTTTTTCTACGAAAATTTGTTATGAAATTGTTTCCCATGGTACAGTGCTCAGTACATCTAGTACAATGTGGTACAATGAAAAAAAGCTGAATATTTCAAAAAGTGGGGGAGCTATGAATTTTTTTCTTTTTAATTTTTTTTTTTCGAAAATTGTGTTAGTAAATTTTTTCCATGGTAGAGTTCAGTATAATTAGTATAATGTGATACAATGTCAGAAACTGAAAATTCCAAAGAGTGGGTGGATAATTTTTCAATTTTATTATTTTTTCGAAAATTGCGCTAGTTAGGAAATTATTTCCAACGGTAGTATTGAATACAACTAGTAAAATGTGGTATAATGATAAAACTAAATATGTCGAAAAGTGTGGGTATGAATTTTTTTTCATTTCTTTGGCTTCAAAAAATGTAATTGAAAATTCTATGAAATTTAATTACATTTAAAATAATAGCTAGTTATCATCTTTTTATTTTATATTCTTATGTAATTAATGGAAACCAATATCTAATAATTTTTCAGATTTTTTCACAATAAATTATAATCAAGTTAACCTTAGCCAGCCATGTTCTTGATTACACGTCTAGATTAATTTGGTAAATCACAGAATGAAATCAGCAGTATATGTTAAAAATTGAATCACAAGAATACTTGAAAAATATCTAATATCGTGAACTCGCTGAATAGTTTATTATTAAATTGCGTTGTTTCAGTTTTCAATAAAATCCATGTAGTAAAAAAAGGAGTACATAGTTGTGTATTTTACAATATCATTTATTTGTAATTAGTGGAATGGACGCAATAATTTTAAATTTTAATACTGCTTTAAATAGGTACAATTTTTTATTAAGATTTATCTGATCCCTCATAATTATTTAAACGTTCGCCCATGAGCATTGCCACCTACGCTTGACCCCAGGTCATCTGAGTTACGCCTCATGTTCGGCACTTGCTCTTTTGATCAAATACAATGTTGGACGACCTGTTCAAAACAACTCCACTCATAAAAAATGTTTTTGAAAATGTTGCTTTTGCCATTAATTTAATATACCCAACATTTTATACACCCAGGCGGCATTTATGATGAAATCGAAAATGCAAGTAAGTTGCATCTAATTTAAAATTGTAAAGCTTTTTTAAAATAGTTTTTAATTATAATTAGATACTACACAAACAAGTTTTATTTTTTATTGGACGTAGGTAATTTACAAAATGCATAAAATCGACTCAATGTAATGAACTTGTGGAAGAATGAATATATGCATTTAAAAAAGTAAACATAAAAATAACAATATACCTGAAACGAAAATATACAAATTATTTGAAGAGTACAGGGGAAAAACCAGATTTGTCACATTTCGGTTCAAAATGAGATAAAACTGTGATCTTGTAGACAATAGTGCATTCTACAATTTCTGTATGCCCGGCTGAGTAAAACCCGGTCAGTCACACAGTTATATGCAATAAATTAATCGGCTCACATGGGAAAAACCATTTTATTATAATATTCTGGATGAGAAGATGTGAAAATTGGAGATCTACGATTCTGCCGGAGGGCAAAATAAAAGTTAGCATGTTCTTAAATTTATACATTATCTGGTATATTGTCGTAAACGATTTTATTATGTAAAGATGGCATTTCCTATTTTAAATGACACTCCTATTAGGAACGTGAAAAAAATTTTTGGTTTAGTGAACCTGAAAACTCATATCGAGGTTCCCAATGATTGGTACAAAGTGTTAAATTCCAGGATAAAATCAGAACCTTTTATTGTTACAACAGTGGAACAAAACATAATACGTAATTAGTCCAACCTCTTGTCTTCTTTGCGATATGTCAAGAAATGTCCGTTCAAAAATCAAGAATCACGGGAAATTCAAGCAAAAATTGAAAATCCTCGTCTGCTGTTTCACTGTTTCTCTTATAATGGCCACGCACAATCTGCGATAATAACACGAAAATTACAATAAAATGAGCCCAAGCTTCAAGAAAATGAATTTTACTATCCTGAAATTGAAATAGCTTACAATGATAAGAACTCATATACACATAAAATCTTTCTTTCTTAGTAATTACCAATTTTGTAGGTTTAATTCGTCTTTTAATGAAAAAGTGTTACCATTTACAAGTCTTAAAAGAGTACTGTGGAGGATAGGCAAACATTTTCTTTGAAAATTTATTGCATGAATGATGATGACCCAAAGACTTTTACCACTACCTTTTTTTTACAATTCATAATATAAATTCCTAAATATAGTTTCTTAAACATACAACTTGCCAATGGGACCATTACAAAATGAAATTTGATGTTTGATTTTTCAAAATATAAGATTACAACTTAAAATTGCCGTTTTCTCAGTTTTATATAAAATGGACATACTCTGTTTCTCCCCTGTGCTCTTCATATATACTTACAAAAAACAAAAAGAAAACTACTATCAGTTGGGAGATAAAAAGCTTTCTCACATAGTGATAGTAATTTTTAATGTTTCAAATTTTAGTTCCAAATTTATATGTGGTCATACGATGTACAAAATTTCAATTTACAGATTTTGTTTAAATATTTGAACAAAATATTTTGACTTTATATGATAGATCTGTTTTATAATATTTTATTAAGAATTTTCTTGTAAAGTTAAAGAGAGAGTTGCGATACCGTAGACCTATTCTGCTCGTCAACAAACTCATAATTTTCTTGGCCTGTACAACATATATACCAAGTTTGAAAGCTCTATCCCAAACATTGATAATATACCTCTTGCAATGATGATTAGTCTTGTTGGGAGAAATAAGCCGTCGACAGAAAAGAAGGAATAACCTTATTTTTAGCAGGAAGCCGCCCCACGATATTATGCTTTATCTGTTCGACAATGGTTGCATAATCGATTTTCGAATAATGGAAATGGAACATAGGCACCCACATAGTAATTAGCGAGGTCACTGGATTGAATAACCCTTGATTCTTATAAAGATATTTGAAATAGGTACATTATTTACGAGACCAAACCGGTCAGCATAGAAGATTTATGACATGACAAACAATCGATAACATGCCTATCTTATACGAATTTTTCATAGTGTTTAAAAACAAATTCTGTCATTGTTTGGAATTTAACAACAACAATTATTATTGTTTCTAATTAACAAAATGTTAAATATTTAAATAAACAATTTTCATAGTGTGTTATCTCAATTTTTCGTAGTGTTAGAACAATTCCGATTATTCATATTCCAGGTAAGGGTATTTACAAAGATCCTCAGTTCGGTTATCTCAAAGGATATGCTGCCATTTAATCTGAAACTTGTAGTAGCTGGAAGTGAGGGATGAGTGGATATGTGATTTATATTGAAATATTTACCAAAAAGTGGTGGAATTGGACTCACCTTGCTAGCATTTTTTACTTAAAATATATCCAAGTTGGAGAATGTTCACATTGACGCATTACGTATAATAATAATCTATTAAGTGGTGGTTTTCAAAATTGGTGGTTCGGAAATTTCTTCTGGTCTGTCGAGTTCTGTTTTGCAACCAGTAAATCATCGTGACTCAAAGACAACTGGTGATTTTCTAGTAGCAAAAAAGAAAACGACATACCAGAAGATAAATATTCATGAAATGAGATTCACATATAAAATCTCATTTTATGTCTTCTTGTAACTATGGCCACGACATGACGACAGGTAAACAATAAACTTGTCAGGTGTAATTTCTAGAAATCACGCACCATAGTAGCTTTCGGAAATCACCAGTCCTCAAGACTTTTTATATAAGTAAGATTTGATTGGCAGAGGAATCAAAAATATGATTGGTCTCAATATATAAAATGTGAATTTCATTAGTATTAGTAGACGGCATAATGTTATGAATTTTGTTTACAAAAGGTTTCAAGTTAAAAAAATTTTTGAAAGTAGCGAAAACGGTTGCAGAAAAAATATTGTACGCAACACACTCAAAAAGTGTTTTTACTGAGCTCGCCGGGTTCTGGGGCGAGCGCTAGCGAGTCCTGAAGCCGGCCAGCTCGCCCAGGAAAGAATCACTTTCCGGTCTTGCTACGTAAATAACTAGTCTTTTGAATTGCCGAAAAGTTGTTGTAGTTTATTTCCCGATGAATGAATCACTGTCATACCTTTATCTTTAAAACTTTTATCAACATTTCGGGTAAATCGAGGATCCTATGGAATCAATGCAAATTTCATATTTTCTCTTTCATTTTGAAAGATCGAGAAATTTCGAAGTATCGTTAAATGTACGTTTCTTAATTATTTTATCAACTCAACTTACAGAATGTCCATTAATCACAACTATAATATCCTTAATCAATGCCTCTTCTTTTTTTCAAATTCTCCATTGCGATATTTATATTGCTCTGCAAAAAAATAGTTGAAAATATTGTGGAATTATTTTGTAGAGGTATGTAATTACCTTTCATTATTGCATACTTATCCTGTATTGGAATATTAAAATACAAATAATTCCAAAATGAAGGCTCCTATTGAAATGTAGTAAGACTACCTTTTTGTATACAGTCTATAACACTGCTGCCGTTTCCCGTTTTAGTCGTTAAAAAAAATAAGATAAAAAAATTATAGCGAAAATTCACCCTCAATTCCCCTTTAACTACCCCAGTAAATCATGATATTTAGATAAAAATTTGACAACATATGTAACACTATGAAATTAATAAATGGTCTAAATTTAATTTTTGGAACTTAAGATATTTTGAATTTATTGGCAAATAACTATGTTGTACTTGTCCCTTTTAAGGGGCTAGTGTCTCCCTTATGAACTGATTCAAGGCAAATGTTTATATAAAACTCAACTTATTCTTTCTCGTTCACTCACCACTTGGAAGGAAAGTACTTAATTATGGGACACCCTGTATACAGGGATGGATTTAAGAAAAATGGATACCAATCCGTTAACCACGGGTTCCTTGAGCAAAAATAATAAGACTTTCACGATGCTATTTTTCATTTTAGACCCCCAAATTCGATATACAGGGTATCAAAGTTTAAAGTTTAAAAATATTTTTTTTAAATAACTCGAGTATCTCGTAAGATATTTATTTAAAATTTGGTGCAGTGCTTCAACTTAAAGAGCCACATCTTTTGAAGTGAAAAAAAACAAAAATTAATTGTCAAATATTCAAAATAGTGGGGTTTCAGTACCCACTGACCACTATATTACCTGCGCCAGTGACTCCCAAACTACATTTTTCAGTTAATCATCCATTTTGGATTATTTTATGTCTCTTAACAAATTTCGAGAAAATGCTTCGTTTTAGAGATAAATTGTAAAATATCTCATAATTTTCAAATATCTCTAAATCAAGTCAGCGCTTTCGCAAACAAATGGCAATACCCTGGATATGATAGAATTATTTGTTTACTGTCAAAGTAAATCCTTATTTTTACAACTTAAATGTTTTTTATAAGCTAGAAGTGTTGTAAGAAAGAAAAACCAACATGGCTTGTAGACAAAGAATTGTACCCTCTTCTGAATTGACGGATATGATTTTAATCATGGGTAAGATTTAAATATTTCTGTAAACTGTAAAGATTTATTTCTATTTCTCGATTAGGAAAATGTGACTCCAATGCTAGTTTAGCTGCTAGGCGCTATGCCGAAAAGTTTCCCAATCGATTTCATCCAAAAAGAAAATATTTTTCAAATATGGTTAACCGTCTATGAGAGACTGGAACTTTAAGAGAAAGACGGAGGGGTAATTGTGACCGACTCCATGCGATTCAACTTGAACAGGAAGAGGAAATTTTAAGAATTGTTGGGGAAACACCGAAAATTAGTACCAGTGTGTTGGCTACGCAGGTCGGAAACATAGAGAAAACTCAGGTACACACTATTTTACGGAGTCAGCAGCTGTACTCATTTCATCTCCAAAAAAGGTATAGGCTCTCTTGCCTCAAAACCTCAAAGCAAGACATATATTATATAGATGGTTATGTGAAATGAATAAACGAGATACACATTTTATCAGAAACATTTTGTTTACCGATGAAGCTATACTTACGAGAAACGGGACGACAAATATTCATAACACACACATATGGGCTGAAGAAAATCCTAAAGCCAGAGTAGAGACGCATCATCAAGTAAATTTTAAAGTCAATGTGTGGGCAAGTGTCGTAGATAATTTTCTTTTAGGTCCTGTATTTTTACCAGGAAACTTGACTGGACATTCTAATTAGTGATTTCTTCAAAACACACTGCCCGATTTACTAAATGAATTGCCTTTACATGTAACACAACTAGACGGTGTTCCTCCTCATTTTGCTAGAAATGTTGAAAACTATTTGAATCAAATCTTTCCTGATCGCTGGATTGGTCGGGGTCGAGATACTCCTATTCAGTGACCACCCTGTTCCCCAGACCTTACTTCTTTGGACTATTCAATATGGAGATTTATGAAAAATTCTGTGTATATGGTACCGATTTTGAGCGAGAATCGAGAATCACTTAAAGGAGAGAATTCTTTAAGCTGGAGGGCAGTTCAGGTTGCAATCAAATATTTTTCAAAAAAGATTTTCTTTAATAAAGTGAGCTCGTAAAAACATGGCGGTAATATCGAACAATTTCTTTAGACTAACTGTTTTTTTTTTATTTATATTGTTTTTTTGTTACTTACGAATTATGAATAATTTTAAGAAAATAAGGTGTACTAAATTTGTTTGTTGGATTGGCCTCCTTTTTCCGGGCACCTTGTATATTCTTTTATTACATCTTGACTGAGATTGTTTGATTCGAGAAAATCCTCGACACTGACCGTTGATTCTTTGACACTACGGTTTTGAGCACAAGGTCAATTTTTACGTAATCTAACAACCATGTTGCTAACGATGATAGGCAATTGTAGCTGTCAAGAGCAGACGAGCTACTGTTTCTGTGGTGAGCCAGTTGTAAAATTGATTTCATGAAACATGAATTGAATTGAAAGAAGCAAAAACATACTGAAAAATAATAATAAAGACCACAGAAATTAGATAACCCCCATATCCAAAGCAAAAACTGTCTAGACTATCTTATACATAGAAAAACATGGACGCACAACCATTTCCACCGATACTGTCAGTGCAAGTGACGGGATTCGAATTTACAGCTACGATAGATAGATTTCTTTCTAGTCACGCTTGCCATTGGGCACTTTAGCCGACTTTACCACCGAACCGGCTAACTAGTCAACGACTATTGAAAAAACACTTTTACAAACTATAGCCCAATCTGAGATATCATCCGGAGAAAATTTTCAATTATTTTCGAATATCTATCAATTGTTTTGATGAACTGTTTAGGTTTCTGCCATTTTTGCTCTTGTTATGTCCGAAACTTCAGACCGCGAAGAATAAAATCCCACATTAGGAGACTATAATGTAGCCCATGTTTGCTCTTGTTGGAATTTTAGCGTTGTATAAACAGCAACAATCGTTCAACGACTAGAGATATAAAGTTGTTTCCGAAATTTGTAGCAACCCTGTATACATATCCTAAATACATTAAGCCTTAGTAGGTACGTCAAAGAATTCCGACTGTTTATTTATTTTGACAAATATTTCCCTAATTAGCGGATCTCATTACAATTCTTGGCTTTTCCCACAACCAATAAAGAAGCGCTTGTTGCTATAATTAATTAACGTGTGTATGTTATAATTGTTACCAATTTCACGATTATATGAGAATTGACAGATTTTCTACGAATTACAAGAAATAAATATTGATCGAGTTTATTATTAAACTTTTCACTCTGTTTGTTTCTAAATAGTATAAAGAAACAGTTGTTCACCCTCTATGCATGGATTAGAATTAGGCACCGTAGAATAGTGAAAATTTCATGCGAAACTATTATATTGATGACTGTTATGATTAAATTTATAATTAATTATATATACAGGGTGTTTAAAAACCAACCTAAAATATTTAAACATATGATTATTCAAGTGATTTAATGAAAAAAAGTTCGTTTGAAATATCGTTTGCTTACAGAAAAGTCAGTCAGTCCTGTTTTTGCGAAATTTTGGTTGTTGCACATTCGTTCACTCTTTCATGTGAAAAACTAACTAAGACCATATCTGTTGCTGTGCTAATAGATATATGCCAAAGCCAAAGAAATGCCCACTAAAAAAACTAAATTCATATCTAGTGTTAATTGAATAGTATAGAGGTGATAATTGAGTGTAAGTCCAATTTATAGTGGAGATGGACAGCTAAAATTCACTAAAATCCATTTTTATTTTAACTGCACACTTTGGACTTATAGCGTTTTCCATTGGTAAAACTAGTGCACACTAAGTTCAACATTTATATTTCGTTGGTCAAGCCAGAATACTTTTTTTAACTTCCATTGGAAAACTAAAGCAATTTTTCTTGCTCTGAGTGTAAATTTTTTTCGCACGAGGTTTCAGAGTTCATGATACTGTCAGTGCAATAAAAAATGGCGAAAAACATGCGAAGGAAAAAAGCTGTTAATTTTTAACTATTTAGCACACGGACACACCTGCCAACAATTTAAGAGTTTATTGAAAACGTTATAACATTTATATTGAATTCATTTTTAAAGAATTATAAATTTCACTTGCGAAAGCTCGCAAATCCGTGGCATAAACTCTACATTCCACATCACAAATGCAAAAAAGATGTATTGAGGATCGAACTCCCATTCTATTGGGATTGCACTAGAGCAAATTCGGACAAAACCAGTGCAGTGTCAATGTCGCTCGATTGCGGTTCCAGTTCAGACAATGGAAAACGCTAATAGTTGCTTTTGAATGTTTTCTTTTATTTAATAATCGTACACCTTACATGAAATTCTTAAAAAAAGTCAAATAACACATTATAACTTTACGTAACAAATAAACCATATAAAAATATAGATATCAAATATATTTTTAGTAAACCATGTAAATGAGTAATACATGAACAATATAAATTAATAAAAATGTCTAATAATAATTTTTTATAGAAAATGTACAGCCGTTTCAAAACTAATTTACGGTATTTGAAAAACACAAAGAAATATAAAAATGTATCCAAATATAGGTTAAAATAGATTTTTTTAAAAGACACAAACACGTCAACTTCATTTTCGAGGCGGACATCTTTTGCAGTAAAACTCACCTGCAGATCACTTCAAGGGATGAAGCAATTTGCATGTGAGTTTTTTTTCCCGCAGCGACCTCGATTACTAAGGCCATTAGTTGCACCCCTTCTCCTTCATTTGCTCTTAAATTTTAATTTTTTCCTTTTTTTTAACTATTTAATAGTTAAAATAAAATAAGTGACAACCAAAAAAAAAAACAGAAAAAACGGGATAACAACAAATACTAGGTAAATAACATCTTGTCAGATTTTGCGTATGAGACCTGATATAGTAATATACTCTGTTAATTTTTTTATAGATTCTGCTTCATTGGAGAGACTAGATGCTAATGTATCTGGAATTCCGGTTTGTTGAAGAATAGCAGCGTATATTGTACAGTCTTGGATAATGTGTTCTACTAACATGACATATTTCACATCTTGGTTGCCTTGCGCTCAATAAGTACATAGAAGTTAGATTAGTATGTCCTAATCTCAGCCTGGTTATGGCAACTTGTTCTCTTCTACTTAATTTACAGGGCATCTTCCATGGATTAACTTTTTTCTTTATACATTTGAGTTTAGCATCTGTAATTCCACTCTAGTTGCCATCCTTCTTGTATTTTGTCCTTGAGATGTCTTTTAATGTCACCTGGACTGATCGATATGTCTTCTGTAACTTCCTCGGTCGCGAGATGAGCAGCTTCATCGACCATTCGATTTCCAGCTATACCTGCGTTGCCAGATGTCCAGATGAAAACTATTGTTTTATTTGTGCTGAGAAGCCACTGTGTTGTTGCCAAAATCTGCTGAATAAGCGGGTCGTCGCTAAATGGATTTTGGAGAGCTTAGGGTACACTTAAGGAATCAGAGCATATTACAAATTTATCGTGAGATGAGAAGTTACAATATCTTAGGGCAAATAGCGTAAAGTTCGTTGGTGAATATACTAGCAATTAGTGGGAGGGTCCATGACTATGACTTATTTAAAGTGAAAAACGAGCTACCTACACATCTTTCAGTCTTAGAGCCGTCAGCATAAATTGCTTGGAAGTTGGGGAATTTACTTAAAAGTTCTAAGAAAGCCTTTATGAATATTCGTGGTAATTCTATATTTAGGTTCTCGAGCGTCTCTTTTGAACGGATTCCTAAGAGTCGTGTTATTGTTGGCCGTGTCTGAAAATTTATATACTGCTCTTCGCTAAACAACACGCTATTATTTGGATATTGAGGTTGAGCCATAACGCCAAAAGAATAATTCATGAGGAAGCGACTTCTTCTAAATTTTAAAGCCGGATTCGCAGCATTATGATTGTAAAGGAGAAGTTCGGAACGCTCCAATAGCTAGCCTAATACCAGTACAATGTATTGATTCCAGAGTTCGAAGACATGTCCTACGAGCAGAGGAGTATATTGCAGAGCCATAGTCTATTTTAGAGAGTAGTAAAGATCTATATAGATTTAGTAGTACTTCCTTGTCAGTGGCCCAATTAATACTGGATATACATCAAATGACGTTTAACGCTTTTCTACAGTTGACTGTAAGTTGATTGATATGGGGTCCCCAGGAAAGTTTGGAATCAAATATTAGTCCTAATAATTTGGCTGTCTGTTTGCATTCGAGAGGTGATGCTTTTAAAAGGAGGTTTGGTTGTGCATGTGGTTTTCGTAGGCGACAAAAGTGAACGCAATATGTTTTAGTGGGTGACATGCGGAAACCTATGCTATCTGCTCAGTCTACTAGTGTGTTTATACCTTCTTGTAGCTGTTGTTCCATGTCGTTCATTGAGTGAGCTGAATAGAATATGACTAAATCATCAACGTACAAGCTCTTTCCAATAGAAGATTTAATGCAGGTAACTAATTCATTTACAGCTAATAAAAACAGTGTGACACTGAGTGTGGATCATTGAGGGACTCAGTTTTCAGTGCTGTTAGTCTCAGATAAGGAGCAGTCATGTATTTTTTTTTAGGATCCCGAGTTTCCAAGTTGTGTCGTAGGCCAGGCCTTCTCCAAGTCAATAAATACTGCAACTAAATGACTTCAATTCGCAAATAGGGTTTGTATTTCATTTTCTAGATATGTCAATTAGTCAATAGTTGATCGTTTTTTTCGGAAAACCATTTGATGTTCAGAAAGCAGTTGATTTCTTTCTAGATATCATATAAGGCGGGTATTAACTATTTTTTCCAGAAGTTTACTAAGGCAACAGGTAAGTGCCTTCTTTAGTTCCAGCATTGAGAATGGTTCATTATATGGTGTTATATGATTTGTAGAAAAATTTAATGGGGTTTCCGATGACATCTTAATTTCTAGGAAGGTAGGATCATAGTTTTCATTACAGCTTATAAACTGAGATTGATCACCTAGAGCGTTTGCTACCTCTTTCGCAGAAGAAATCACCTCATTATTAATCATTAATACTGGAGATCGAATATGTGCCTTCTTTCCAGCTATACATTTTATTTTTCTCCACACCTCTGTAACGTGTTTGTGCAGTAATGGATGATACATATTTTTCCCATGATGATTTTTTGCTGGCTATGATGAGTTTCTGGGCTCTAGTGAGAAAACGTTTAAAAATAATCTTATTCTCTTGGGTGAGATTGAAGGCGTTTAGAGCACGATTTCTTGCCTTGATAGCAGATTTTATTTCGACGTGCCACCATGGAAATGAACAATTTAAGGCATGTCCTGAGGATTTAGGGAGGGTTTCCGTTGCAGCTTCGGTGATTATTTTGGAATATTCATCGACTATCCTAGTGACTTCATCACTAGGACTCGGGAAGTCAAATTTTTCGGTGAAGTTAGTCCACTTTGCCTTATATAATGGTCATTTTTGATGGATTATCATTGTTGTTTTAGGGGTTAAAGTCACTATTAGGATAGGGATATGATCTAATGACATATGATTTTCTAATACCTTCCATGAGAGACGCGGTGCTAGGGATGGGGAGCTTATAGATAAATCAATAGCGCTAAAATCGTTTGACCTTGAATTCAGATATGTGCCCTCGCCAGTATTTAGTAACACCAAGTTATTTTCATCCAAAGTTTCCTCTATGATGCGACCTCTGGTATCGAGATGAGATAACTAGATCCCCAGATGGGGTTATGCGAATTAAAATCTCCTAATATTAACAAAGGTGTTGGAAGTTGAGAGATTACATCTTTTAAGTCTTCTGCTTCCCAATTGATATCCGGAAGATATATATTACATATTGTTGTTTTTATAGGATAATCTATTTGGATAGCTACGGCTTGAAGTTCTGTTTGCAATGGGATATCATTTACCGGTAGATTATATTTAATGAAAATAGTAACACCACCTCTGGCTCATTGATTTGGTATCACGTCATTTCTGAATGATTTATACTCTCTAAGAGGAATTCTCCCCAGGTTTAAGATAAGTTTCTTGGATACATACGCAAGAGGGGGAATGTTCCATAATGATATGTTTTAAGTCGCAATAGTGATTTCGTAATCCATTGCAGTTTTATTGGATTATGTTTTGCATTATGATATTATTCATATTAAATAAAACTCAATATAAAGTTAAAATAGACAATAATGGAACATTAGAATAAACAAACAAATAAGTATAAGCAACTAAATGATAATCAAACTAATAAACAAACACACAAACAAACAAATAGACAAATAGATAGGTTGAAATATAATAGATAAACTTATCACAAATAAAGTTATCACATATAAGATCAGTTAGTCTGAGTTCTAGGTTTGCCCTTAGGCCACCCAGGTTTTTTCTTTTTTAGTTTGGAAATACTAACTTGGTTAGCTTCAGAGCCTATATCATCTTCTGATGATAATGGGGTTCTTGATTTTTTCCTTTTCACGGATTGTAAGCTGCTAGTACTAGAGAGCATATTTTTTTCATATAATGTGGGATCTGTCGCTAAGCGGTCACCACTTATTTGTTCAGAGGCCTCCCGCATTTTAAGGTTCTCCGATATTTGCTTAGAAGATTTTAAATTAATGGTCAGTACCTCTATCATTACAGCTGAGATATAAGATGTTATTTGTGTCATTATATCTTCTACATTAATACTTTTTGACTGGGCTGCCTGGGTATAAGAGATATTTGCCGTTGGGGTAGAAACTATCACTTTTTTCTTTTCCTCAAAGTAAGATATCTTCTCACTTACCATAATTTTCTGGATAGCCAATTCAGTTTTGAACTTGGGACAATTTCTAGACCTCGCTGAGTGAGGTACCTTACCGTTAACACATGTAATAGATGTCTCACAAGATACTCCTTCATGTAGGCTTGTTCCCTATTGCATCTAACAGCTGTATGACCAAACACTTGATATTTAAAGCATCTCATTGGAGATGGTATGTACGGGCGTTATTTTAAGGTTATAATACGCAGATTTTATGTTTGAAGGTAGATTGGAGGAATTAAACGTAAGTATATGGTTTGGGGTATCGACAAATATTCCATCGCGTTTCGTTCTAATTCTAGACACACCTATTATACTTTTATCTTCCAGTCCTTCGCATATCTCATCTGTTGAGCAATTCAAATAATTTTTACAATAAATAACACCTTTTGAGATATTGAGTGTTCCATGCGGTACTACATTAACTTGAAAGTCTGAGAAATGTTTTACTTCTAGTAAACGCTTAGGTTGGGCATTGGAAGAAATTTCCACCAGAAGACCATCTTTGACCTTTCTTACAGATTTCGTTTCGCCATTTAAGCCATAAAGAGTTTTTGATATTAGAAACGGACTAACTTTAGAAAAATTATCTTCACTTCTCATTACGAGCAAGAACCGAGTAGTTTACTCCATCGTCTCTATACTCGATGGTTTCTGGCGTAGGCCAGAGGTTTTTGCGGAACCTTTACGTGGTGCAGCGCCGCTCACTCCACTACTTTCCATGGTGTGCTGTAGCTCGTCCGATACAGACCCAGTAACGCAGAAAAGTAAACTAGGATGGGGCGATCAGTATAGGAATATGAGGAAAGGGGCAGGTCAGCATGCGGTTGAAGGTAATCAAGGACGTTATGTATAGGGACAGATGCTCCAGTTAGTCGTCTTTTACGACAGGCAGGGCGTGGGTGTTTCCTGGGCCTATTCCATCCCCGGTCCCAGAGGGGCTGCATGTGAGTTTTGTTGCAAAATATGTCCGCCTCGAAACAGAAGTTGACGTGTCTAAGTGTTTTTTAAAAAAAATAAATTGAATTACCCAAAAACCTGTCACGTTTTCAATGACCCACCTTATATATACACACCTACATATATATTATATGTCAATAACCATATCCAAAATTATTAATAAAGAAAATAAACAAAAAATTCTAATTTTATTCTACAAATAAACAATATAAAACTATAAATTCTAAAAATAAAATATATTTTTAACAAACCAACGTACATAAATAACATAAATTAATAAAAATTGTTAACTATTTCTCTGAAAAACATACGGCCGTTCCAAAATTAACTTACAATATTTTGACAGCATAACCTTCACGCAGAAATATAAAAGTTCATATAAAATATCATAAAATGCTTCTTTAAAAAGATAAGATATTCACGAGTTTATATTTTTTGTCTGGTGAAAACGGATTGAGATAAAAATTTTTGAATTTAATAGTTTATAACATTCTTAAGAGTAGCAATTATTCTAACAATTTTAATAAATTTTATAACATACATTTTTCAGCAATTAGTACAATATTAAAATAAAAAGTTGTTTTATTAGTTTCTGATACAAATTGTCTATTTTGATAAATCGTATCAGCTACTTTGTGCAAAACTGAAATATTATGGATTGAATGATTTCAGTATTTACTTATTAGTAAACCTAACCTAACATAACTTAACCTAACCTAACCTAACCTAACCTAACCTAACCTATTAGTATCGCATTTATGTGATAGATTACAAAAAATTCAGAATATTAATAAAATGCCATCTAGCATAGCCACATTATTTGGGGTACCCCAAAGTTCAATATTAAGTCCATTGCTATTTTTAACTTTTCCATCAGATATCATAAAATCTCTAAACTTTTGTAAAATTTAGGCATACGCTGATGATATTTAAACCTATTTACATTTCCATTTTGATAATTATCTTTTTGTAACTGATGGAATAAATAGTGATATTAAATTATAAATCAATGCTCACAAAAGCATATCCTGAAATAAAATTTGTCAAAGTCGTTCATAATGCTTTTCGGGAATATAAATCACATCAATTCATTAAGAAATATTTAAAATATTAATATAGATGGCGCAACTCACCGGTTGTATACTTTGCTAAAAACCTCGGTGTTATTTTGGACCGTAAGTATCCTAACTTTTAAAGGATATATCACAAAAATGTTACGAGAATCATTTTTGTCATTAAAATTATTATATTCCAACCATCAAATTTTAAATTCTTATATACCAAAAAAAGAAAAAAAGATTTCTGAATCTCTTGTCCTCTCAAATTTTCATTACTATGCCTTTATTTACACCCATGTCTTAATGTATTATGTAAAAAATCATAATAAAAAAATTGCATTTTATCATTGCATAATAAAGATGATTTTTATTATTATTATTATTGATAATTGCCTACTGTAGCTATTGTAGAAAATAATTTATTATTGTTATTTTCTAGCTTAAAATAATTTTATTTTTTTACAGATTTAATTAAAAATAATTTAAATTTTTTACAGATATCGTACAGATGGTGTGGGCCTCAGAATTAAAACTACCGAGGATATAAGGTACATATTAATAAAAATTTAACTTTTATTATTTTATTAAAAAGTTAGTGGTTTCTAAAAAGGACCCATTGTAGCTAACTTGTTTAGTAAAACAAGTAGCTACTACTACTATTACTACTAGTGAAGTTTCTGTATTGTGAAACAAACATATCAAAGAAAATTGATTATATTTCACTTTTATTAAGAATATTTCAGTAACAACACTCATCTTATAACAGTCATAATAGCTTAATATCTGAAATTTTAGTCTGGTAATCAGTCATTTTGAAAATTTCACAAATATGTTAAATGAGAAAATATTAGTTTAGGATATTTATTAAAAAGTTAGTGAAGTTTCTGTATTGTGAAATAAACGTCTCAAAGAAAATTCATTATATTCACTTTTATTAAGAAAATTTCAGTAACGGCACTCATAACAGTCATAACTAAAGTTAACGGCAGTAGTAGCTTTTACTTTGAAAACGTATTTATGAATGGGCAAATTCGTACACTATTCAGTGTAGCCGCAGTCAGTTTGTGTTTGTATTGTAAAATCAGTGTTTACTTCACTCTTTACTAGTGAGCCGCAGGCCCAACATATTAAAATTGTGATAGGGTATTAAACGACGGCCATTCGCTAGTTCTGATTGGCAGACAGATCGTAAACAGACCAGCTTACGAGTTGCCGCGATCTAACTTGTTGTCAAAGGCGTCGCATATAAATAAGAGAAAGGCTCACTTAGGATATAAATATATGTATCATACCAAAGTAAGCATTGATTAAAATAATTATTACCTCATGAAAATATATAAAATAACTATAAATTGCCATAAATTAAAAAAAAATAAATTAAATAAAACGCAACAAAAACACTGTTAGCTTTTAAGACAGTTAATAATATAAAAAATATATATAACAATAATTACTACACAAAATAGAACAATAACTATATATTAAAAAACAGAAAACATAAAAATAAATAGTGAGGCTCGTAAAAAAATATAACATCAGAACAAAAAAAATATACATATTTACTGTGTACCCCGATTGGGGTTGGAATAGGTGATATAGACCTCAAATTTTAGATTTTTTTTTGCAATTTAAGGGTTCATCCCTGGTTACTTGAAAATAAATTTTTGGTGTACTTTTGTTTTACTTTTAATCACGTATGACATGGTAGTTAAGCAAAAACTACTTTCATTTTATGTAAAGTACATTTTCTGTAAAGACAGCAAAATGTCAGTAAGGAATAATATTTAGATTAATAAGTTGTACTTGTGTGCAACATTTTAAGATCCACCTACTTTGATGATTTTAACATTTTTCTACTATAACGGTAAAATAATTTACTTAAATAACTAAATACCTTTTTTTTCGAAATCGGCAACCTTAGTGATGTAAAATGACGGTTATTATACAGAAATAAAACATAACAAAATATTATTATAACTCCAAATTGTGTAAACACTATTATAAATAAAACAATATCAATATATTGAAGTCTAAAAATGAAATTAAAAAAATTTTGAAGTATAAATTTTAAGGAGTTATTGCTCCTTAAGATGGCGTTAGTACGCCTTAGTCGCAAGAATATCCAACAGAAAAATTTTAAATCGCCATTAAAATTTTTCTATTGATGAGAACAAAAAATGAGAACACGACATGATTCACCTTAAATACCATATGGATTTAATGTATAAAATTCCTGGTAATACTGATGCCTATTTTCATTATTAATAAGAAACACGAACATTTTATTTGGTGTCATTTTATGAAACTAAATAATCGTATTTCCTATTAATGAATAAATATGCATCAGTATTAATTGCCTATATGATTATATGTTAAATCTGTGTGGTATTTAGAATAAATCATATGTCTTCGTTTTTCGATATTACTGAGATAAAAATTTTAACAGTAATTTATATATTTAAGTTGGATATCTGGTGAATATGCACCTTTAAATTACAACTGAGCTGAAGTTTGCATATGGCACTACTCTTAATAAATAAGGCCTGTATGAACTATAATATCAAATAAACAAAGCATTTTAAATTTTCAACTAAAAAAATCAGCAATTAGGAAAACGTAACCATTTTAATTCAGTAATTAATCTGCTTCTTCCACTCACATACTCGACAAAAGCAAAAATCGGCTTGTTTTAACCGTCATAATGAAAATGACGTCGTCATATTAATATTTAACACAATTGACAGTTCTGGCATTCTGTCTTCACAGTGCAAATTAACATGATGAGTCATTTTCATTATGACCGTGACGAGACCGTGTCGTATATCCAAGCTCACATCACTAGACATACTAATGGTTTTTTTAATGTAATTGATTATTTTTGAATATCTGTAATATACGGGATTAGAAGAGGAGTTTTTCAGTGTGGTCCTAACTCCTTTTTTTTTCTGCATAACACTGCTACCATCTGTTGAGCTACGCCTAAAGGTGAATCCTGAGTCAAATTTTTTGTATTTTTCAGCGTTACCAAGTTGTATTGGTGAGGTTTAAATTTAAAATAAAATTGGCGGGTTAAAGGTGAATTTTTTCAACATTTTACAGTGGACTCAGATTTTAATTAGTGCGTTGGAAGTTCCTCAAAACAGAAGAAGCGGAACGGTTCTACCAATATAGTCAAGTCAACGACCGGAATAAGTTATCCATCTGTTATATGTGGATGACCATAAATTTTATGTCTCCAGAGAGCGCGACAAATGCTCTTAAGCTGGTCGAAGAATACACAGGGACAATTGATATAAAATTTGGTATTTAAAAATTTTTCATCTGTCTTAAGAGGGTACGATGATTAGATACTCTGAACATGAGTAGCTCGTATATGGATGATCTATTTTAGATGACACATTAAATTCATTGCGGAGAATCACAGAGAAAATATTTATTATGGCTCGGTAAATGTTAGTTATAATTTATTATTATTATTATTTATCATTAGCACGAATATTAACTCGAATTTTAGATACTATTAGGCCATCTGTGTCAGCTGTTAAGATCTTGCCTAGCTCTCGGATAAATTCAAACTCCCTGGGGAGCTGTGAAAGTGATTTTCTTGCCAGAGACAGGTTGAACCGTATATGACCAGACTAAAGCGTGTAGGCCAATTAACCTGATTTCGTTTCGGCTGAAGATAGTGGAAATGTTAATAGAAAGGTATATAAAAGATGAGGTATTGGTGACGTCATTAATTCACCCCAGTCAACATGCGTACCAAGCGGGGAACTTTACAGATACAGCTCCATCAGATTTTCGTTTGAGCTGAGAAGATATTGGACCAAAAAGAGTTAACTTTGGTGGCGTTTTTGAATTTCGAGGGTGATACCATAACTAGGTGGATATCGTCCATGTTAGGGAGTCGTGACATAGAAATCAACCTTTGTATCGAAACGGTCAGAACTAAAGTGGCTGAAGATGCCTTTTGGGTGAGGTGTTATCCTTATTACTGTGGAACCTTGTGCCCGACAGACTACTGGTCGAATTGAAAGAGGGAAGCGGACCTTTTGGCGGGAGATGCTTTTTGCATATCAATCAGGGGACTGGAGCTCCCGGATTGAGACAATAAAAACTCCATATAGAGCATCTACCATAAAGAAACTGTTGAAATTCAATAGAGAACGAATGAGACGAATAGTAGGCCTAATAACAGAACACTGTCCTCTAAATAAGCACCTTCATACAATGATCGTGAAAGATTATTCCATTTTCTTATTTCTAAAAATTCGAGTTTTTAACCAATTGAAACGGTTATATCAATATGGTTATAAGGAAATAAAAATGTACATGACTATCGTAGAAATATGTATATATGGCTTCAGAAGAAATTATATCACAACTTGCACTTGTAACGATTGAAGATCCAGGTAATATTATAGCTCAGTGCTACAGTTTTGGAACGTTATTGACAAGGCGGGTTTACTGTTTCGGATTATGTTACTGTCTGTCTGGTCTCGAGCATTAAATTCTGCAGAAAGTGTTTTTTTTTTAGACGTAGGAGATAATTTACGTCTTATCCAGCTACTAGTTCAATTTCAGACACTGCGTCGGCACTGAATACTACTCTATATACCTAACATTTGAAACAGGGCGATCGTAGCACTGATTAAGTTAAATATTTAGTTGAAATTTTAATAAATACAATTAACATTAATTTTAATTCAGGTTTATTATATCATCTGGCTATATGAGATAATAAACCTGAGTCACATGGGTAAGTCCCATTTGCCTTGTATATGTATATACTTTAACATATTTTTAGAATTTTATATTTTTATAAAATAAATAATTCAAATTGTCGCAATAGCACCATAAATATTTTTTTATCTCTATTCTCAACTCAAGAATGTGTTAAGCTAATAATAAAACCTTCTTTTATGTAAATTCAGTAAAAATATTTGAACAATAAGCTCCCATATACTGGGCTTGCAAATTATAATTCTCCAAATGGGTGGTACATGAAAAACAGGTACTGCTACTTATTTCTTAAATTAAATATATGAAAATCACAGAATATATCATTTCATTGTACATAATGATTTTAAGAGCATACTGAGGTGATTAAAATTAACAAACACTGTCGATTCATTAGGCACTCGAAGTAGCTTTTACATTTACTTCAAAAACAAAATTTTGATAAGTAAACCAAATTAGACATATAGTATATACAGGGTGTTCCACACTAGCGCACCACTAGATTTCCCGCGATCATTACTAAGTATGAGAACAAAATTGAAATTACATAATACTACGGAAATCGATGTCATTATTGTAACAATAAACATAAAAGTACGTAAAGCAATCATACAATTTCTAGTTTTGGCCAAATTGGTACCAAGTTTAGTACTAAATAAAAACAAACACCTTAGTTTTAAAAACGTAAATTGTTGTAATTTATTATTAAAACTGAATAATTATTTCTTTAATCACAAGCTTTGCCTTATATGGTTAATATACAAAATACAAGTACTGAAAGCATCTGATATTTCAATATATTTTTATGACACAAATATATGTATATGTTATAAACGAGTTTAAATTATAATATATACTATTACTGAATGAACTTTTTGTCACATTTTGAACCTCGTTTGTTTGAAGTTATTATTTTTCCATATGTACGCTAAGTTATTTTTAGTACTTCCGTATATTACATGTACTTGCTCCCAATTGACTGTAGATTATGTAATACGTTATAATTATTATAATTTAATGATGCTCCCTTTTCTTTATTATACGTACATTTTGATACTCTTCGTTTAAGATGCATTTTAACTCTTTTTCAACTATTTCGTTTCTTCTTCTGTTTATATTTTTGCCAGTCTAATACATAAATTTGTATCAATATTGATTTCCTGTATATTTCACCTTATCGGCAATTTCATAATGTTGACATATTTAGTGATGTTAAATGAAAAGAAATTGTTCTATGTCGGCCAGTTTATACGTGATTTCATCTAAAATTAGTTTATTTTCTAAATTAACATATATATTGCCTACTTTATGATGCCATTAGATTGAAAAATAATACTATGGTATACGTCAAACAATCAATAATAACGAGTTTTATTCGTGCGTACGAGATAAAATTAAAATAACTATGTTGATTAAAAGTGTTTAAGGCTATGCGAACATCTATTCGCATCAGACGCATCGTATCGCTTCGCGTCAAATCATCGAGCGAAGCGAGCCTCTTCAGACCACAATATTTTTCTCAAAAAAAGTGGGTCATCTTCAGTGGATTTCAGAAACCATTGACAACAATTATTAGCACGGTGTTCACTGTCCCTTGGAAGTAAAACCTGCACAGGTTGTAGATAGTAGTGATGTCTATCTTCCCGTTTCAACATCCTTCATATCGTGCTTCTTGGAATTTAAAGTGTTCTCAAAACTCGTCAGACGCTGGTCGTGTCAATTATATCAAATTCACATAATATTCTCTTTCTTCTCACATTATTATTATTATTTTGGTTTCTATCTATGTTCTGGAAATCGTCTTTGATATTCCCTTGCGGCAGCTATCGAATTTCCATTTGCAAACCCATACATAAAATGGATATCTGCACATTTTCGATTGCTAAATAATGACATTTTCAGACTTAATAATGATTAATAAACACGATGCGCATACTTAATTTCACAATATGAACAGTGAGGGTTGAATATAAATCAAAGCAATAGCTATTTTTGACATACCAGATGAGATATTGTTTCATAGCAATGTCAGTTTCTCAACATCTTAATTGTGTCAACTTTAAAGGCGTTTTCTTTGAAAACAGTGCGTCGTACAGAAAAAGTAGAAGACTAGTTTTTTTCTAATTTGTACAGACAATTAAGGAAATAATTTATTTTTGTGAAAAATCTATTGGCGTACAAGTTCTAGACATCACTTATTATTGAGACAAATATGCCGTATAGAAAATAAGATATTGAAACAAAAAACACATGCCAAATTTCAAATCTTGTGAAGTTTCTTAGTAATTGCCGAAAAACGTTTTCTTTTTTAACTCGAAAACGAAGAAATTTTCGACACATGTTAAATCGAACTTGTTATCTTAAAACGAGGTCCTCTACAGATTGGCGAAATTCTGTTACCGTAAACTGTTACACTCTGTATATCCGAATTTGCGTACACAATTTAGCCGTATCCGGATATTTTTATTAGATTATATTTATTTGAATATTTATGTCCGGATAATCTTATCCAATTAATTTTATAGCAATATTTTCATTTGAATAATTTATCCCGATAATTTTATCCGCATCCATATCCATTTTACTTCTGATTGGGATAGTGTCAATTGTTACTTTAAAAATGTGATTCTGCTGGCTAATGACGATAATGTTATAAATAAAAAAACTTGCAAAATTGTATATGGTGGGCACAACAACCTATATGCAGAAGAACATTGATGATGTTATTTCAATAACTGCTATTCATATTTTCTTCAGCACTGATTGTTAGGTATATTCCTGTAAAATAGGTTGTACAATGTACAAGCTTTTCCACTATACTAATATTTTTGGCTTTATAAAGTATATGCAATTTGTAAGAAATATGTAATTTGAAAAGCATTTAGCCAGTAGTTTTAAAGTGATATATACAGGGTGCCCGGAAAAAGGAGGCCAATCCGTTAACCATGGATTCCTTGAACAAAAATATTAGGACTTTCACAATGCATTTTTTTGTCTAGGCGCCATTGACTTTAAAAATAGTTATTTTTGGCTTGTCCTTTATTATTGATATTTTTATACCTATTGCAAAATTTTAATAAATTGTTTAGTTTTAGTATTTGAAAATTATGAGATTACCGTAAGCCGCGTAGACATCAATATTTTTCAACTGACCTCTAAAACGAAGCATTTTCTCGAAATGAGACATAAAATAATGCAAAATGGATGGTTAACTTAAAAAGATAGTTTGAGAGTCATTGACGCAGGTACGAAAGAAAACTGGGGGTCAGTGGTTAATGGAACTCCTCTATTTTGAATATTTGACAATTAATTTTTGTTTTTTTAAGCACTGTACCAAATTTTAAATAAATATCTTAGTTAAACTTTGACACCCTGTATGTCGAACATGGGGGTCTAAAATAAAAAATAGTATTGTGAAAGTCCTATTATTTTTGCTCAAGGAATCCATGGTTACCGGATTGGCGCTCATTTTCTGGGCACCCTGTATATATAATAATAATTACCATTGAAGTCTTTATATAATTTATTGGTTCTCAAGAAAAGGTGAACGATACGACGTGTGTCTGTGTAAAGTGCTTATTCTACTACAATTGTCTGATAACAAAACCATACAATTCTTCTAAAATGGAGTTATGTAAAGTGATATAGAAGAAAAGAATAAAATTATTTTTACATTATTTATTTAAATATTCAATATATTTGCTATGATAAGCGTCAGATATATAGATACACAATACTAATGATGAGTCGAAAAAGTTAATGATGTATTAACGAGGACCATCCTTTTTGTCAAATATTTTTTTTAATGTTATTTATCATCAGCCGAAAGTAGTCATGGGGCAAATTTGATGTATTCGAAAAGTCAACAGAATTTTGAAAAAGAAAGCACTCACTTATTTGAATCGGACCGAAATAGATTGGAAAAAACTGCGGTTCCCATATTTGTGCTAAAATAATTTTTGAATATCTATATTCTGCACTTAACGCTTAGTAATTCTACAAAAGCTATGGTTTATTTATTTTTAGATGTTGGATATTGTTCTTCTTCAATCTATCCATACGTGAATATTTGTTTTTCCTCGAAGATTTTGTTTCCATTCAGTCTGAATGTACAAATTACACATTTAATTTACACTACCGTTATTTGGCTTTGAAACTTTCCATACATAGTCAATATGTTGTTCAGTGGCTGACTTAGTCCTCTAATATTATTTAAGCACGTATTTTTTCTTTGTTTGGGACATTATGAATCCTCGAATGTGTATAGTTTACCAAATTGACTCTCATGTAAGCTGTAATGCTTTAGGACATCTACTAATTTCTAGAACGGATAGCTCAGATATCATTCATCATCCTAATGCCTGACATGTTCCAGAAATCTGAAAAGAAAAATGAAGGTTCATTAGTTATCATTTCTTAATTAAACAAATAGTTGGTAATTTATTCTCGACTGTTTTTGCGAAAATTAATTTTTCACAGCTAACCAAATAATAATTAATAGTTATTTATGTACCACGGGAGTAAAGTAAGTGTTTTGGTCTCGTCATGAATAGTGGTCATGCAAAGGATTAAAACACACTTGACTCCCGCGGCGCATAAAACTTTTTCACGACCGAGCAGAACTTTCATTGCAAAAAAAATGAAATGTAGAACTAAAGAATAATAATAATTGGCCTTGAAGCTTTTGCTATTAATTCCGAACATATATGGGTATCCTTGTATTTAGTTGTCAAGTTGACATTTTTTTTATATCTGTTTGACATTTATATTGTTCAACATAAAGTTGTAGTCATATTTATAAAGTATAATATTTTTAAACGTCACATTTTATCTTTTATATTAAAATTTTTTGTTCTGTATACCATTTAAAGTTCGATATGATAAAAATGTTGACGTTACGTTACGTTTATATTGTTTATTGTTTTCCATGGCGACTTTAAATCGCGATGGAATAAAGGAATATTTTATTCCCTGTTTTGAGGCAGTAAAATACTGTTTTATTTCCCTTTGTGTAAGAAATGTATTAAAAATTGTGAAATTTAAAACATGTGTTTTTATTTCTTATTAAAATTGTTGACGTTAATCTGTAGAACCTTAAAAAATACACGTCCACCATAGATCACAGAATACCATATTCTTCATTTTTCTTTACAATTTTTATAGAGTAGGGAAAATATAGTGGTAATAAAAATTTTCTGCCTCTAAATATTAACGGTATTGCTCATTTTGTAATCCTATACCAAAGAAATAGTTTTCGATATGATGTCAGTCTATATATCCGAACTTCATTTCATAAACAAATTAATTGCTAGCCACTTGCAACCACTCCCAATAAATATGTGATATTTAGCTATTTTTTATTTTAATAAAGAACGCAATTTATATATTACAAGTCCAGAATCCAGCCTTGTGAGTGTAAATCTTTGCACGAATAATAATTAATTTAAACTAATATCTCAATAAACATTAGGAGTGTACCCAGCCTTCGTTATTCCTCCATGCTTCATTCAAGAGTTAGAAACCAACTAACGCTCGAATCCTATAACTCATCAGCGAGTGTTTAAATTACATCAAATTCACTAATTTTTGGGCAACAAATCTTCAAGTGAGATAGAAATAGTGACTTACAAAGTATGATACAATTTGCAATAAAAAATATCTTTGTGATTAAATTAATTTAATCTTACTACCATGTCCTAATTAAATTACTTATATGCATAGAAAATTTTATATTGGAATTCTGTACCAGTATCTCTAATTTCAAGATTGTCTTTTTGGATGCGAATATTAATCATCTTTAAAACTTTCGTTGGTATCAACTTCCTCTCGAAAACTATTACGGACGATATTATTGATGTATCAGATAAGCAAATATTTCTAAGATCTAGATATTACAAGGAATTAATATTTCATCATAACAAAAAGACCAACTGCCAGAATTACGAACAGTTGAGTAGAAGATCATATTCAACTAAAATTTGATCTCAAGCTCATTTGTTTCAAATAATAGTTTTTAAAATATGGAATGAAATGAAAATTTAATAATGTTAAAGATATATGTTATACTTATCTGTGATAAGTCTTTGTAAAAGTTAGAAAATAATAAATAGCAAAAAATTGTAACCGTTATTATTATTAATAAATGTTAAAAAACTTCAACCACGATATAGAATATAGATTGCCATTTTAAAAAAGGTGCCGATGACTTCATAGCTCGAAAACAAAACACAATCAAAGAATGCCATTTATCAGAAAAGATGCCGGTTTTGAAAAATAAAATTGACCTGTCTGAGGATTTTTTGCGAAATCCTTCTTGGAAAGTTTTATTGAATTTGTTCCATATATTATCTGCACACTTTATTGTTTACATTAAAGTGAACGAAATTAAATATCACATAACCACTAATTTTTAAAGGAATCAGGTGTAACAAATTTTGTATTAATAATTGCCTATAGCAAAAATAGACATTAATAAAACTAAAATAAAACAACAGATAACAAATAATTAAATTACAAGTTTTCATAAGATTTTTAAATTATGTAAATTGAAAATGGAATATGTATATTTTTAATCAGTACTAATACTTCAGAATGCAATTAAAACATGATATTATAATCGTTCTTTCATATGTTTATGATACATACCATTCAATTACCATTATCAGAAAATAACTTTCAATAGACATTAGTACAATTAATTTCTTAATTTGGGAAAATATTTACATTTTTATCGTTTTATTACATAATTTTTCTTTAGTTAAATTATATTAGAATAACCATTTTAGGAATGTTTTAATACATTAGAAAACACTCGTCTATCATTGCTTGCTCTGTCAATATTAAATGATATTAAATATAAAAAAAATATCAAACATTTTAAAAAATAAAAACGTTTTTTGAGATGCATATCTATACTTTTTAATTTTTATTTTATATTTACATTTTTTATGTTGTATTCGTACTGAAAAAGTCTATTATAATATAAAAAAATATACAAGTTGTAGGCAGTTTATTTCAAATTTTGGAAATGCCAACATTCAACGCTTCTTTGTCTACACTACTGAACTCGATTTCGTGCAAAACCTGCATTTAATGCGATAAAAAAGTAAGAGCATCACTGTTTAAATATGCAGGAGGGAGTAGATTGTATCCTGCCTTCAGCCGGGAACCGGAGACGCTGCAGTAATTAACAGTCAATCTCATTGCTCTGTTCAACCAGCAACCAGCAGCGCAGAGCAATGTCTTTGACGTCTACCAGATTTCTATTATTCTATCACTGTCTGCTACATTAAAAGCAGATTTTGTATGAAATCGAGTCTAATAGTGTATAAGAATATTATGTTACTTTTGACATATACCTTCTCTGTTCTTGTTTTGTAGCAGTGATCTAAATTTTCAAAAAATGTACTATTTTCAAGAACAAAAGCTACAGTTTTGTAAATGTACAGACATACAACTATGAATATTTTATGTTCAATAAATAGACTTTTACAACAATTATTCATTTGTTTGAAAATAAAGACTTTCCTCAAGAAACACTAATACTTTCTATATCAACAGAGTTGCCTCAATAAATTATTCCATGTCTCATTTTTGATTAAGTGTTTGTATGAGTCATAGTCAGGAAACTAGTCCGGAGTCCAGGAATGGTAGCTACTACTGCCTCATGTGGTTGATAGAAACATCGACAAATAAAAGCAAATGTATAAAGTGAATAAATAATGAAATACATGCAGGTGACAAAGATTAGTTCCGTTCCAATTTTTCGATTGATTTTAGGAATATAATTTTTGAAATTTTGGCATATCATTTGCGACACAAAAAAGGCACATTTTGCACTTATTAAGTGAAAAATATCAATTCCGGTCCAACCGGAAGTAGCAACAACATTTGATTTTTAAATAGAATATATATATATATATATATATATATATATATATATATATATATATATATATATATATAGTGGTGAGAGGTATGAAACTTCTCATATGCTTCTCAATGCTACTATCCGACCGACATCCTCGATGTCTCTGTGGCGGATAGCGACTTGCATCACAGCAAGTACCGAGAGCGGCGACCCCTAGCCCAGGTGGACTAAACTAATGTGATTAAATATGATTTGAAGGAAACAACTACTCAGCGGGCAAATACCCCAACCTGCATTGAATTACACCTTCAAATCATGGTAGATCGATAGCCAATATCATTTGTCAATTCCTAACCAGACATAGATCGATTTCGAACTTATTTGTTCTCTTCAGTATGCCATAGGTTATGGAACAGACAAATGATAGTGGCCAACCTGCTAGTTATATACTAACTATGGTGAATTGAATAGTGGTGAGAGGTATGAAACTTCTCATATGGTCTGAATGCTACTATCCGACCGACATCCTCGATGTCTCTGTGGCGGATAGCGACTTGCATCACAGCAAGTACCGAGAGCGGCGACCCCTAGCCCAGGTGGACTAAACTAATGTGATTAAATATGATTTGAAGGAAACAACTACTCAGCGGGCAAATACCCCAACCTGCATGGAATTACACCTTCAAATCATGATAGATCGATAGCCAATATCATTTGTCAATTCCTAACCAGACATAGATCGATTTCGAACTTATTTGTTCTCTTCAGTATGCCATAGGTTATGGAACAGACAAATGATAGTGGCCAACCTGCTAGTTATATACTAACTATTCACTTCACCATAGTTATATATATATATATATATATATATATATATATATATATATATATATATATATATATATATATATATATATATATATATATATATATATATATCACATATATTGCATTTTAGATTCAACATGAAGTTCTCGTTACAACGATGTATGACAAGGAGGTAATTGTTTTCAAAATAGCGTCATAAATTCGAAAAAGTGTAAAAGCTAAGTAGGCAACTGCAAGACTGTGTTTTCAAAAAATTTACCAAGTAGGCCTTGAATTTGATATATCACCTTAATTTTTATTGTCGCATTTGAATAAAAGTGTACTTAGTGCAAAAATCACTATTTTGTATTGAAAAACAATTTTTCCAAAAAACAAAAAGCAAATAGATTTTATTTAATTTTTCTAAATGGTAACTATATTTTTTTTACTTGCACCAACAAACCCAAAATATTAACCTTTCATTTGATGTATAATGCGTCTAGTTTCGGTACTAATTTACTTTGAAATTATTGGATTTCCGTAAGAAACATAAAGAAACAACACATGAGAATTTTTATTTTGATTCGTTTTTCGCTGTGAAAATTGCAAAAAGATGTAGCTTTATAAAAAAAGAATATTTTTAGATGAACTTTAAAATCTGGCGACTACTTTCCACCTAATTCTGAATAAAAATGTTTTGCAAATATTTTACAAATTGTCTAAAAATAACCTGGGGGTTACACAATTTTTGCAACTTTTTTCGCAAATTTCAATCGCAATTTTTTCTGTGTAAAACTTCTTCATTTAGTCTTGATAGTTATGCCATTGGGTCCCATGCTCCAATTCAAAGATATGACTAACCTAAATTTCACTAGCTGCTGCTGAACCTAGCAAATAGTATTTTATATCAAAGTTTTACTCATTGACGTTGCACCATATTATAAAATATCTGATGTGGTTAGCACGTTATTACAACTTTCTTATATCAGTCTGTCTAAAAAAATCATTATAATTTCTAGGTTATTTGAAATTGAATATCATGTTATGATTTTTTCTATATACTATAGAAAATGACACAAGATCTTATTCTTTGTGTGAAATAAGAAATAACAATAGATATTAGATATTCTTTTAATATAGTAATACTATAATATATATATAATACACCATACTTTTCTTAAAATCACAGATGAGAAGACTTTGCCTCGTGTAACATAAATTAGTAATCAGGAAGGCTTAAAGATAGGTAGCAGTTAACAAAACTTATGATTTATGGAAAGTTTGTGTAACCAGGTCTAAATCAGCTACGAGTATGTTTTTTCTTATTACTTTTTCCTTCCTATATTTATCAATATTATCCAAATACAGGTGTGTTCTATCACTAGACAGCATTCAAGTAAAGTACGTCAATTTCAAGTATATGTTTCATAACATACTTTCTTTCTCCTGTATTAATGTAAAGTTGTTTTTCCATTTCTTTCTTGTATTTATGAATATTTTTCCGCATAGGGGTGTGTATGCAGATCTTTGACGACTTGCAAGGTTTGGAGAAATATGAGTGTTAAAATTGATCCAAATACTAGAGAACCTCAATTAATAACAGGGAGAAAAAGGTGCAGGGTATAGGGGTGTATATGCAGCTCTTTGATGACTTGCATGGTTCTGAGATATAGGAAGGCTGTAGACCCCATATCTATCAGAAATTTTCTAAAATAAGAAAAATTCCTTATAAGGTTCATTTAGTTCTGAAACTAAACGAGGACGATTTCGACAGATGATTACAATTTTGCGATCCATTGTTGGAATGTTATAATGAAGCAACCTCTTGCCATAACGGAATAGTAATAAACAGAAAAAATTCACACTGGATGGAACAGGTACTCACGTAGCATCCGCAGAAGGTAAATATTTGAGGAATTATCGGAAGTTATACCATAAATAATTTAAATGCTCAAAAATATCTGGAAATCTTACAAAAAATATCTGATATGGCCAGCACATAACTTTTTCATACCAGTATATATTATCCTAATCTAAAAAAAATCATTCTGTTTAATTATTCACTTACCTCAATTAAATTTTAATATCGTACCTTGAAATGTGTCAATAAATTAATAAAATTATCAGCGTTATTCGATACTGTCAATAATAATTCATGTCATATATTTTAATAATTTTTTGTTGTTGACATTGACATTTTTGTAACTAAATTAGATCTTTCAAACGTCAAACTGTTAAATTTATCCTATCCCCATTTTGTGAGGCCAAATGTGTAAAATATTTCACTTTACATCAGCTTTATTTAAGCAGTTGGAAGATATATTTTATTCGCTTGATATAGTAGACATGATTTATAATCTTTCATCAAGAATATGTTTTTTTGTAAAGTCAAATGCAAAAAGTTTGAGTCACGTGGATCTTCTTTCAGCTGGCCAATTTTGCTCACCACCGAAGTTTTCATTGCCTTGGGCCTTTAGAATAAGTGTACCAAATTTGAAAGCTTTATCTCAAAAACTGTGGCTGCTATCGCGATACTACACACATGCGGATAGATTTTTTTTTTCATAAAATTATGTTTTTTTCATTATAATTCATCGAGATTCTTCCAGAAATACAATAAAAATTTTAATTTTTTTTCCGAAATTGTACCGTTTTTCTTCCTTCATTCATTATGTCTCTTCTGGTGGTACCACATTCACCAAATTTAATGTGTCACCTAAAACGTTGTTGAAAATCTTAACTGCTAAATTTGGAACGTCTTAGTCCATTAGTATTTTTTGAGTTATCGCGGATACACACACACACACGCACACGCACGCACGCACGCACGCACGCACGCACGCACGCACGCACGCACGCACGCACACACACACACATCTACACACACGCACCGACATCATCATTACTATACTATACTATCAGGTATAAGAAAGTAAAAACGACGGTAAACCTGTAGACGCTGCTTTTTTCCTAATAGGAATAATTTGATTTAAAATGGGATGTGGATTCAGCCATATGGGGTGTAAGTGGGGGAATATTTAAATCAGGTTTTTCCCGATAGATGGATCGGTAAAGTGGGATCCATAGAATAGATTCCTGGGTCTCCCGACCTCACACCCTTCGGTTTCTTTTTATGAGGACACCTTAAGAGTAATGTTAAAAAGAACAAGCCAGAGAATTTGGAAAATTTGAAAACTCGAATAAAAGCTGAGATGGAGCAAATACCATACATAGCCCTGGATCTCAAAAATTTTTGAGTAGAGAGAATACTGGTAAATTCTGTCGTATTGCCATTATTTGCTGACCAGAAATTGATAACATTCATTTATGATATATCCTACAAATATCACTAGTTACGTTGTTAATTCGATAAATTGTAAAGTTCTTAGGTTTTCTTATTCTATCATGGTAATTGTACTTATTATATACCTATATGGTTTTGGAATAGTTTTTTTCTATACAGTGGTTGTGAATGTACATACAATAAATATGGTTTCTATTTCAAGACAAAAGTTGACAATCGAAACTTTTAAACGTAGGTCTAGATTAAATCTGTGTAATTCCAAAATAATATTTAAATTAATACGTGGAATAACTGAGATAAGTAGCACAAAAAAATAACGTCGTTGAACTTTCTCGATTTATATTGTTTCTATGTGAGTTTTGTAAATACAGATTGCCAGTAATATTAAATAAAACATTGCTTGATTTTCATTTGGTTTTTTTTCAGATTTAACATTCTGAAAATTCTGAATTTCTAAATGTTGTTCTTTAAAATGACATTGTGGTTAGTATTTTGAAATTTTTTAATGAATTAACACGGAATAATTCTCTCATACGTTTGCTTTTATTTGTCCTGAAATGACACTTATTTTAATATAAAGAAAACATTTACATGGCACCTACAGAAAAAATTTAAAAAAATACCAAATAGTTACCAATTAACAAATAAAAGGAATTGTCTAATATTCTATCTAATAGATATTATAAGAAGTTTTACCTTATTACTTTAATATGCTTTTAATGACATTTAAACATTTTTAAAAACCATTCTCCTCGACTTGTGCACTGTCTAGAATTATGTTACTCTTGAAAAGTGGCGTGAGCCGGAACTAGTTCGGTTATTTTATTTCAATATTTTGTGCAGAAAATAATAAGACAAATAAGATTTATGTAGAAATGTTTTCTTTCCTTTTTCTAATAAATAATATAGTTTTGAATAAAGAAAGCAACATTTTAATGCTAAGAGGAAAAAATAAAGATGAAATGTACAAATTTGTTTATATTTTTAATGAATAGGAGCCAGTTTATCTTATTCACAGCCGACTCTAAAGAAGCCACGAAGTAACGAGAAATGGCAACACTGTTGTAGGATAGCTTGTCTGCGTTGAGGTGTTAAGAAGCCACGTTATTTCGGTCATTTGCCGGGCGATTTCATGTAATAATTCATAGTTTTTTATTAGTTATAATAGTTTTAAAGTATTGTTTTTGTGCATTAATATTAAGTATTCATTGTTTTATAACAATTGTCGGTGCGTGTACAATATGAAACTGTTTATTCTCCGTATTGTTTTTAATTCGGCTTTTGAAGTTACATTAAGTTTGCAACATGCTGAGAAAGTGCTGCGTCTCAGATTATAAATCGATTTATGATTTATATGTGAAAACCAACGGAACGCAGACTACGTCCCAATTCCCTAGGGATTAAACATTGAAGAAAAAATGGTTCAGAGCTATTCGAAGGAAATACTGTTCCCCATCAGAACATTCTGTTGTGTGTTGTTTTACATTTTGTTGAAGATGCAATTATTAAATTTGTTATAGGTATTTTATCAGATGAGTTATTTGGAAACAAACCTTGCACATCAAAGTTGAAAGAAAATCCCATTCCATCAGTTTTTCCAAATTTACGCAAATATTTTTTGTCCTCAACAAAGTTTGTTGCTCGAACAAATCCTGAATATAGAAGGCAAAATCAAATAGAGCAACATTTTTAGTAAACAATCTTGAAAAAGTAAATGTTATTGAAAGTTACGGGGTTTTGTTAAGTTTTTTTTCTGAAAAATTAAAAATATCCGATTCCTGGAACATTACAATTGTTAGGACAAAAATTATTTTCTATACCTTTAATTTTGATAATGATGTATGGACTGTCGAGGTTGAAATTTGTATCAGTGACGACCTTAAGATTAAAATATTTGTAGTATACAGGGTGGGTCAGATTTTAATCGGAAAACTTAGAAAATTGATAGAAAGCGCCAAAATAATATGGATTTGTCATATAAACTTATAGTTAAAAATGCTTAGTTTTCGAGATAAAAGGCGCCTTTCTCGGGAAATAATTGAGCTATTGTTAAGAAATTCGGAAGGTGTTTACACCTCGAATCATAGTTTTTATCTCTCCGTTGGAAACTATGTTAATGGTAAATGCAAAACCATGTAATTTTTTTAAACGATTCTCAATTAACAGCTAATTGATAAGTAGGGAATGAATTATTTTAAAATGAGTTTAACTTATCAAAAAAATTATAAGAAAACTTTTTTGTGCATTAATGATAGTAAATGTCAAAGAAGAACTGATGTAGTCCCAACGTATCCTATTGGCATCAATAGCAAAACTATCTGATACAAAAATTTTATAATCTCTACATAAAATTTAGACTTAGAACCAGTGGCAGCTGGTGGATTTAGGTTATACAATATCTCAATATTGGAGCATGGAACCTAAGTAATATTTTAAGGCACTATCAATACTGAATGAAGAAGTTTTGCAGAAAAAAATTGAAAAAAAAAAATTGACAAAAAAAAGTTACAAAAAATGCGCAGTCTCATCAGATTCCATCTAGACCATTAGTAAAATTTTCGCAAATTATTTTTTTTTCGTAATCGGAAGGAAAATTTATCACCCCGTTTTTTTTGGTTTTCGAAAATTTTGATTATTTGTAAAGTTATGACTCTTTGAAATTTAAGTTCTTCATTGTGTAAATTTCAAAATGCCATAACAAAAAATCTAAATTTTCGAAAACCAAAAAAAAACGGGGTGATAAATTTTCCTTCTGATTACGAAAATAAAAATAGTTTGCTTTTTACTAATGGCCTAGAAGGAATCTGGGGAGATTGCGCATTTTTGTAACTTTCTTTTCTCAAATTTTTTTCAGTTTTTTTTTTCTGCAAAACTTCTTCAATCAGTACTGATAGTCGTGCCTTCAAACATTTCTTGGGTTCCATGCTCCAATACTGAGATATGGTACAACTTAAATCCACCAGCCGCCACTGCTTAGAACTTTCAAATTTAGAGGAACATTAAAGTATTATTTTGCATTTCAAAATATATCGCAATAATTACGGAAAACATTTTCGCTAATACAATAGTTATTTTCTATCGATTTATCTACAGTTTGTAGTAAATTAAAATTCGAAATAACGAATGTAAGTATCTAGGTTCAATAAGTTAAATATTTCACTCAATCCAATAACTAAGTTTCCAGGTACACTCGTTCTAGAGAATCACTTAATCCGCTTAAACACATCGTATAGGTAAATAAATATCTAGTGGCCTGTATATAATTCATATTTTTAATTTATAGATACATATCAAAAGCCATATTTGTTCAAGGCCAATATCAGTAATACTGGATACTAGATATTAAGATGTGGTTCTTTAATAATTTTTTTTAGATATATCTTCTCCATGTGATGGTCGATCTATTCCAACTAGATTGTATTTGGGAACTATTATAAAAATGGAATTTTTCATTACATAACAATGTCTTAGATATACCAATATCATCAAAATCATTAATTGATACGCATTCTTTGAAAATTAAAAAATTGGGAAATGAGCTTATATTTCGTATTATCTAAAATATTTCGTTTGTTTGTAATTATTTCGATTTATTAATGATTTGGAAAAACTTAATCAAAAAGAGTTTAATAAGTCATAGGAATTTTCTGTTAGGCGCCATTCGGTACAATAATTTTAAGCAATCATTTGAGATAGTGGAAATCTTGGAAGAAATATTATTAATCCATTTTTCCCTGAAAAATATTCTATTTTTGTTACAAAAATGCTATAGATTTTATTATATTACAAAGGGGTCTTCCACTGATAACCATTATTTATCATTTAATAATCAGTTTATTGTCTTAACTTCTGAAATCTTGATAACTTATATCATCATATACAGGATGATTCTTAGTTATGGGAAAGAATTTAACCACATGTAGAGGAACGAAAATTAAAGCACATATTTTTTTCGTTTTAAATTTTTTTCGATTTTTAAAAGTGGTACAAATCCGTCTTCGGGGAACATCGGAGACGATTTTTCTCCAATATTTTCAATACGTTTTACTGATATCTCTCCAATTTGGCAGGCGAATATAATAACATAGATGACATTTATATTTGATTTTTAGTGGCTGTAAGGCGCCGCTGAATGTACTCGATATAAATAAATTTGTTCATATCATTTGTTTGTTTACTAATTCCAAAAAAGTTTGAAGTATGGTGTAGATGCAGATTTCAGTTTTACATAAAAAAGTTATATCTGTTGATTTTCTTGTAGATACATGGTTTTTGAGGACAGATGGGAATCATTCTGTGAGCATCTGCGATTATAATCCGTATAAGTTACGTACTGGATATGTTTGGGCAAACAACTAATGGACTTTTCTAATATTCAGGTGGCCACCCTAACCATAATTACTAAATAGACCTAGTATTTTTTAGATTAGCTAAAATCACACCAAGAGACAGGTTCTAACTTAAGGTTTGTTCCAACAGGAGTCTCGGACCAGTTTGAAACCATCAGAAATATTCACTCAGCTGCCTCATATACGCTAAGCTCGCTGTATTTACATTAATATTTAACTGGACGAATATTTCTGACGGTTTCAAACTAGCCCGAGTCTGCTGTTGGAACAAACGTTTAGAAGTGGAGGGTCAGACGTTGAAGTCTCTGAATCAAACGAAACTTCGCAAGATTGCAGTCATCAATACAAATAACTATTTCTTCAAATAATAGTAGTGTGCCCTATTATTTGGACAAATAGTTACTTGTATTGAGGACTGGGAGCTCTAGAAGTTTCGTTTGAAGCGGAGACTTGCACGTCTGATCCTCCCTTGTTAGACATTAAAGGAAACGTTATCAATAAAATATTTCAGTTCTTATCAGATTAACATACATTCCAGAAAGTGAATAAGTTGAAAAATATTGGTAATAATATATTTTATTATTTATGCAGATGTATGTAATAGTAACCATTTTTCGTTACCATATTATTAATTTATAATACAAAATGAAAATTAAAAAATTTTCTCCCTTTTCTAATTAAAGAAACTGCATCTATTAATTTTTAAAGTCATACGGTTAAAATACAGAACTTCAAATATGCTTAAATTCTAATAATGTTAAATTAAACGTCAAATTATAATTCAACATACCGAAACATTGTACAAGCTAAATTTTGTTCGAAATGTCCGCCATTTGTTTGTACACGTCTAGCTCTTTGTAAAAAATTATGGATTTTCTTTTTTAAGGTTCCCCAAGAAAAAAATCTAGAGGATTTTGATCAGGGCTTTGAAGTAGCCACTTCGGAATACTTCTGAACTACCTGTTGGGACAAATTTCTTGTAGTCATTGCCTCACTCCATCTTGAATGACCAATCAATTACACTTTGATTATATATGGAACATCATCCAGAAGTTCAGACAAAAAGTTATTTAATCAATTTAAATATACCAGCCCAGTTACTGATTTGAAATTGTACCTTAGAATGCCTTTTGTTAGATTTTCAGCCCAGGAATATCTGTTGTGTGAATTCAGTATATCATTTTATTGTGAAAGTGAATTCATGCGAAAGTATTTTCTTCCTCATTTTTTTCTAAAATCGATCTACAAAAATTCAATCTTCTTTCATATTTCCTGCACTTTCACAATAGGGAATAGATGCAGCTGCTGTCTATGTAGAATTCTCCAGACTGTTGATAGATATATTTTCTTTCATAGCAATTAGCAAATCGTTGTGTGCTTATCGAATCGTCGTGCTCAACAGTTAACAATATCTTTTCTTCTAATAATTGTGCAGTATCTGTTTTTGCTCGTCGGCCGGCACGGCGACTCTATTTTGTTTTTTTTTTTTGACCCAATCTCCTGTCAACGGTGGTGAATAGTGGAAATAAGTCTACTGAAGGGAACTCTTGTCCTTAGATACAATCATGTATAGTGCTGTTTTAATCTCAATGCATGTCCACTACATTTTTTGTCACAAAATGCTTATCTTTAAGGTCTATAAAGGAATAATTCCCTATTTTATAACTTACAAGAAATTATTCGTAACGTTAATAGTGAATTTGTAATTAATAAATACAGCAACGCATTCATCAATTATTATTCCTTATTTGAACTGGACATGTTTATCTTTTTCTTTTTCATGACGATTATGATCTTACCACTAAAATTTAATTTAGCGTATTTAGTGTTCTGAAAGTTTATATTACTTTTAGCATACCGTGGAAGAACATAACAAGAAATCTTCAACTTATTTAACCAGAGGTGCCCAAATCAAAAATCGTTGATCCAATCTGTAGCAAGCAACTTTTTAAACAAAAGCATCCTGAAAATGTAAATATGTGTGCAAAAAAATTTTTGCGAGGCACATTATTGGCCCTTTATATTAACGAATTTTTAAACAGGGTAGTATTTAGAGGTCTTGGACATATTCCTCAAGCTTTGTGAAATGAGACTGAAGAAGTGCAAGAAAATGTTTGGTTTCATAAAGATGGGGTGCCCCTCACTATGAAATAATAGTCAGAAAGTATATAAATATTATATTTCCTGGCCGCTGGATTGGTAGAGCAGGTTCAACTGAATACACTGCACGTTCTCAAGACATAACTTCTCTTGTTTTTCTCTTTGCGAATATATAAAAAAGTTGCGAGCAGCACAGAGATCAATAGAAAGAGCTATCCTTGGAATCAGAAGACGAGATCGACTTTCAAATGTCACCATTCACCAAAGAACGGGCATCACAGATATTATTGACTATATAACTAGACATAAGTGGAGTGGGCCTTATGTTTGATAACAGATCGACGAAAAAGCTTTTAGAGGAGACCAAGACAAGACGAGCGAAGAAGAAGTAGGCCACCGACTTGGTGGATAGATGACATAAGGAATAATGTCACAAATTGAACGCAAGAAATCCAGTATAGAATGGAGTGAAAACGTCTTAAGGAGCATATATTCGGCTGACATAACAACGGCTGTTTAAAAAATATATAAAAAATAAAGTTTATAAAGACATCCAATAATCTTCCAGATTTAAAAGAATGAAGTGGTGAAATAACGTAGATGTCTGTACATTTTCTGGTAAATTTTGTAGACAGGCTTGGTTATTGCCAGGTAGTGAACGTAGAACACTTCAAACAGTTGTTTTATATAGGGTCTTTTTATTTTTTTAATTATTTTTCTTTTTAATGTTCTAATTTCAATATTGTCGCTCCTTACTTTTGAATGTTATTTTTAAACACTAATTTAATTTAATTATTGTACAGCATTTTGTATTAAAGTAATAAAACAGTTTTTATTTTTTTTTAATATTTTTAAAATAGCATCCCATCAAATTCTGTCACTGCCATTATTGAAAAAGAATCAATCTGTTCCGACGCATTTGTTTAACTCTGTGTATTTTATTAATATGTACTATATTTAAGTAAAACATAATACCCAGATTGTTTTATTTTGTTCTGACAGTATAAAATTCCACATTTAAATGGAACAACTATGCGTATTTTACAAAATTAATACTCGTAATTCTTAAAAATTAACGGCAAAATTTTGTACCCAAAGTGGTAATATTAACAATAACTACATGTTCAGTCCTTTTAAATCAAATTAGGTTAGACTGAAGTAATTGCAAGTGAATTTAATATTTAATAAACCGACATGTCCACAACACATGGTTCTGTATGGTTTACTTTAAGAACACGACATGTTTGAGACTTGTCATATTTAATGGTAAACTGAAATACTTTTAAGTTACTCATACCCAGTGTTATGTGTACAGGGTTGGTAAAAAATTCTACATAACGCAACGGCTATAAGTGCGTTAATATTGGTTTCATGAAAAATGTTTTAAATAATGTTGGTTGTATACTGACAAATACTTCTGCGAATTTGAATTTTTCATGTCGGCATTAGTATTAACTTTAGTTTATGAATTGTCAACCCATATTTCTGGTGCATTTTTAGAGGCAGCATACCTAATTTTCTCTTTATTACAGATTTTTTTCTAGAAGGTTGTATAAGCAGAATTTCAAGAAATGTACATTCAAAATTGATTAAATATACAGTCTAATCAATAAATTTATTAGAACAAATTATGTAATATTCAAAAAAAACTAACATATTATACGCTTTAATAAGAAAATTCAATTCAGAATTAAAAATGGCTTCTATTTAGTGTCAGGCAATGTGCATATCTTAAAAACTTCGTTTCACATTGATTATAGCCATAGAGGTTCTCCTTCCAACGTTTGTCCCTATTCTAGTCTTCATATCAACTAGATTATTGGGCTGATATCGGTAGACATTTTTTTTAAGACGTCCATATGAGAAATATCCAAAGGACACAGGTTTCGAGACCTAGCCGAGCATTCATAGCACCTTTTTTTCTATCCATTTCCTGGAATCACCTTATCTAGGTATGTTCTAATATCAACTTCATAGTTTGAACGAACGATGGCCAGTTAGAATTTGTATTTAATGCTATTATCCTGTGGGAATAAGGCCGCACATACGATTACTATATATTTTTGTATAACCTGTAGATATACATCAGCAGTTAGATTTTTTTTTGTCTCATTCACATATTAATCTTCTGACAGTATTGAGCGTGACGCGTGCAAAACAATTTTGCGGATAAATCTTCAACATTGCATCATTCCATAATATACTTGTGAAACTGAGCTTAACTGTCAGAATCCCTTTGACGTATTTCTTATCGTAAACTCACTTAGGAGTAGAATTTAGTTTTTAAGTTTCTTATGGATTTAGGAAGAATTTCAGAATTTAGTGCAAGTACTCGCATTGAATCCTGAGGATTTTTTAAAAATTGTCTCCATATCTAAACTTTCTAACAAGATGACTAACTGTGGACTGCTTGCCTCTTCATGCGACCTTCCCGTTTTTCCCATTCTACCATCCATTAAAATCAATATACATTGTCGTTCAGCAAAATGAACCAAATTATAATTTATAGTTATTTGTACAGTAAGTAAAGAAAAGTGATTATTTTCACTACTAGGCGGAGACTTTTTATCGAGCGTAGCCGATCTTACTTACAATAAATTATATTAATTTTCAGAACTCTCTCTTTATGTATTATTGTAGGTCAAGACTCTAACAGCATCAACATTGTGGTAGGCTTATTCTGTGCTGAAAAGTACCCTGCAAGTTAACAAAAATGTAAACAGTTCAAAATAAAACATAGACGTGGTTTTCCACAAATCACCATATACTGCACTAAACGCGCGTTTCGCTAACCAAGTTGGCATCATCTGCAGATGATTAAAACTAACCTTATGCTAACATGTCCTATATGTCCGATTTATACCTAAACTATTTTCACAGTTCGGTGAACCGTGACTCACTAACCTCTAGAGTGGACTATATGGGAATGGCCCTCTATCGCTATTCATACTACTTTTAACCTTTTAATTACAAAATTACAAAATATAATTACAATCATTATATTAACCCACTTCAGGATTTCAAAATATGGAGAATTGCAGGCATTCTTGAAACGCTAAAATGGATATAAGGGAAATAAAACAAAGATTTTGACAATAGGCAATGTTATGAGGTTTTTTGTCTGACGCTCCTAATGGTTCCTTTTTGTTAATAAAGCTTGCATTTATATTTGGTATTAATAGTGTATATCAACGTGAGGAGTATAATACTGACGACATTGAAGACACCAGGTCCATACTGGTTATAGCATTGCATGATATGAAGACAAAAAAGAAACGTTGCGTTATGTAGTTACGATCAAAATACGTTGATTTTCGAAGGTTCCTCTTATTCTACAAAAATGGTAATTGTTCTATTCAAACAGTAGGTGTTAAGTGTTTCGTCAGTAAGCCAAGATAAATTCCTGAAGTATTTACAGCTGCCAAATTCCAACAGGACATGGTTTATACAAAACATTTGTCATTTGCCGACAACGGAGCTGACATCGCTGATAAGGCATGAAGGATAGCGATTGTCCACCGTTGTTGTGGGAAATGCGGATAACAGCATTATCGGTGAAGTAAGGACTTACAGAAGGATTTTCTATCAAGAAGTAAGTAAGCCGCCTTTTTCGACAATTTCCTGTTCACAGCGATCAACATCAGCATCAGGTGAAGTTCTTGCTTCATTTTCACTCACTGATTTGCAGTCAGCGGTAACCGTTATCGAACAGCCATGAAGTATAATATTTTGCAACAACAATTGTAAATTCAACATTTACTGATAAATTCAACAGTTAAATTTCTATTATATGCAGAAAAATATTGCTATCTTGAAAAGTACCATTGCGAATATCAAAAGTGTTAATTTATTTTAGAGACTATATTCATATATTTCTCTACTCAGTTCAACAAAATGGACGGAGAAATAAACAATTGATAATTAGCCCACTTTGATCAGCTAAATTTTTAAGCAATAATTCGATATGTTAATCTCAATAAAATGTTCAACTAATTTTGAGTGAGACTATTTTCATTAGTTCCATTTTCTCAAAATACTAAAACATTTCTAATCTTCCAAATTAGCTCAAAATGAATCACAATGATACACAATATATTAAAGAAAATTATTAATATCTTGAATACTTCTGCAGAGTCATTCTACCTCTACCCGGATGAATCTCCATGATAAAGAAAAGACAGACAACAAGCAAACAACGGACAAATAAGAGATAGTAACAGATGAATGACATAAACTGACGATAGAATTCTGTGAAGTGGATGTGCAACTTTTTCGACGATTTGTAAGAAATATCAAATCAGTTTTAATATGTTTATTTAACTTTCATCAAACAGACATATAAGGAATGTTATAGATATGTTGGTGGTTATTATTCTGAAATCACATACAAATATTACAACACTATTGAAAATAAATATATATATATATATATATATATATATATATATATATATATATATATATATATATATATATATATATATATATATACTGTTTTTCTTGGGAATTTGGTTCTTGTTTTAATTAATTGATTTTTAAATTGTGATGGAATTCATTTATTATTTTTTTCCGTATAAACGTTTCGGTATGGATTTATACCTTTTTTTCAATATTTTTAAAATTGAATTACTAAAATTAACTTACTGTCTATGATTACATAAATTTAAATTAATTAACATACCTTAAATTTAGATTCCAAGTGGCACTAAAATACTTTATTCACGTCTTTTTTTTTAATGGTTTAAAAAGACGTGAATAAAGTATTTTAGTGCCACATTTAAGAA